>VZTB01001066.1:1809574-1877800 GCA_013397245.1 Thryothorus ludovicianus
TGTGATTTTTTTTTTATTTTTTTTTTATTAATTTAATTAAGCTTCTTTTTAAGATTCTGGACTTCAGAGTTGACATGAGACTGGATCTTTAATTAAAAGTCTCAATTGCTTTAGAGGAAACACTGAAGCCTTAATTAAAGAATGCCTATTCTTGGAGATGTTTAAGACATACTTAACTTCAGGCACATGCCTGAGTGCTCCTGAGAATAAAAATGGAAGTCCAGAAGTAATTCAGTAGTTGTGAGCTGCTTACATTGCTTTACAGTGAGGAGTCTCAAGCTTCTTTTCTGTTGTTGAGGCCAATGTCCTTGTCTGGGCCATAACCATGTTATTCTCTGATTTCTCTACTGACAAGGACAATCACTTGTGAGCTACATAAGAATGCATTTGTGTGTACTTCACTCTGCACTTGTTTCTAACACCTGAAGCCCAAACTGGCAGCAGAAACAGAAAAAAACCCGTATGGAGTTTTTTAGAGTGTGTAGCTTTTGGTTCATATCATTTAATATATAAAATCTTTATGACTTGAGATGAAAAAAAAGGGCTACTTAATAAATCTCATCTTCTAAGCAGTTCAGTTTTCAAGTGATGTACAGCATCCTTGGAATATGGTGGGATTTTTTTTACTGTTATGATTGTTGTAAATTTTTAAACCATTTAGAACTACCTAAAAAAGAAAAGAAGAAACTAGAATGTGCATTCTGTTTGTGACAATGCCACATAAAATGTGGATTGTGGGCATCTACTTTATTATCCTTTTGATAGGAATTCAATGAACTTTTCAATATTTTCAAGTATCTTTTTTTTATCAACCATTAAGTACATTTTTTTCAGATTGTCCAGCTAAGTTGCAGTTTGAGTCTCATAGGTTGTAATCCTCAAAATAGTAGTGTGAGGCTGAATTTATTTAACTGATTTCTCTTTTCCTGGTTTCTGTTTTTTACGACTCAAGTTTGAATAATCTTTTCTCTGCTTCCTCAGTCATTCTTCTTGTCCTTTGGTTGAGTCCCTTATATAGTTTTATATCAATGTATTTTGTGTTGAAACTCCTTTAGTGTGTATGTACATGTTAACAAACTCCATTTAGAGGAGGTGGTGACTTTTGAGATGGCTGGTGGATGGTGTATGGAGTTCCCTTTCCCACTGATGGTGAGTAGGGTGCCTGGGTGCTCCCTATCAGAGCTAAAACAGGCTCTCCTCCATCTCACACTTGAGAGATGCTCTTGCCATGCCTCCTTTGCCAGGGAATAGCTCATGGGTTATTTGGAGTAGGCCAGATAACAAAAGCATTCTCACTTCCCACGCCTTCAGTTTAGGAGCTTCTCCTCCTGTGTGCCGCATTGCAGGCATTGAGGGGTTTGGGGAAAGAGGATACCATCCATGAACTCCTTGCACCTGGACAGTCTTTGGTTGTGGCACAACCACCAGTGTTAAGAAGCAAATAATTTGAAGGAGTTTGAGCTCTTCAAAGATATTTGCTGGTTTCCTCCTAGCTAATCACTATTCCCTCTCCTGTCACATTGTTTTCCCCTATTTACCAGCTCCACAATCAACTGAAGTTTTAGGGCTTAGGAAATTACTTCATCTGCCTCCCAGCTCCAGCAGCTAATGAATTGTTCTTCTTTTATGGCCTGTTTCCACTGCAGACTGATGTGAACAGAAAGAATAAGACAATTTCTTTTTTCCTTTTTTATTATGCTATCAGGTTTGTTTTTTTTAACTGACTCTTAGAAGTTGAAAAACTGTCCCATCCTCAGCTGAAGACAATAGCCAGGATGTGGAATTGCCAAGAACAACCAGCAGCTGTACAATATTAATTCTGTCACCTCTATTGTCTGTGTTTTTTTCTCTCAACACTGAGTGGACAAAATGCTGTAGGTGCTATTTGACTAGGCAAGAAAGAGTGAGAAAAATACAATAAAATCTAAAAATTAGTTTAATCATCTGTATTTTTATTTTGTGAAGATCCTTTCTTCTGCTTCCACCTCCTCTGAGAAGAAAGAAAAAGTATACCCAGACTGCCTGAAGTACAGTGACAAAGCTTGACAGTTGGTCCAAATGAAGGACAAAAAAATTTGCACCATGTAAAAGCAGTTACTCATAAGTGTTTCTGAAAAAAGATTGTCTTTTTCTTGATCAAAAGTGCTGACAGACTGAATTTTCTAATGTATTTCTAATTTATTATTGGTTGTTCTCTTGGGAAACATGGAAAAGTAACGACATATTATAAATGGGTTCTTCTTCTTTTAAGATTACTTGTTGCTTTAATCCAAGCCAGCCTTTGAGTGCAAAAGGAGATGGTAAAAACCAGCTGGAATTAACATAAGAATTTGATTCCACTTCTGAAATTTGTACAAATCACTGAATTAAAAAATATTTCTTAGATAAACTCAGAATTTAAGATGTTTTCAAAAAAGATTAATCTTGTGACTAAATGTTAATGTGCACAGCTACAGAGTTCATAAATCAAAAATATTGGCAAAAACATTAACATTTTTAGCTGAGCATTTTAATAATTAAAATTATCCAATCAAAGAAACATGCTAAGAAAGCACTTGGGAAATAATAATTGTACTGGTGACAATTAACAAAGCCTATTAACTCAGTGCTTTACTGTGAGTGTAGGTACAAGCAGTATCTCCCTTCCCAGTGCCTGTAGCTGGAAAAGTTTTCTTGATCCCTTTAAGCATCAATTTTTTCTATTGTTACAGTCATCCTGTTTCATCCATTTATGCTACAGGGCTTGACACCTACCTTAGGAAAATGGAATCAGTGGAGGAAAAGTACATAGAAGCAGACATGGTTATCCAGGAAGAAAATGTGATTATTGTTAAGCTCAAGTTGTCTTTCTGGCTGCTGCTCTTGCTTTACACTATTTCTCATCGCCAATTGTGACTTGTGGTAACTTCCTGTCTCAGTTCAGAGTAACTGTGCTTCTGTCCCTAACTACTGAAGCATGACATAGTTTTTTAGCATAAGATGTGGATATCTGAAATATTATTTCATTCTTCATGGAATCATAGAATAATTTGGTTTGGAAGGGGCTTTTAAAGGTCATCTAGACCAACTACCTTGCAATGAGCAGGGTCGTCATCTGGTGGGTCAAGTTGCTCAGAGCCCTGTCCAATCTGGCCTTGAATGTTTCCAGAGATAGAACATCTACCACATTTCTGGGAAATTTGTTCTAGTGTTTTACTACTCTCATTGTAAAAGATTTCATTCTTCATAACTAGTCTAAATCTGCATTCTTTTAGTTTAAAACCATTACTACTTGTCATGTTGCAACAGGCCCTGCTAAAAGCTTTGCTCCCAGCTTTCTTATAAGTCCCCTTTGAGAACTGAAAAGCCACAATAAAGTCTCCCTGGAGTCTCCAGGCTGAACAACTCCAGCCATCTCAGTCTCTCTTCAGAGTTATGGAAAATCTCTCCTATGATGATTTTTTAGCCTTCCTCTTGATCTGTTCTTACAGCTCCATGTCTTTCCTGTGCTGGGGACCCCAGAGCTGGACTCAGTACTCCAGGTGGAGTAAAACTCACAAAAGCAGAGCGTGCAGAATCACCCCCCTCAGTGTGCTGGCCATACTGCTTCTGATGCAGCTCAGGATACATTTGGCTTTCTGGGCTGTCCAGCTTCTCATCTATCAGCACCCCCCAAGTCTTTCTCCACAGGACTGCCCTCAGTGCCTTCATCCACCAGCCTGAACTGATACAGGGGGTTGCCCTGACCCAGCTGCAGCATCTTGCACTTGGCCTTGTTGAACTCCATGAGGTTCCCAGGGCCCACTTCTCGTGCTTGTCCAGGTGTGGATGGCATTCCATCCTCCAGGTGTGTCAGCCACACCACTCAGCTTAGTGTCACTTGCAGACCTGCTGAGAGTGCACTCATTCCCTTTATCTGTTTTATTCATGAAGATATTAAATAACACTAGTCCCAGTACAGACCCTTGGGGGACATCACTTGTCACTGTTGTCCATCAGGACTCTGAGCTGTTGACCACTACCCTCTGAATGGCCACATCCAACCAATTCCTTATCGATCTAACAGTCCACCCATCAAATCCATCTCTCTTGAATTTAAAGACAAATATATCATGGAGGACTGTGTCAAAAGCCTTACAGAAGTCCAGAGAGATGACATCTCTAGTCATGCCCTTGTCCACTGATGTAGTCACTCAGCCATAGAAGATCATTAGGTTTGTCAGGCAGGAATTTTTGTTAGTGAAGCTGTGCTGCCTCAAATCAGCTTCGTGTCCACCATGTGCCATAAGAAGCCATATAGTTTCATTTATTTGGCCTTATTTTTCTCATTTGTATGGTTATGAATCAAGATTAGATGAAGGTAAACTCTTGTAAATGGGACAGTGGCCATTTGTAACCATGACAATAATACAGAAATTAAAGCTTGAGCTGCAGCATTACAAAAGGAGGTGTACGTGGAAATGGAACAAGATGGTGTCTTTTGTTGGTGTTACAGACCTCTTCAAGGAGGTGGCAGGCCCTACAGAAATGTGTGACCAGAGGCAGCTGGGCCTTCTGCTTCATGATGCTATCCAGATCCCACGACAGCTTGGGGAAGTGGCAGCCTTCGGTGGCAGCAACATTGAACCCAGTGTGCGCAGCTGCTTCCAACAGGTAAGATAAGGCCTTCCATGTGAAGAACAAAACAAAGCCAAACTCTCTTAAATTTACAGATTCACTAATACATGCTGATGTAAAAAGGAGAGAGGAATATAAAAATGTCCACTGAGTTTTGAACAGAAATGAATATGCTCCTGCAGCTAAGTATGGGAAATTCATGTGAAAATGCAGCTGTAAAAGGTTAACAGTTTAGGAGAGGATCAAACAGATTGTGTTTAGCCAAAAGAATATATAAATCTTCATGATTCTGACAGTGTTTGCCACTCAAAAAGCTGTTAAAACATTTTGTAGCAGCTAATTATCCTGCTTTGCATTGCTCAAAGCAACCTGATGCTGTGAGAACAACATGCTTTTTCCAGCTGGAATAGGACATGATCTCAACAGAACAAGAAAATGATGTTGATAGTAATTTTTGACCTTGTGCACCAGGAAATTATTTGGCATTATGTGACCGACAAAAGGCCTTGCAGTTGCATGAAACTTCAAGTGTAGTCTTTTTTGTATTGTGAGCCTTTATGCAGCAGATCAGAACATGGAATAGAGCTCTTGCAGCCTGCTGTGCAGCTCCACACTACATGCAGGGGGTTAATGAGGCTGCAAGGAATGTCTGTCTGTTTAAAGAAGATGAGAATTAAAAACAGGTAGTTGTAATGGAACACAACTAACTCTGACTTTTTCAAGGATGCTTAAGGCTCCAAGTGTTAGCTCATGATAGCTATACTGCTTCAGTGCATTATTTTTGTGAGAGCAGCTGATTTGAGCATTGTCTGAAATTATATATGGATTAAAAATACACCATGGCTTATATAAAATTACAGACTTAGATTCTGATTTTATTGAATTGACCATTAAAGATTTTAGTGAACTCTCAGAGGATTGTCTTTTGCCATTCTTCATAGAGATTTCTACTTTTTTGTCCAGTTATTTGAAAAATGCAGTTGTGCTGGCTTTTTCCAGAACTATTCATTTCTGGATTCAGGTGATTAGGATTGAAAGAGTGTTTGTCCAGGTCATAAATAATTTGGTAGATACTTATGGAAGTTAGTTTGACCAATTAACCATGTAAAATTTCCTCTGATGTTTTAACATTGCTGCTCCAGACAATAAGAGATGGTGCTTGACATCTATCACTGGCCTTGAGTGGTTTGAGTCATACTGAAATATATTATTCATTTATTATTTGCAGACTTTTTGTGTGAAAGGAATGACCTTTATGTCCCTCAAGGATCTACCCCATCTCGCATGCTATTCAATTATGAGTGGGGGGTTCTAGCAAGATAGTGTTTAAATACTTGGTGTGTTATTACAGTTATACTGATAATGAGGTTGCATCCCTCATCTCACATGAGTAGTTCAAGTTCAGTCCCCGGTCATTAGGGGAGAAAAAAGAAAATGTGCAGCTGTATGTCAGTAATGTCAGCTCAGTGAAAACAAGTATTTTGTTGGTGAGGAAGAAACACTCTTATTTTCGTACTTCTCCCTCTTACTGCCAGAAATGAACTTGGACCATGAATAGGTTAAGAAGCCTAGCATTGCTTTCCATCATGTGTTACCATTTAAGAATAACTTTCATTTTAAGCTTTATTTTATTGCTTCCATTGAGCTCAGAAATATGACTTCTGTTGTCATTGCTGACAAAGTTGATGAATACAATACCTTTATAGATAGGCTCCTGTAAATGGTTGTAACTTAAAGAAAATGTGGAAGTGCATTTTCTTTCTTCTTAAAACAATAATGTTATTAATACATTAGCTCTGCTATATTCTTGCAATAACTGGCTATAAATGGCAGATTCCTTTCTTGTTCTTTGCCTGTGTCTGTTTGTTGTGTGTGTGTGTGTTGTGTTTAATGTGCTAACTAAAAAGAGCCCCGTGGGTTTAGAACACAATAAAAAATTGACAAGTCTTGGGGCAATCAGTACACACATGCAAACACTACTGACTTTTAGCATTCTGTCATCAATCTTTGCTCAGAAGACAACCATGTCTTCGGTATGTCTGAACTCAGAGTATGTTTCCCTTTCATGCTCATACTTACTTTTCAAGTCTTTTCAGTTGAAAGCTTTACTATACAGTCTATTACTTCTTTACTATGTCCTCCATCTTTGTTACCATCTACTCTATCACAGCTGTTTAGTCTTCTAAAGTCTTACTAACTTAACTTGTTTTCTTTATTGTCATTTTCATTGAGGCTATTTCTTGTATCCTGTAAATGGTTTTGGATTAAACTGTCATGGAAAGAATTCATGCAGGTTGTTGGGGTCTTTTTTCTATAGAATTCTAAGGAAAATCTACGTGTGAATGTCTGATTTGTTTTGTTTTTTTTAATTTAGATGTGTATTTTTTCTCTTCACAGAACCACAATAAGCCAGAAATAACTGTAAAGCAATTTATAGATTGGATGCGCTTAGAACCACAGTCTATGGTGTGGTTACCAGTTCTACACCGTGTGGCAGCTGCAGAAACAGCAAAACATCAGGCCAAGTGCAACATCTGTAAAGAGTGTCCAATTGTTGGATTTAGGTAAGAGGAGAGACATTAGGTACAATGTTTCTGTGAAAATATCCACATTTTCAAGACTTCCAGCAAGTGAATTTCTTTCTGTCTGGTTTTCCACTGCTTTCCTTCTTTAAAATGGGATCTGTCACCCATGGTGAGACCTCAGTGTGGCCTGAGCCGGTGCAGTTCTGGCTGATGCAGTGCCACTGTTAGATACCCAGTGGTCCTGTGGCTGACAGAGATACAGGCTGACCTGTCGTCAAATGTTTTTGGATTGGAAGATCCGAGAGAGAGCAAATGAAGTATAAATGCACCCCATGTGTTCTGTAAGCACAAGATCAAAAGGAAGTGATCAGTAAGAAAAAATGTGGACTGTGCTCTCCTGCATAAGGCTTGGGAAACTAACACCCTTCAACATCAATCTTTCCTTACTTAAAGCAAGCACTGATACAAGCTGCTGTGATGAGACTTGCAAAGTTCCTGTCTCTGTCCTTGAACATAATCTAACTTCTGTCTTTTCAAGGAAAGATGTGAATTCTAAAAGAAAATGTTACATGGGGAATATTCTCCATGTTGTTCTCCTAAAATGTAATTGGTACCCTTAGTAAGTATTGCTATGACTAACATGCCTTTATGAATTGATTGCTCCAGTGTATAAAGTGATGCAATCCTGAATGCATCCCTGAATCCACCTCCAAAATCTGCAGTAGGAGCTAAGCTAGAATTAAGCATAACTGGCTTTCCCTCTACTGTGGTCATGGAGTATAATGTATTGCTTAGGAAAAATATAAAGCAGTCTATCTTGGAAGTGCTTCTAAGATTTTTCTTTAGGTATCTAGGCAGATGAGTAATTTTTGTTCTTTGTTCTTTCTGTTCTCCATCTTTCCATTGTTTTAGATGATAATAATATGAATCCTGATGTCGGATTCATCTTGCCTAGTTTTAGGAAGGCTAACTTTAGTCAATCTTACAGGACTGAGCTAGCAGCCCTCTTTTATTATAAGTATATATTTGCAAAAGTAATAAATCTGATCAAACTTTGTTGCCTGTCTTAAGAGGAGATGAAATTTTCTAAGTGTTCTTGTCTTTAACATTGTTGAAGGAAGCATAGGGTGGCAAAGCTCTAGCTCAGCTATGTTATAGTTGTTGAAGTTGTGCTCTGTGTAGGAGGGTAGATAGGAAAAGAAGAAAAAAGACCTATTTAGAATGAGTCATTCTAAATAATTTCTACAATGAAGTTAGAGATCTGCAAGAACAAAAGCATCTAGCATCTTAGCAGAAGGTAAATGTAGCTGTTTAATGCACAGGCTCTGAGAAAAGATTATAAACAAGTTGGATCAGCATCTTCTAAAGTGAACCTTTACATTTATAGACACATATTCTCTTGCAAAACAAAACATTAAACTCAATAGGGGAAGAATGTGGAAGGGTATTGAAAACTGCTCTCAAGAAGCAATTTAATTTAAACTTTAACTATTCAGTAGCTATTCAATTTGATGCAGTTAGCTCATTTTAGTTTCATACGAATGATATAATCTCATCCAGTCAGAACAACCATAGCATAGAAACAGTGGGTGGAATCTGGAATTGAATTGTTGCTGCAGTCTAAATAAATAGATAAATCACGCTCCCAGTGATTATATCTAGTACAAGGGATACTGTTGAAGTTTGTTACCCTATTTATACATATGCTTTCTTAAAAAACCCACCAAAATTAAACAAATTATTGTATATTTTAACTGAATTTTAAATTATTCTTAAAATTCATGAATTCATGCAAATTTGATTTTCTGAAATGTGTGTAGAATTTCTGAGCATCAAAATGATTTACAAACCTTTAATTTAACTGTTGAGTGTAAAAACTAAAATAAACCAGTCTGGTTTATAAAAATTTTTTTACATGACACATGAATAGTAAATAGAGGAAAAGAAAACCAAAGAAATACAGTTTTAAGTTAGTAAGAACTTTAAAATTATAAATTCTTTTCAGTCCATCAATGATGTGGAAAGATTTTCTGCACCAAAGCTACTTGGGCAGCAGGTGATTAATAATGGCTGTCTATATTGATATGGAGACAGGAACTCTTAAATACTCCGTGAGGTGTGTAGTGAAGGAAGGTTCTGTGGACTAAGAGGGCTGCAGGTTTCCTGTGTGCCCTGCAGCTGCTGCAGTGGCACTGGTGTCCCTGGGCCTGCAGCTGTCATCAGTGCTGGACATGCCACGTTCTGCCTGTGCACACCCACACACTTCAATGGTGTCTCAGAGCTAATCCTAACAAACTCACTGTGTCCTTGTGTTGCTGCTGCTGAAAAGCAGGTGACACCATTTCAGAGTAACTTGCTTTGTGAGGCTTAATTAGAAGTAAACCTCTAATCACTTTGTTTAATGTTCCCACAGGTACCGGAGCTTAAAACATTTCAACTATGATGTCTGCCAGAGCTGTTTCTTTTCTGGCCGTACAGCAAAGGGGCATAAATTGCATTATCCAATGGTGGAGTATTGTATACCTGTGAGTACCAATTTACTCAGTGTTTCCAATGCATAACAACTCACATTTGAGGTCTAAATTCTTTTTCATCGTCTTAGTTACCTAGTCAGGATTTCTTTTTCATATATTTGATATGGCTTGTTCTTTCTACCTTTCTCTTTGGAAGACATGGGGAACTTTTAAGGTTTTGCTGATTTTATGTGGGGAGTGTTTGGATTCTATAGAAATGGGTAGCAGTATCCACCTCTGAGAGAAATTAAACTTCACTTTGGATTGGTGAAACAAAGCTTGACTATTAAATGTAACTGCTCTTCTTATATACTCACATATATACACACACAGTAAGGGTAAGAACATGTCAGAGAAAAAGGACTCACTTTACTATTGCTATACCATGGCAAAGAGTATAATAATAGTAATGCCCACTTTTAGGGGGCATGTGATCTTTGTTTTCAGGTCTAGCATTTCCTTGCTTCATGAAAATGTGGTTAGAGATAAGTTGTGTTTCATTATATTGTGTAATTGCTGGGATATATAAAAGTTCATGTGTAGCTAGAAAAAAAAACAACAGAACTGATGGTTTCTAACCAGAAAAGTTGTGAAGATTCTAGCTAGAAATGGTGTGAGATGTTTACCAGCAATAGTGTAAAAATTGATTTTATAACACTGTATGTTCCTAATGATGTTTCAAACACAATTTCTTAAGGAGATTCCTAGTAGTCTTTCTTAAGTGAAGAAGTGGCTGGGTTGCTACATGCAAAACCACTCTCACTTTTTTATCAAGATTTATTAATCTTTGCACTCAAGAATTTTAACTCAGAAATAAATTAATAGGATTATTGGTATGTGCTCTATACTACAGTGATGAAGTGCATGCTCAGAAAAATTTGGACCATAATGTAACTAGAGCTGATTCAAGAGAGCCAATTTTTGAGTGTTACAAGATTCTGTGAGTTCTTACAGTACCAAAAATTGAGTTGTTTGACTCTTTTGGTGTAGTTCTTGGACTTACTTACCTGTGTTTTCTCTCTTTTTTGTCTGACATGTCTTCCTATTAAGTAGTGTTTTTACTTCATTATAGTCAGAAAAAAACATGAGTAATGTTAATGTATTTTCACATTTTCTATAACCAAATGTTAGGATTTTTATTAATTAATTGGCATGTCACAGTATACTCTGAAGAATATTTTTTAAGTAGATTTGTTGCTTATTCAGCTGGTTTTAATGTTTATTATATTTTATTGTGTGACTATTCTAACCTCAGGATTTGGAGGTCGATGATTAGACATCATTAAAAATTCACTTTCTTTCCTCATTGTAAACCTCATCTTTAGTGGAACAGAAATTTTCTCTGTTACTGCCTATATGCAGAAAATTCAGAAATTGAGGTGTAAGGGGTGTTGAAATAGATAATGCTGCTGGTATGCAGGATAAGATATCCTTCCTATTGAGTTAGTCAAATACAGATTACATCTGGTACGGGGTACTGTACTTTCCCTAGAACATGATGGTATATTTCTGATGAGTTCCAGGTTTTGTCTGAAGCAGCAGATTTGATATCTAAGATAATATTTCAGTTCTTGTTAAACATGTTCACATTATGTAACTGTGAGCCATCTCATTTACAAGTGAAGGCTGAAAAACTGAAAAATATATTCTGGAAATGGCTGAAATCCTCTCAGTCTCTGGGAATAAGGATGGCTTGTGTTATAATGGAAATTTCTGCTACTACTGCAGGAAGAATGTAGTTTTAATGCAATATTAGGTGTAAAATAAGATAACATAAGGCAAAAGTCCCTTCTTTCCATGAAATATAGGAGGAATGAGATGAATCCACTATGGGATAATAAGGAGAGTAAAATGACATTCTTGAATAGAGTGAATGAAGGAAGGCCAGTGTAAAAAGGGGAAAAGGAAGGAACCTGGGGAAGTTTTAAGTAGAGCAGAATAAAAGAAATGGCATATAATTCAGGTGATGCATAAAATTAGAGGTCCAACACTGACCTTGGTTAATTTGGAAGCTGAATATGAGAGCTGGAATTTTATTTGGGTCCTGATGTAAGTACACTCTGCTACCACCATTTCTGTAAAAAGAAATGACCCCCTATATGAACAGACCTAGATGCTTGTTAGACTTCCATAATCAGTACCCACATGTAAACTGTTTTAATTATCCTTATCCGGTCTAGGTCTGGAATAAAGAATTGATTTCACAAAAAGAATTCTTTATTATTTAATCTTACTATTTCTAATAATGCACTATGATTGGCATACTAATTTGTTGGTAAACCTCTCTACGTGTTGAACTCATTAAATGCAATACAGTAATCAAGAATTACACATTTTTTTGCAATTAGTAGAAAAACTTATATGTCCAAATGGAATAATGCTTGAAAAATAGCATAGACCTGGGTCTGTGAAATAAAAGTACCAAAGGCCACTGAATTATTCCTTAGAATCCATTATATTACAGTACAAATAGCCTGAACAGGAAGAGTGCATCTATTCCACCTTTTCAAATAAATTCAAAGGCTCTTGATGTTAAAATGCTGCTTTCCTAGCCAGTGTTAAAAAGCAGACTACACATGCATGTACTCATCAAACTACATTAATAAAATCTAACTTCACTTTCTTACTGCTGATGCATATTAATGCATTTTTATCAAGAATACTGGCAATAAATAGGAAAAAAATGCTTCCATTGCTTAAGCTGACATTTAGAACTGAAGCTTAGTCACAGATGGAGGGAAGACCATTTAATTGTCTTCAGGTGAGCAATTCAGTGTAGGGTATAAAGGGATTTCTCAGAAGAAGTATAGTAAGTACTTATTAAACTTTAAAAATATTTAGGGAATAGGTTAAGGAATATGTTCTCCATTTTAATGAGTTTTGTGATATTTGTATTAGGTAAGATTTGCTTCATAATTTCAGATTAGGACCATTTACTCCACATAGCTATATGTAGTTACTGCATTCTAATCTGTAATGCCATTTTGCATTTTCTTCCTAGCTTGCAATTTAATTTTCTTGATGCTGAAAATGAAAAAAAAAAAAAAGGCATTATAGTGAGTTATGTCTTTTCTTTCATTCAGGATTTAGAGATTTGTATGAGAAGCATCTGAGAACATAATTGTCTCTTAAGCAGTAGAAATGCAAAGTTTTTCTAGTTTATTTTTTGCCTTTGCATATTCTTTCTCTGAAAAGATGGAGAAATAAGATTTTTAATGTAGAATTTTACACAGATGTGTAAAAGTATTGTTAGATTTTCCTAGCATCTAATTTGAGAATAGTTCTACATCACTACCTACACAGTTTATTTTTAGATTTTTTTGAATGGAAATTCTCTCAATATTGGCACTTGTGTTATATTAATGTGACTGGGCTTAATGACAGCATATATAGTGAGGTTCACATCTCTTCTGGGAGTAAGTTTCTCTGTGTATATTAAAACAGCTAATTGGTTTTGTGTTAGATATAATAAATGTAATTAAGAGAAAGATGACATAGATGCAGACTTGTCCTTTTACATAGGTAAGTGCAGTGAAAGGAAAAAAGACATGGGCTTCCCTACTACTCTTTCTTTGAAAAAAAAGAATAGTGAGAAATAAATAAAATTATATATATATATGTATTATAAGTATTCTATACTATTCATTCATGTTTCATATACTTGTAATTTTTATATGTTACTTAATTTAGTGCTCTGCAATTACTTTATTACAACCTTGGTATTACTGTTTACTAATGAAGACTTGTTCTATTTCCAGTATACTGAAAGCATAACACCAACTGGATTTTTAAGATATGTATGGAAAGCGTATTTCATCATGCTCTTTTTTTTTTTCCACTGCTTTCCATGAAATCCTGTTTTTTTAAACTTATTGCAAATTATTGTATCTTAGTTTGTTGCTTATAACTCTCTTTGTGCCTGGCTGGTTTATTGAAGAGCACTGATGCCAGTTAGTCAGTTGTTACAGGTTGTAACTACTTGACATCTTGAGACTTTTTGCTACCCATGGATTTTTAGTTGTGTGTGGCAGCCATGGATATTAAATGTTTCTTCCTGAATTATGTGTTGTTCTGAGAACTGAAGTTTTAAATGGAGTTTGAAGTCGTGGTCTTTAGACTGAATTTTCAGGGAAGGAAAGTATTTTTTCTTTGCTTTTGAAGTAGTTCTGTGGCAATGGTGCAATTTGTAGTATTGATTTGTGTGGAAATAGCCAAGACGTCATGATGTAAGGAAGTGTACAAGGTACCAGCTAGTTTTAATTTAGAAGATAGAGTCTCACAACAGTTCCTGACTATTCGTTTTTAAAAGGAAAATGTTATAGTACATCTCCTTTGGCATGATTTTGGATTGAATTGTATTTTGTAGTTATATGCCAAAAAGAAAAAAAAATAGAATGCATTTTTCAGAGTTGCACCTTAATTGCCTGTAAATTAAAATAGTTCTTTTAAATCTGCTCAAATTGCAGTGGTTAGTATTTGCAGTGCTCACTCAGTACACAGTCCTCTTAGTCCTCTTTCCGAGAATCAGGCTGTCATACCAAATAAAGAATACACCAGAGGAAAAGTTTGGCAGCTACACATTTATTTCTTCAATGTGTAGGTATTAAAATTTTCATTCCTTGGCCATAGGGCAAAGTTTCATCTGTTGAAATTACTTTTGCATGAGAATAAGCAGCCCTTTGCATTCCCTCATGTTCCTTCTTTGGATGATACAGTGATTGAAGAGAATGCTTTTTGAGAATGATTTTGTGAACCCTCTCTGGATTCACTTTTATTAAAATTCAGAGGTTCAAACAACCCTTGGTCACAAATTTGCTCTGTTTGTTGTCTACTTTTTAAAGCCTCATGCGAGAAACTCCTATCAACACCAGTTTGTTTTATTATTTTTATTGCTCGTCTGAAGTGCATTACAGAGTTTGTAACTGCATATATTATACGTACATTAAAATATATAGATGAATATGAAAATATTTTTATGTTTTGACAGCAGAGAATAGTTTCCCTGACCTGCTCCTAGCCTCTTTGTAGTACCCCAGGAAAGAGATAACAAAACTTAGATGTTCCTCCCTATTTTCCACATAGTTGTCTATCAGCTTTGGCATCCTTTGATGCTAACCAGGCTTCTCCTGAAGCAGAGGGTACAGGAATGCAATTTGTAGTTTGTTACAGAGGCTGAACTGGAAGTCTATAAAAGCTGTTGCAAATCTTCAGGTAATGCTGGAGGTGAATGGCCATGTTTTCTTTACTGTAGTTACAAGAGAAAATGCTCAATAGTACTGGCTGGAAGGGGATGTTGTGTTGAAATATGTGGGAACACAAGGTTCATCTCTGGTTGGACTGAAGGCACAGAGACCTGGGCAAGGGGCTCGGAGACCTTGGCACAGAGCCCAAAACACCTGTGGTTTGGATCTTAGCCCATGGGTACGATTGCCAGCTTTAAAAGAGGAATTACAAGTCACAAGAGTTTAAATAGAGTAATAATAAGTTTGTCACAGGATGAAAAAGTAGATTTGGGGTTTTAGTACATGGGGGTGTGTGGTGTGAGGCCAAGGTGGAGGAACTTCGTGGTTTTTTTAGGTTTCTTCCTTCTTCTTCACCTTCTCCATTTCTGCTGTGATGGTGACACAGGTGATTGGTTTAGAGTAGAGACAGACCATGTAACAAGAGTGATAGGTATTGGAAAATATCTGTAAATAATGTAAAAGTAATTTTTAGTATAAAAGAGTAACACTGCCTCAAGGGCGTGTGGAGTGCCTTCGACCATCCTGCTGGAAGGAGCTCAGCAGGTCAGAAAAGGAATGTTATAGATAAGATAAAATAAACAACCTTGGAAGCAAGAGTTGAAGAGTTTCAGCTTCTTCTTTCACCTCGGGTGTGGAAAAAAGGACTTTTAACAGTTTGGGAGAATTTCTGCAGAAGCAGAAAACCCGACAGAAATACTCAGCACAGTCTGAGCACATACAATTTAAAGACAGATGGCATACTATTGTTTCTTCCTGCAGACTTCTTTATTGCCATTTTTGCCTCGTATTTTACTCCTGTATGTATCCCTGCTTTTGTAGCAGAATAGCTGCAAAACGTACAGAATGTAGCTAAACAGTATTACCAAAGAAGTGCTGCCATTATTGCTGTGATTATCACTGGTTAAAGAGATTTTTTTAAAGCAGTTGAATAAATTTTAATTTTGTTCTCCAGGTAGG
The DNA here is from genome assembly GCA_013397245.1 of Thryothorus ludovicianus. Taxonomy (NCBI): domain Eukaryota; kingdom Metazoa; phylum Chordata; class Aves; order Passeriformes; family Certhiidae; genus Thryothorus; species Thryothorus ludovicianus. The sequence goes on from VZTB01001066.1 coordinate 1,825,409, forward strand.
GTGGTGGGCAGGGAGGGAGCAGAGAGGGATGAGGCTGAGCACTTACCAATTTTGGAAGAGGCTGCATCAGTCATGACCAGTAAAAATGCTGCTAGGAGGGATGGAAGATGTTGATTGTGTTTTATAAATTTAAACTTGTAGAATCTTGTGGCTAATCTATGTCCTAATCTTACTCTGTGGTAGTAAGGAGACCACTGAATCAGTCTGAGTTTGTTACTTCAAGCACTAATTGTTCTTATCAGGTCTCTCTGTGCTTTTGAGCAGTGCCTCTACACTGGCCACCTTTTCATCCATGCATTTTTTTGTCTTTGGAATATTACAGGTAGTGGCAGAATCCTATAGGAAGAGATTTGGTAACTTGAGAAAACACTTATGAAAATCTTGGCCATTGAAGCAGAGAATGGTTTAGTATATACCATTCTCATCTTGTGGAAAAGTTTTCCATTGTAGGTCTAGAATGGGAGGCAGTGAGGGCTATATCTTACCAATTGATTTTTGCTCTTATTAATTTTTTCTCAAAAGTTAAATTTTTTTGTTTTTAAGACTGTATATAAATGTTTAGCTTAAGATTTGAACCTGTGTCAATTTTCCTCTAATTTATAAAGTAATTAGTAGATGCCTCTATTGCTGGGAATTTGAAACCTTGCTATTATTTTCCAGTAGAAGAGAATTTCTAGGTGCATTAGCATTATTATTGTACCATATCTCAGGACCCTAAAAAAGCAATTTTAGCATCATTGAAATTTTAAAATTCTTCCTTGTATTGTTTATCAGGACAATACCAGCAGTATTAATCAAAAACAATCAATGACATTAAATCAGTACTATTTAGCAATGTTGAATTTTATTTCTTTTTTATTTTTAAGACAACATCTGGGGAAGATGTACGGGACTTCACGAAGGTGCTGAAGAATAAATTCCGGTCAAAGAAGTATTTTGCAAAGCATCCTCGACTTGGCTACTTACCTGTACAAACAGTACTGGAGGGTGACAACCTGGAGACGTAAGCTTGGTTTATAGAGTGGTTGCTCCTGAGTCACTGGTTTATTCTATCACAGACAAAAAGCTCAAACTCAAAAGATAGCCAACAACAGTTGCAGAGCCATGTGCTGTGTTATTCTGTATTGTTTCACATTATTTGCAGATCTTGTCTATTATTTTTAAAGTAACATGGTTTTTATGCTTAGATTTTTATCAGCATTGTATTATAGTGCCATGGAATTCACAATGTCCATGGTAATGGACAAAGCAGGTAATTTTGATGGGGGCTCTTTTGCAGAGAATACTTTTGAGGAGCCTGGATTTTTGGAGCTCCACTGCTTATTCAATTATGTCAATATTCCTGGAATTAGAAATGTCTGAGTTAATTAGGGTCCTACAGGCTTCAGAAATATTGGTGGCCTAATCAGAGAGAGCACTCTCAGTGTCTCCACAGTATTATTTATGGTGCTGACACAAGTGCTCCACTTTATTTACTCACTTGGCAGTTGTCAGCAAAAGACACTCTTACAAGAGCAAAAATTAAGACGTGTTGACAGGGTGCTAGAATTAGATTTTTCATGGCTTGACTGTCCCTCACATCCTGGAGTCTGTGGCACTGCTGCACTGTCTGAGCATAGCAGCACTTAGCAACAGCCTGTGCCAGGCTTCAGCAAAGACACTGCATTCACGCTGCAGCTCAGTGCCAGTGCCCATAGTCTGAGGGCTTTCATGACTGCAGGGCTGTGCCTTTCATTTGCAATAAGTAAACAAAACCTCCTCATTAGCAGTTTAAGATACAGGAGGAAGTAATCTGAAAACTGCCTGACTGAGAGCCTGGCTTCTAACGAAGCAATGGACATTCAAATGTTACCCACCAGGGCAGGTGCCACCAACACAGGAATGCAAAGCTGCTTTAATGTGGTGAAAGTTTGCCAATGATGCCAGAAATTGGAATGATAAAACTGTAGTCACAGGTCAGGATAAAATTCTGTCGGTCCAGTCATGTGGGTAATATACAGATAAATTTTCAGCACCATGCTGAGAAAGCTGTTGGTATTGGTTCTCTGCCCTGCAGGTGGATATAATACAGTAATACATTCCTTTTAATAAAAACAAAATTAAAGAAAATGAAAAATGTTTTATAGTTATTCAAGTGTGAGAATAGCATACAATATGTATTTACCTCCTTATTTTTATGCCTAAGGAAAAGGAGCATTGATAACTGTGGCTTATGGGAGGGGAGAGGTTTATTGGTGGGGTTTTTGCACCTCACTTTTTTTTATTACATTTTATTACTTTAAAATGAAAGTTCCAGTGCTTGATTGGAATTTAAATGAATTGATTATGGTTATGAACTGCAGTTAAATCAATAACACTGATTTGGATTTTTCTTTAAATTGATTTTTATGTAACAAAATTAGGTTTGTAGATCAGTCTTCTGTCTTTCTGTGACACGTGGAAGCATTTGTTGCTCTTTTCTACATCAGTTGTTACTGGTTTAGGGTGGGTTGCTGTTTAAAATACTTTGTGTTTCTCCAGCTTTCTCTTGCTTAAATGTTACTAAAGCTTTTGTTTCATAGTTTCATTCTTTCTTTCTCTTTTTTTACTTTTTTTTGTGTCTTCCTTACAGTCCTATCACTCTCATCAGTATGTGGCCAGAGCAATACGAGTGAGTATGCAGAACTCCTTTATCTGGAAAGCCTCATTTGCCAGTTGTTTTCTTTTAGCTCAATTGCAGCTAATCTGATGTCCCTGAAGGGACAGGACATGGCTGACCCAAAGCAATAATGCCCCTATTGGGCATGGCTAACCCAAAGCAATAACAAGGAATATTGTGCATGCATTTATTTTGTCATCAGTCTAACCTGATTTAAAAATAATGTTGTCTATATCATGAAATGCTTTAGACACCGCTGATTTTTTTATTATTTTTGCACTAGTCCTTCCCAGTCTCCACAGCTGTTTCATGATGACACACACTCCAGGATAGAACAGTATGCTACTAGGTAAGAGTGACATGATTTCTCACTAGTCCATTGCATTTTGTGGTTGATTATTGCAATTTTTAATATCCAACTACTGGTTGGATATTACTTGTTAAAAAGATCTCATTCTCTGTATTTAGAAGTAAGTAGAATGTTTTTAAATCATTAGCTTCTGATTATGGTCATATTAAATGTGAAACACATGTGTTAAATAATCTCTCATACAGAATGGAACCTGTTGCAAAATTACATTTCTAAAATGTGACATTATTGGTTTCTTTCTTCATTTTTAACCTTTGAAATAAACTGAACTTTTTATATATGGGTTTTCCCAATAGGATATTAGATCCAGGGTTTTGTTGTGTTCTGTGATAGGCTGACACTCTGTGTTACTGTTGGCTTTCAGCAGAGTAGATTGTAATTACAGATGTTTCCTGTTGTGGCTTTTGTGGGGTCACCCTAGTCCTGTTGTGATAAAATGTCTCTTATGCCAAGTCCATCTCAATGTTTCTGTCTTGTTAACTCTCTTCTGTACATTCAGAGCTGGTGATCACAGAATCATTAAGGTTGGAAAACACCTCTAAAAACATGAAGCCCAGCTATTACCTCAGCATGACTCTGTCCACCATGTCCCCAAGTGACACTCCCACATGCCTTTTGAACACTTCCAGGGAACGTGGTTCCAACTCTTCCTTGGGCAGCCATTCCAATAACACACCACTTTGTCACAGAAGAAATTTTTTATAATGTCTAACCTAAACCTCCCCTGGTGCAACTCAAGGCATTTCCCCTCATCTAGAGTTAAGGGCATGATAGTGAAACATTAACCAGAGACACCCTCTCAAAAATAAGTACCATGAGAACTAACTAGGTTTTTGTTTGGATGATTTTATTGCTGTATCTGATCTCCACTACTGAAAAGCAATTTTAACTTTTTCATTTTTTTGAATAAAAATTCAGAGTGCATGTTTAAATTAATAGCATTCTTATTTATGGTCACCTTTAAAATCTTCAGACTAATTTTTTAAATGCCTAGGATATGCTGCATGTGATCTTTGCAGCAAGAGAAAATATGGCAAGAAAGAAAGCTGAAGGGCTACCCACAGTCAGCCTATTTTTTTTTGTCCTCCAACAGCAAATATTTTCATCCCTCAGTAGTATTGCACAATGATGTACAAATTATTCATTACAGAGCTTTCAGTTTGAAAACATTACAGCATTTCATTTGAAACATGTCATTCATATAAATCATCCAACATTTCTTTGAATCCATATCTTAGGCCATGTTGTAATAAATTAAAACCCCAGAACCAGAAAAATTAAATTTCTCTATAGACATGGAAGAATTTTCTGTCTACCTATGTCCTTTTTTCAGCCTGTGGTGCCACAGTACTGTGGCATTTTGTGCCCAGATGAAGCTATTACTCTGGACTCTCATTAAGGATCAGCAGAGATCCTAGGTGCAATAACTGTTTTCCTCTCCTTCCCCTCACCTCTTACCAGTACTTCTTGGGATGAGATTAGCTGAAGGTGGACTGTGCACTACTCAATTATCATTCAGGATATAAAACTAAATCTGTACTTGCTATGTGCAAAAAATATGTACCTGCTTAGCAATATTGAAAACTTACTACTAATTGTCTCATAGGTAATCTGTCTTAAACTACTCAGTATTATTTTTCTTCTAGCAATGATATCTAAAAAAAGGAGACATAATTCTGTGTTTTTCATATAATTTTTCTTGTGTCCTTTCTCATTCAATCTGTTGTGCATATGTTGCATATAAAATAGTAAATCTTTTTTATTGTTCTGGTCTTTTCAGCTAAGCAGCTTTAAAGAAATATAATCAGGGCTTCCCTAATAAGACAGTGCCCAGCTGAAACAGTATATTAGGGCTTAAATACTTGACATGTCAGTGGTTGAAGAACATTCAACTCTCACTTTTCTGTTTACAAAATCCCCTGCCTGGAATCAGGTACCATCTCCCTTTTCTGTTGTGCTGTGTCACCTCTGAATTATTTCTAATTTCCTGCCTCAGCTTTCAGTTTTTATCCTACCTTGAAGGCTCTTTGCAACTCTAGGGTCCCTTCCCTGTCTCTCTGTGCTCCCTGATTGGGGCCATCTGCTGGTTCCGTATAGTATCCCAAGCAAATCCTCATTAATGATGGAGATCCTAAATGTGATGATAACAGCGTAATCAATCACATTTGTGAGTTGGAATATCTATTACTCACTAAGGGATTCAGGGTAGGCCCTTCTCTCTTAAAAGTACAGGGGGTTGTACTACTTCCCTGTGTGACAAAGAGGCTGTGAAGATGTCTAAATTATGTCTAAAATTATGTTTCATCAAAAGATTTAAAGATGCTGAATTTTGCAGCTTCATAAAGGTGACTTGTAAGCATGTTGCTCACTGTGAACTAGATTTTTTTGAGATGCCCTAGAGCAGAGATGATCTGATTTGTCCTGAGTCACTTCAGAGATTCTCCTCCCTTTAGGGGAGATGTTGGAGCACAGGGTCCCTCCCCAGCCATGGTGGAATAGACAATCAAATTGACATCCAGTGTGTGCCTTCATTTATTCTTCTTCCACTCTCAGGAGTAGTAACAAATGTACAGAAGGGCAAACTTGCTCCATTCTAAAAGAAGCCACCAGAGTTCTCTGTTCTTTAGGGCCTTGCATGCTTCCTTCAAAAGGAAGTTTGAAGATGTCTATAATAATGCATAATGCACTTGCAAAAGTACATGTGAAATTAAGATATCTTTATAGTAAAGGAAATAGCCATATTTGGTGCAGTTGAATATATGTATAGAGCATTAAAGTTCCTAAATTTTTATGTATGTCTTCTATGTACATAAGGTACATCTTTCCTGGAAACTTGAATAGAGAGAAAATTTCTGCTTTATTTTAAAGAACTCTATTACCTTGTATATACAGTCTAATAATGTAGTCTTTTTAGATTAGTTGGTTCCAAAATGAGGAACTCTAGGCAATGATTCCTTGTAATTATACTGCTTTTTGTGATGTTTTACAGGACTTGTCTGTCCACAGTGTGGTATTATTTGCCAAGCATAATTTCAGATGTTGCATGTGCTATTTAAAAAGGATTTATCCTCTTTTGTTAGTCCAGCTTTAGAAAATTCAAAAAGAAAACCATCTGTGAAAACATCTCTTTAACTAATTCTGCCATGTGAGTTGTAGTGATGCTAATGATAATTATGATAGAGGGAGAAAATATACTTTTTTTGTTGTTTGGCAAGTAGAATTAATTAATCATAGCACAAGTTTCTCATAAAAGTCCTCTGGATTATAGGTTTTCATCACAAAATCTAGTTTATTCCTAATCATGTATACAGAGATTGCTATATCTGAGCTTTTTCTAACTGGAATTTATTTTCCCACTGACTCTGTTTAAACTGTGCAGTATGTCTGAAAGTCATGGTCTTTCCCTGCCTTTCAGGCTTGCACAGATGGAAAGGACCAATGGCTCCTTCCTCATGGACAGCAGCTCCACCACAGGAAGCGTGTAAGTAACTCACCCGTCGCGGCTGTCAGGAGCTTTGGTTGTAGCTTCAAGGTAAAATCGTCAACACAGGGCTTAGTCCCGGTGAGAGCAGCTAACAGGTATGAGCCCAGGGATGCCTCCATAAGTTTAGTTATTCCAAGCACCAGTTGTAGAAAATGGTGATGTTCGCTTGACAGTGTGTGGGAACTCTGTCAGCCATTCTACTTCAAAAGTGAGGGTATTCCTAGTGACTCACAAAAGGCCACAGCTCTGGATGTTCTACTTGGTATTTGTTTTCTGCTTTGAATCCTTTTCTAGGCTTTTGCTAGACCCTAGACAACTTTCTTATTAAAAAAAAAAATCATCTGTACTTTGAAGATTCTTCTGAGTCAGAACAGTATTGCTACTTCTTGCTTGTATTTCAATTTTCTGGCTTTTCTGGATTTTCTGGCTGCTGATCCATCTGTTTGTACCTGGAATTGTCCTATGTAATAAACATAGTCCTACATTAATTTTACCAATTTTCTTCTTTTTTTTTTTAAATTATATGTTATTTTCATTGTAAAAACCCAAATTAAAATGAATGGTTTCTATGCTTGGAAACCATAGAACCCCTTGAATTGCTAATGAATTAAATACCTTTTTTTAATGTAGAAGCAAATGTTTTAACCTCACTTTATCATCAGTTCAGTTAATTAAATCAGCATTATAGGACTCTGCATCTTCTAGCTTATTAATAAATACCATCAGCATATTTAAAGAGGAAAACTGAAATTGTTCTTGTTCAGCTTTAGTTAAAAAATACTGTTGGTCTCAGTAATACTTTCATTTACTGTTTTAAAATCTAATAATGAAATTATTCTATCTAGCTATAGATAGGAAGTACACTATATATTAGTGTACTAACAGTTTGAGATTTAAAATACTTTGCTTGAAAGAAGCATGTGACCCCCCTTTAAATGTTGCCTCTTTCCTGATTAATTAACTCTATTTACATACCAATTAAAACTTTTTTCATGCGAACTGTTTTAATGTGTTTCTGTCATTGGCACACTCACCAGTGAGAGAAATGCAGCCAAAATATTCCCTTTTGATTTCCCTTCCGCAAAAAAAGAAGAGCAAACATGCTGTCATTTGGCAGGAAAGCTGGAAACTTGAAGGCAGCTAAATGCTCATACACTTGAGTTGTGTATTTTGAAATTAATGAGCCTACTCATCTACAAAGACAAAACAACCATCCATCTCAATGGTAAAAGGGGGGATGTATGCTAAATTTTTACTGGCAAATTGGCTCTTGATTTTAAAACAATTTCCCTGCATTCCTTTTTCTTAGAAAAAGAATCAACATGGAAAGCTTGTGTACCAACAAGTGAGAGGTACCTCTAAATTTGTGTCTCAGTGTGACTGTTACGAAAACAAAATATGGACCAGAGAGGGACCACAATGGCACCTTCTGTTTTATTTGCTGATTACAATGCATGCTCTCATTAAGGCATAAGTACTGAAGTACTCAAAATTCTGAAGGCTTGTGGTTAAAACTATACTCATAGAATCTCTTAGGTTGGCAAATACCTTTAAAATTATTATTCCAACTGTCCAAGTCCACTAAACCATGTTCCTGAGTGCCACATGTACCTCCCTTAAATACCTCCAGTGACTCAACCACTGCCCTGGGCTACCTGTTCCAGGGCTTGACAGCCCTTTTTGATGAAGAGATTTTTCCAGGGAGCTACAGAGCTGTGAAGTTTGTATCCCAGTTTGAATCAGAAAATGCTGAAACATTGGGAGTTTAGGATTACAGTTCAAATCCATTCTTATTTTTTTAAATGCCATTTAACATAGAAATGGGGATGATGTAACCATTCTTACATGGATGGAGTTCAAAGGAGCAATCTGAAATGTGAGTACAAGGTTTTTCAGTTCAGATGTAAAGCTCTGAGCCAAGCTTTATTTTTTCTTTTACAGAATTATTTCTAACTTTCAGGGAACAATTACTAATTTGGAAATCAAATTCTTTGTTTCTCATAATTGGGTTTCTGTTTCATGATCTTATTTTTATTGGTCCTGAACAGTCCTTCAGTTTACTGTGACTATAGAACACAGGCAGTGTTGCACTCGATTTTGAAAGTTATTTCTTTGGTCTTGTCAAGTTCACAATACTTGTAACATTTTTCATGCTTCAGAGATTATATGTAAGAAGTAATCTACATTTGAATAAGAGAACTTCTGCTCTTAGTTAAACATAATGAGTTTATTTTCAAGAATGTTTTGCAATATGCCATTTGATTAGGAAAGCACTCATCAAAGATAATTCTTGGGTTTTAACTAACCTGTTTTCTTGAATGTCATTGTGACTTTTATCTCTCTGACAGAGCTTTTCTAACCCTCTCCTTTTCGAGATATGTGAATTCCATTAAAAATGCATTTTCCTTAATCAGAAAAATAGTTGTAGATAGCAAAAAAAAAAAAGCTTAGTTTCTACTGTAGTATGTCCAGCTTCATTAAAAACATTCTAATGCTGTCATGCATGAATTTTCTGGTACAAATACATTGAATAAAAATGTTTTCCCTTCATGTCATCTTCTCCTTACATTAGACAATTCTCAGTGTTTAGGCTGGAAAGTTGTGATGGATTTTATTTGGCTTTCATTCATGGAAAAGGATCTCTATCTTTAAAGCAGACTTACCTATTCACAAAAGAAGATAAGCATAAGGAAAAAAATTAAGTCTTTACAACAAGGAATGATAAATAGTGTTCTTAACAGAAAGCTATGTCTCACAATTTGAAAAATCATGGTGTAATAGAATGAAAATAAAAATTGTTAGAGAAATAGGACAAGAGTATAACTCTGCTATTCCTGTAAGATATGAACCATGCTAACCAGCCTATACTGAAGTGAATTGCACTGGGCATAGTATAAATACTTTGAGAATAAATGCAGATGCTTAATAGCTGTTTTCTGGTTCATGCCTTTACTATCAGTTTTCTTCATGTCTGCAGCATTGTTGATGCAATTTCACACTTGTCTTAGAACAGAGTTGGGACATATTTGAAATTTTATTTGTTAGGGAACTCTGCACTCAGGTTCAGAAGTAGGAACAGTTTCAGAACTGAAGGCCATTGATACTTTTACCTGGCACTGCTACTTGATGTGATATAAGTCAAACTGGAGCCCCAGTATGTAGTAACTGAATACTGTGACATGATGTAAGGGGTTAAAGGATATCTTGTCACAAGGAGAAATTAATTTCATGGCATGGTAAGGTTAGGAGAAGAACAAGTAAATTAGATAAAGTATTTTTGAGTACTTTTTCATCCTTAGTCTAGTATGTCTCATAGCATCAATAGGTCAAGGTACACTTCATTTGGAACAGAACACATGGTGCTTAGTGTGAGAGCTGCAACAAAAACAACAATTGTCAATGAATTAATTCACAAATAGCCACATCTTCCTATCTTAAATCCAATTTAGCAATCAGTTTTCTTAATCAGATAAAATAATGCACTGATGAAAAGTGTTGGTAAGGAAATCTGCATTTTCTGCCTACCGTATAGTCAGATAAAAGAGAAGTAATATGCAGCTTTATTTGCCTCTTCCTATCCTCCTCCTCTATCCACAGTGCACGCACTGCAATAGACATCTTGGAAATATATGTCCATAAGAAGAATATGATCCTTCAAAGGCTGTTTTCCCTGGGCTTCTTTCAAGTCTGACCTTCTGGGATGTCTCGTTTGCTGCTTTTTTACTATGGTGAAATGCAGAATAGGAACTGCAGTCTCTGCTGTCGAAGGACTTTCTGTACTTCTTGTTTCTCAAAGCACACAGGGTAGTCAATAAAATAACCACCAAGAAAGAATGAGCAATTAAATTTTACATGATGCTTTTATTTTGATTGCTGATCACCATCTCCTACCACTTCCACAGAACAATGTCCCAGATTCTCAAAATTAAAGTGTTTGCCTGGCATAGAACAATGACCTTATTTTGTAGGTCATTTGAAGCCCTGTCCTGGGACTCCTGTGCTGCTAATGAATCTTTCCTAATTACAGTCATGAGGTTTGTTGGTGCAGGTTCAAGGTTGTGTTTTCTCAAACTAGTAATTTTGCAAGACAGACCAAAGGTAGAACACATGGTAAAAATACACTTTTGCATCAGAAGTCTTCTTTTATCAAGTGCCTGTGAAAAAAGCATGCTGTCAGTTGCAATGTGTGATGCCTGAAAAAAAAACAATCAATATTCACTGCCTTTCCAGTAGGCTTTCTGAGGCTCTGAACCAGTGAGAGAGAAGGGAAATTAAGTTTTTTCTAGACTGAATAACTTCGAGACCAAAATATAAAATTTCCTGTATTTTGCTCTGTTGATCTCACCTACTGAATCACAATACAGTCAAAAGTATGTAAGCATTTACTGTGTAAACTCTTTTTTTAAAGCCTTCATAGGTTTCATTAAAAGTTGAGGTTACATCTAATGCAAAATCTTGACAGAATATCAGATTTTAAAAATTCCAATAAATATAATAAATCCATCTTTACAGAGCCTTATTTTTAAAAAGATGCAGTTTAGGTGTCCTCAGTTTTGTTTATAAGCTACTTCACCATTTCAAAATGTAGACAGCAGCTTTTTGATGCCTAATTAAAATAACCAGACTAATCTAGATCAAGTGAACATTTTCTGACATCATCAACACCCTCGCACAAAAGAAGGCTGTATGTGTAGTCACACAGTATCACTTAAATCCAGATGTAGACAGTGTTTTGAAGCCTGGATGATAAAGCTGTGTTCTTTCACCTGCCTGCTTTAACTCTGGTTTTGTGCTCACCCAAGGTGTGACATTGAATTGCTGTCACTCTTGGCTCGCTGTGGCCGTTTCAGTCACAGGGTACTCCGCACGTTCTGCAGGGCTCTTTAAAGCCCCCAGAGGGGTTACATCACTTTGGCAAAAATTTTTGTTAAATGTGGGAGGGTATTTTTGTCAGGATGACTAAAGGGTATAGAAGTACAATGAGGTTTTAATAGCACTGGGACCTGATCCAAACTCCATTAACTGCACTAACCTTTGTTTTAATTTTAAGTAGGCATGACGTATTAATGAAAAACAATAATGATTGTGAATTTCCCTGAGATCGCTCAAGTAGTGAGGAAAATAAAGCAGTTAAAGGCTTTTTTGGTTTCGTTTTGTAGACAAAGGAGGAAAAAGGAACACTGATCTATTTCTTTCTTTTTTAGCTAGAGCTCTTGGATGTCATTATATTTTTTAATGAACATGCAACCCCATTTACATTTAACTCTCTCTCTGTCTCTCTCTATATATTTATATTAACAAAAAATTCATTAAATTTATTCATTTGCAGGGAAAATCCATGTTGTCATTTCTTCTCATGAATGTAGTACTGACAGTAGCCAAGATAGCTAAGAAATAAGTGAATGTACATAATTTTCTTTAAACTTTCTACTCATTTTTAGAAGCAAAACTCAATAATTATGTTTTTCATCCAGTGGATGGAACTGTCGTAGGCTATATTTTTTCCTGTTTGGATTTTTTTCAGCAGGCACAGCGTTACTTGATGTTCATTTCTTTGATTGCACAAGTCTAAATTTTCAAGTCTCAATGACTGGAAAGTGGAAGGCCACATGATAGCTTTGGGTAGATAGTGAATCTATAAATAGAATAGTTATCCTCGAGAAGAAATAATTTGGTGCTGTTCTACCATGAGATTAATCTTCAGTTCAAATTTTGTCTTAGGCAGGACTACAAAGAACCAAATCATTTTGCTAAATGATAGAAGTACTTTTCCAAGAGAGACATACCAGGAATCGGGATTTGTTAAATCTTTGGCTATTTTGTCTTGCTTCTAATATGGATGATTCTTTTAAATTGATATTGGTATACTGAGCTAACAAAAAACTCTTAGTTTAACAGGATAAAGCAGGATTTTTCATTAAACAAGCAGTATTTATGCAACTCTCATCTGTTCCTATCATGTTCATTTTCTCCTTTTGTCCCAAGAGTTTGAACTTCTTTCTGAGGAACCCCCCAGTCCATATGCATGGCCTGTAAAGTACCTGATAGGTTTTACTTGTACATGCATTTATTTATTGACTATTTCTCACCACAGAAATAACTGCTATTTCTTCTAGGGTATACTTTTCTAAGTAGCGGGTTTTAGTAGTCATTCAAATGAGATGGTACATTTGGAAATTCTATGACAAAAGATGTTAAATTGACTGACAGGAAATTTTTAAAAGCCTCCTGAAAATCTCCATTACACTTTTATTTGGAAAATAAATACTTTGCATACAATGAACCTCTGTTTTTTTGCATGTGCTTTCAAAGGCAGTCCTTGAGGATACTTTTCATTTCATACCCAGTGGATAGCAAAATTTGCAGCTCCAAATTTCCTCCAACAATAGGAGGAAAAATGTTAGCACACAAAATATTTTTAATGTGGGATAGTAGTCTCTTTTCTAAATAATATCTGAATATGTGTGTAGTTACTGCCCATGTGTGTGTCACCCTGCTCTGACCGTGCTTGAACTGCAGGAGAACCTTAGGGTAAAGTTTATACCAATACTTTATGGTATCAGAAGATGTTCAGTATCTGGTTTGTAGTCAATTAAAGGAGATAATTTAAGGAGGATTTTCCTGAGCATTTATACTGCTGCAGCAATTTCTCTCTTAAAAAATGAATAGTATATGTTTTTCTGTTGTTGATTCATCTTTCTTGAGTGACCAAGCAAGCAAACTGGTTTTAAGATGTGGTATCTTTCACTTTCTATCCATCTGACTTTATTTATGGAGAAAAGTCAGCAACTTGGAAAGTAAGGCACATCTATAAAAAAACAAATTCACTTGGGTATTAAAGCATAATTGAAAGTGTCAGGATTTCTGTATCTCCTTACCAGAAGGTAATTTCATGTGAGTCAGAAGGACAGTCTTATAGTTTATTTCTGTCCCTGAATCTCTAAGAAGGCAATCTATTACTAATGCAGAATTTCAAGGTATTGTATGTGTATATCAAAATAGGGAGAGCAAAATGGAACTTATTTTCTTTAATTTTAATGGGACTTTTTTCTCTAATTTTATTAGGTAAATTAAGCAAACCCAAATTATCTCCTAAAAATTTCAAAAATATCACATATTGTTTGAAAATGGATCCAGAAGATACTGGTTTATTTATTTTTAAGGCATTTCAGATCAGTCGTCTTTGATTACTGACTGATTCTTGTTTTCAGTCCTTCTTTTCAAACCGCTAGCAGCATTTGTTCTTTATGTATAGATTAAACTCATCCTTTACTATATTAATCTTTTTTTTTCCTATGCACTGTATGATTATATAGTTTCCTTTCAGCATGTTTTTAGGCTTAACTTCATCTCACTTAGTCTTTTTCCATAAACAAACAAAATCCCTCAGCTTGATAGAGTTGTTTACTCAAATAATAAATGTTTTTCTGCTCTGTAATTATCTGTGTTGTTTTATTGTTTCAGAGAGGATGAGCATGCCCTTATCCAGCAGTATTGTCAGACACTTGGGGGAGAGTCACCTGTGAGTCAGCCACAGAGTCCTGCTCAGATACTCAAGTCAGTGGAGAAGGAAGAGCGGGGAGAGTTGGAGCGTATCATTGCTGGCCTTGAGGAAGAGCAAAGGTCTCATAATCGTCCTACTGGTGTCTGAATTGTGATTTTGTTGTTGTTTCAGCCATGCATGTACTATGTTGAAGATGAGAAAGACCTAGAAGTCATGATTTTAGCAAAAAAAAAAAAAAAATCCACAATCAAGGCATATGCTGTGCATAGCCTGGCTCTGTTAGGCAGAAGAGGGAGATGTCCGTGAAGAAATAAAATAGTTTCACTTTTACTTTACTGCCTTTTTTTCAATCCCCCATACAACACAAGTCAAGACATTGTCTTTGAGCTATTTGTGTTGTTAGTTGGAGATGCTAACATTGTTTGATCTAAGAAGTCTTATTTTCATTTACTTGATTAAGTTGTCATTACCCTCATCTTTTCAACTTCCCAGGAGTCTGCAGATAGAATACGAGCAACTAAAGGAACTACATCTTCGGAGAGGAATAAACCCTCTTGCATCACCTCCTGACTCCATTGTGTCACCTCAGCATGCTTCTGAAGATGCCGAGCTCATTGCTGAAGCTAAGCTCCTGAGGCAACATAAAGGTCGCCTGGAAGCAAGGATGCAAATATTGGAAGACCACAATAAACAACTGGAGTCACAGCTTCATCGGCTACGGCAGCTACTCGAGCAGGTACTTACACTTTGCCCCATGTTGTTTCTGCGTGGTGGATTTCTAGGTGGAGCAAAGGCACTGACATTTTACTGCAGGTATTTTCACCATGCACACTTGATCTTTTACAATCAATCATTTCTAACGAGGTATTTTTTTTTAACTCTCTAGTATAACCCACAGTTAATGTCAAATGAGCAGAAAATTATTGTGAGTGCTAGAGCAATCATAGGAATTTAGGAAACACTGAGAATAACACAAAGAGCAATAGATTTTCATTAATTTAAAAACATGGGAAGAAAATATATACTCCAAGTAATGATGCCAGCCACATCCCATGTTTGACTTCAGTTTTACCAGATGCTTTCCTTAAATAATATGATTATTTGTTGTCACAGTTAGTTACTCAGACCTCTCTTAGCATGCCAGAGACAGATGGCCAAAGATATGTCTGAAATACAAAGGAGCAATTAATTACATTAAAAATCCACTTGAATAGCATATTTAGACCAATAAACTACAGCAAGGTGGTCTTTCACACAAGTAAAAGCTGGAGGGAAGAGTCTTTTAGCAAGTGCCAGTGGCTGGAGATCATAGGTTTCCTTGGTGGAAGGAACGCTGATTGCTTTGGAAGTCAGCATGTGCACACCTGGCTTATGGAAATAACAGGAGCAACATATATGGTGTTGTTAGACATGGTAGTTTGAACTGTATCATGTGGGGAAGCTTGAGTAATGAAGATAAATTTGTATGAATATTTTCTGCTAACTAACCACTACGTTTGGGTCAGAGTACAATAAGACAAGTGTTTCCTGCCTGCCGTGAGTCAGATGACTGGCTGTATGTAGTAGAGGATTTAACTTAGCCAAGAAACAAGCTACATAAACCAGGTATTAAAATGACCTAAGTTCTGCTGTAGATGATACTCTCATTACAGGTATTAAGGTATTTGCTGTTTGTTTCACTGGCTTTGTCATTTTTTCTAGGCAGTTTTGGCTGAATAAGATGAAGATGCATCTATCTGTTCCAACTACTTCCCTATCCCTCTAGCAGCGTAGTTTTTTTTGTTGTTACTGGTATTGTAGTATTGTAATCAGTATTTGAGTAGCTGTAATATTTCACAGGAAAGACAGCAACTGGTACACTGTTAATAATAATTTATAAAGTAAGGATCTTTGGATATGTGGCCAATACTTAGTCTTTCAGAGAAGGTTTTAAAATCTGCAAAGACACATGTTTGAATAGAACACAGAAGTTCTGCCATACTCACAATTACTTGCAGCTTAGTGCTTAGAGCAGAAACTTGTTCACCCCTTAAAACCCTTTTTTTTTCCTAATATAGCAGAGAATGATCTCACAATTTTGTAATCTTTTTGGAATCCTTACACAATCCTTAATAACACCTTTAGAGTATTTATTTTTGTTGTGATGAAATGGATGGGAGAAGGGACAGTAATTCTTTCTTATCATTTCTGCCTTTGGAATTTCCTAGGCATTCTGCAGCTTTCGGGTTCAGATAGGGTAAAGTAGGATAGAGGTGACCTTCCTTTTTCAATGTTTCTGACTTTACACCTCATTTACTGTATACTGTTGCTCTTTTTCATTCTGTCTGCATTGTCCTATCTCTGTGGGAGTCATGTCGTGCTTCTGATTGTTCCAAGTATTGTTTCCTAAGGCCTTTGTTTCTCCTCTCTCATTTAATAAAGTGGTTCATACAGAGTCAAGTATATGAGAAGATTTGCCTTATTTCTTTTATAACATATCTGTGGCTTTTCAATATGCCTTTCTATGCATATCATTACTTAATTTACTAGATGCTTTAGGAGCTATTTCCAGAATGCTGAAGCTACTCCCCTGACGGGGATTCAGAATTTATAAATAATTTAAATTTCTAGTAATGTCCATTGAAATTTATTTTGACATTGATAGAATTATGAAGCAGCAGTGATTTCCATTACTGCCCCCTTTCTGAGAAAATGGCCACTCTTCAGCATGTTTGTTCTTCATCCACTACCTTTTGGGAAAGTATCTCTTTCTCTGCTTGGGGAGGCCTTTATTGAAAGATTGTCAATATTTATTTGTTTCTTTTGCTTTTACTGGCTGTCACAGTAAATTTTAGTGGATAAAAGAAATACCTTTTCTTATTAATGAGGTGGATGATTTGCAAGAAAGATATTTTTAAGTCTCAATCTCAAAATATATAACAGTTAGTGTAATTGCTAGTATTAAAGGACACAACTGTCTTACAGCAATACTGGTGCCATGGCTGGCATTTCATGGCATCTGTCTATTCTATCAACAGCAAGTCTCTCCATTCCTCTTTTCCACTAGCATCCTGACTGGTATTTTATACCACTAAGTATAAAACACTGGGATTTTTTTTTTTTTCTCCAAAAGGTTAGAGTGAGTCTGGCTGCACACAGATATTAGAGTAGAGAGTTAATGAAATTTAGAAACTTCCATGTAGTAACTGCTTAATCTAGCTGAGAGCATTCTAGGACATTCTTTAGACAGCAACTTTAGCAGAAATATGCATGCGTCTTCATTGCACATTTGTCTACTTCAGGTCACAATTCTGAGGTTACCATACTATTTTTATTTTAGCAAGCCCAAAGGATTGGTAGCTGTCGCAGAGTGTTGTCATTTTTGTCTGCCTGATTGATTAGGGTGCCAAAGAGGAAGGTGAAACAGAACTGGCAGGTGACAGCTTTGATACCAACATGTTAATCAGACAGAGAAAAAATACAGACTCCATTCTCATTTTTCTTTTTTCAGCCTTTATAGATACTTAATTTGCAAAGTCAAAGTGAGACCTACTATGAAGGGCATTTAAAGTCTGTTTGGATTTTTCTCTGTTTTCTCTGAGCTACTGAATAGAGGTTTCGTATTGGATTTGATATTGAAGTTAGTTGGAGCTAAAATCATCTGTCAACAGCTGTATGAGCAGACAGAGAGTAAATAGGGGCTACAACTCCCTCTCCAGCTGAAAGCAGAGGAGCTTTATCAGAAGAGTGCAGGAGAGTGTGTTCCTTTTGTAGCTGGGAGAAAAATTCTAGAGCAAGAAGAAACATCTGTAATGAATGTGTTAGTAAAACTGGTATTTTTGAGGTTTCTTGTGATTTAGATTGAGGATACTGAGGTTTAGTTTGTTTTTTACCAAAAGCAGCAGAAGTCAAGGAAAGAGCAAGTATATCTTAGCTATCCATTAAGCCAAAGAGCACTTCAGGCTCTTCTTTGGGAAAGACACCAGCAGGAGGCATAGTAAAATAAGACACTGTAGATTAAAACTGGTTGAAATAAATATCTCCTTTGAAATGCTATAAAACCTGCTGTAATACAGAAACAAACCCACAATTTCAGAGTTTTCTGGAGATGGACCTATTTGTGTTCCATATCTTTGCTTGGTTTTACCTAAAAAGAAGTTTGAAAACTCCCTGAGACTGGAGTTGGAAACCTCTCCCTCATCCCTATAGAGGCATGATCAGTATCCCTGCTTTTATTTCTTTCAAGAAGCACTTGCAGGTTTATAAAAACATTAGAGCTATTTGCTTTTGGTTTCTGGCTTAAGGGTTGTCTACTGAGTTGTTTTGAATAAGAATACACAAACTTCATGGTGCTTGAAGTGGGTGTTAGGATGGAAGTGCACATATTTTGTAGGTGTTATAAAATTGAAGTCAAATAGAATGTGATTTTCTACTATTATTTTTCTCAAGTTCTCTAACAATAAAATTTTTAAATCATGTAAATATATGCCGATATATCTATATCCTCAAATGGTTTACATTTAACATTTTTCAGTATCTGATTATTATATTAAGGCAATTATACCACTACCACAATCTTCACTTTGTCTTCCAAACCCCACTCTTCAACTGCTTAACAATATTGTCCTTAATTTGGAAGAAGAGCTTGGTTTGTTTAGGCTTCTCTTTTTATTACAGTCACTGGAACTATGCAGTGTAACATTAATCAATGTATTGAAATGTAAATGAAGTAATCAGGTGTTACTATCTGATTAGAAGATGGTGGTTTTGTGAGTTTTGACTTGTTTTTAAATCCAACTGCAATATTTCATTCTGACCGCTGCAGCAATATATGGTACATCAGTGAAAGGTATTCCAAGTATGTTTTGCTTTTCCTCAGTTTATCCACTCATATTCCTTGTGCTCTGCAGTGCTCTTTTATCACTTACAATATGACTACTAAATGATACCTTGGCCAACTCATCACCTGACTTTGTAGGCATTTCATTTCTGTCTGTCAACATGAACTGTTGACTTTGCAGTGCCTGACTATCCTTGACTGAGCCTGTGTGCTGCTGTGCTGCAGTTCTGTATGTCCAGCATACATACAGTTCTTCTCATTTACCCTCATTCATCTGTGCACAATTTATTCATAGTTGCTGCTTGAACAGGGCCAGAGGCAGAGATTTACTCCAGGTGTGAATTTGCATTTTGGATTTTTCACATTCTCTCTGTTCATCTGTTTGTGGGGTGGGCAAGCAGTGACTCTGCTGCTGGAGTTAGTTTTGTTCTGTATTGAAGGGACTCTCTTAACCTTTGGAGAATTTGCTTTCTCTCTTTACCATTACAGCTCCAACATCTCAGAGAGTGGTTCCTGGCAATGCAGAATTGCTTGGGTTAAGTTATTCCAGGCTTCTCTGATTTAAAATCACCACACTCACTTTACTTAGCCTCATTAGCTGGATTGAAGCCTGGTACTGAGCAGCATATTACTTAACTACCTGATAGTAATTCACTGTTCATAGGAGTGTCTTGACAGTAAATTCCTTCTCTGGCTTGAAAACATTTCCATTTTTCTTTGTCTCCTATGCAGACTAATATTTCTTGGTTTATTCTTTTAGTCAAAGCTGGCCTTTAGTATTGTTATGCTGAATGAGAGAGATTTAGAGGAGTTTAACTGAAGATTGTTTTTGTTAAGTTGGAAGCTATCTCAAGAAACTGAGTGTTTCAGTTAAGGCTGTGAAGTGCAAAGGAGCAAACTTGTGCACAAATTAACAGCCATTCTGTATTTTAACTCTGCATCAAATCTCATAGCTGTTCTAGGTACTTGCTCAGTCTCAAAACGACCTTCAAAGCAATGATCTTTTGTATTACTTCAGTATCTGCTTTTGATAGATTTCTTAAATAACCTGCTCCTTAAGCGGATCAGAAGTAATTTCATGATTTGCAATCAAAAAGATAAGTGATAGCAGCAACAATTTCAGCTTCATCTGCCTCAGATGTAAATATTATTTCACTTATTTCTGTTTTCTTCAGAACAATCACTTCTGGAGCTCGAATACTGTATTACTAGTATTCTTTCTCAAAGGAATTTTTAAGAGAAGGTAGGAAAAGAAGGGAAAATGCCTGAATAAGGTCCCTTGCAATATTTGTGAACTGCTATGGCATTTTCTTAGTTTCTGTCCATATATGTACACTTAAATGTAATCTCAAACACACGCATGGTTACAGCTAAATATAATATTGATTTCAGTGATTCTTCAGGTGAATTTAAGAGTCCAGAAGAGCTTTTTTTAAAAGTATATAAGTTATTATTTTCAAGAGTTTATGTAGTACATCTTTTTACATAGTCCAAATTCCTGCAAAATTGGTGCCTTCTACATGGTTGAGAAGCAGCATCAGCAGGAGTAATGGCTGCCTACTGCTTTTTAGGTTTAATGTAGGTGTTTTGAGTCTGTCTTGAGTCTTCACATGATTCTGAAGTTCTGCAAATCAGTTCATGATTGAACAGTTATTTCTAAGCACACTTAGTCATCCTTGTAAAGCTTTTTATTGGCCCCTAGCTGAATGTCCTGTTTGCGTGTGCATATACTCACGCAGATAAATACAACCCAAATAGTCCCATCGTGTAGTCTTTCTGCAGATCTGGACTGGGAACCTTGGCATACTGTGTGCGTTGTACTTTAGATTGTGTTTTTGTGATGCAACAGAATGTTGTTTTTAGTAAAACCTTCACCTAGAGACTTGTAAGAGCTGTTCTTAAGTCTGTTTTTTTTAACAAGTTCTTGTTTTGCTTTTGTGGTTTTTTGCCCCTCATCCGCTGCATAGTGTGGAGAGCAAACAAAAAAGAGCGCGTAAAAAAGGAAAGGAAGAAGATGGCTGCATACAAGCCTACAATTAAATTATGTGGATACAAGTAACATAAATTTGTGTCTTCTTGTCTTTGTAGCCTGAGTCAGACTCCCGGGTCAATGGCACCTCCCCCTGTGCCTCGCCCCAGCACTCTGCCCTCGGCTTCCCGCTGGAGCAGGACACAAGCTCGCAGTTCCATCAGACAGGTGAGTGTTCTGATCAGATAATGTGCTCATGAGGCCATAGGTGACTACTGGGTAGGTTTGTTGGCACCTTCTGGAAAGATCTGTAAATCAAAAGGAGCAGATCTTTGCGATGCTTCTGCTGGGCGCAGCTGGAGGTGTTGCTTCCTCACGTTTGCGAAGAGCTGCGGTGTCCGAAGATTCCACGTGACTCTGAGTTACAGACTTTTGTCAATAGATTCCTTGGTTCCATCTCTTCTGAACAAGTGAATCTACTGGGCAAATCCATCCTCGCTGAAAGGGGAACCAGACTTAACCAGGAATAATTCAATATTTATGGGTGCAGGCTCTGCACATAAAGGGATTTCTCTCTTGAAAGATTATTTTAACTTCTCCAGCATCAGAACTCATTAATTTCACCAGGAGTTAGCAGAAATAACTACAGACCACTTCACTGTCTAAAGTAGGTGAAAAGGAAAAATATTTTTCTCAAATTCTTAGGTACAAGTTTCTCCTGGTTTTAATTTTAAACATTATGTGATAGATTAAATATTATTTTGTTTCTGTAGAAAACAGAAAAAATATTCTCTTGCATTAACGTATGTTTTTACTTTATCTGGAAAAATATGGAACTTCTTTGAGTCTGATTTCATGCAGTGAAAAGATGCTGTCCAATAAAACTGCCAAGAACACAGCCAGTTAGATTCCCTAACCATTCTCTTAGCTAATTTTAAGCACCATTTTTCAAAGAGATAGCAATGAGGATTTTAGCACTACTGAAATGGCTGGTACGTACGGAATAAAGATCATCTAAAAGATAAATGTTGGGATTTTTTCAGAGAAAGAATGGTGTATTCACTCTGAAAGTTACATCACAAATCATCTGCAATTGGAACAGAATTTTAATGCAGTAGCTACTGAGTTTAATTCCCTCATTTTGTCATTTTATTTATTTTAACTGTAAATTTTTATATACTGTTCCTTGCTGGCAACTTCTAGTTAAATCCTGGATGCAATAGTTAAGTTTTAATAAAAGAGAAATGAGTTTGAATGCAAATCAATAATGTAAATTTCACTTCCTCTCCCAAGGCTGGCAATTATCAATGATAGTTCCTGTACATTACAGGGGCTTCAAGTACTGTTTTCCCTTGAAATATTAAGGAGTGATTAACTGGAAGGTTGACTAAGAATGCCTTTTATAATGTTGCTGTCCTTTTTTTTTTTTCCTCCTCTTGTTACAAAGTTCACTTTTTTGTTGTCATATCTGCAGATGACTTGTTAGTTCCGCCTCATGATACCAACACAGATCTAACAGATGTTATGGAGCAAATCAACAACACATTTCCAGCTTGCTGCTGTAAGTTAAACAAAATATGTCTCTAAGAATCATATTGAATTTGAGGTGGTCTTTTGAAGGAAAAAAAAAAATCATTCTTGTGGTATTGACTAGGAAAAGAAATATCTCTGAGATTTCTTGTGTAGATAAGCAAGCAATATAATTCTGTCCCTTAAAATTCCTCAATAGACAATATTTGTAAAGGTAGATAAATTTTCTTGTTTTAAGTGGAAATGATTCACTATAAGAAAAGCCTGTAGCTCAATGTGGAATTTTCAGCACTGCCCACATAAGGGAAACAACATCTAGAATCTCACTAGCTGCTGATAAAAACCTTTTGTAGAACTTAAGTGAATGTAGATTCAGAATTTCTGAATGCAGTTTTTGTAATAAAGTGTGAAAAAAAAAGTCCTTAGACAATTAGTCCTCAGACTAATTACTGAACTAGTTGTTAAACAGACCAGAGGAATTTGTGAATGCAGTACGTAACACCTTTCCCTGCTTAAATGCATTGGAAGTTAATATTTTATTCAATGTCTATTAAGACAGATCAAAAAGAAAAACAGCTTGCTCCTATGCATGTCTTGTATAAGCTGACATACATTTCCACTGATCCTCCTCCTTCCAGTGTCACTGCACTTGCAAAAGTGAGGAGCTGTCTCATGTATTCTGGTGGATTTTGTAAAATGCCTTTATACATATACATGTCTCTCTCTATATATATGTTTTTCAGCTCTTTTGCCTTAGAAAAACAGTAGTGAAAACTTTGATTTATTCTCAAAACTGTTGAAAGTTTCAAGTTAAATGTAATAATAATGGTCAATTTTAAAAGGCAGAAGTCAGAGTGGCTGTTTATGCCCAGTCCTTTTGGAAGCATCAAGACTGAACTCTATGCTGTTTTATAAACTCTATGAGCCTGTTAAAATACCCCTTTTATCTCTTGACCATACATTGTTTGGCTGTGACAAACTGCATCACAGAAGATGAACCTTGCATGTTTTGAAAAAGCAAATTAGGTTCTAGCAAAAAGGTTTTTTTCAGCTGTCCTTTTTGATTTTTGAGGAGTTCAACAGTTTAGAGCCCCTTGTTCTGCAAATTAAGGGTTTGATTCTAAGGAGTATCTCATTTGAAGTCAACAGTTAGTGGAGCTGCTCAGCACACCTCGAGGGTGTGTGTGTGTATACAAATCAGTATAAAATGCAATTCAAGCATTTGTTCTTGGTTTTGCAAATTACTGTCTTGCTATGTGACTATACAGCTACATGGTCATTTGGCCTAAATGAATGTAAACCAAATTGCATTGTGTCAGGACATGCTTGGTAATGATGGCTTGGTAATGATGGTAAGGACTGGAAAACAGAATAAAAATCTTTGATTCCATTAACAAACACCTTTGAATGAGACAGAAGAATACTACGAGTGAGAACTGTAGCCCCTTCATTTTGTGTAGTCTATCTAAGCATTTAAGAAGGCACAGTTCTAAATTTCATGTGATTTTTTTTTCCCCATTGTCAGGTTAAACCACCTTGCCCCAATTAGTAGGTACTACTTATATTTGCCCTCATTCAGTCATTCTATAACATCTTTTATTTGAGAGTAAATTTTTTTTGACTGTCAGATTCATATCTTAAATGTTTTAGAAGCCTGGAATGAGGATTATTTGTCGGGCCTTTCCAACAAAGTGCATTAGAGTGAATTTTGCTAAGGAAGACCATGACAGACTATCTAAGTCCATCATATTTTCCTGTGACTATTTGAGAGGGATCTGTCTCCCTTGCTGGACAATTGTCAAATCTGTTCTGTAACAATTTAAATGATGAAGATTCCATGGACTCTCTAGGCATCATAATATTCCTAACTTTTAAGAATAACAAACCTTAGCATCTTTATTATACTCAAGCTCAATTTTATCAAAACAGCCTCAATGTGCAACATCTCATGCCCAATTATTAAAAAAAACCCAAAACATAAAGTAAAAAACTGCCTTCACAGCCTCCTCTTTACTTGTCTCTTCTGCCATGACCACAGCCTCTAATCAAGGAGTTACCAGTATCTGGGCCTTATGCAGATAATTTTTATCCCATTTTGACTGTTTAACAGAGATAATTGTCTTGATTGCTTTTTTTTTTTAATGCGTTTCAGGTTATAATTAATCTTGAAAGCAGTCTTTCTATTTATGTCAAATATCCTTTATGAAGCACTTATTCATATAGTAAGGCCAGCAATGCTTTTAATGGTGGATTTTGTTGTTTTATGGTTAGTTGGGTTTTTTTAGGGGGTTTTTTCCTTCCTTATTTATGTCAATGGTCCTCAGAAGTAGGCAGGTGTACAACACTGTGCAGGAGTCTTGTCTGTGCCTCTGAATGATGTCCAGAACAGAGCATTTTAAACAGATTATACTGTAATACATCACTCAGGGGGTTCTATAGCTACAAATGATGAAAATGAAGCCATTCATGTTAACTATATCATTATAATGCTGAAAATTTGTTAAAGTAAATTTGTGAAGAATTAAACTATTACAACACATTTCTGGGTGAATGTTAGTCTTCTAAAGATAAGTCTTTTTTTTTTTCCTTCTGTAGTATGTATTTTTCTGGTAATAACTTTGTTTTTAAACTGTCAAGATGCAGAATCATGTAAATTTCAAACCTTTTTTTTTTTTTTTTTTATTTGCAGCAAGTTTCACTGGCAGACCACAGGTATGAGACATGTTTACATACTTGCATAGGCACAGGAAACAAAGTAAAGCAAGTGAAAAGTTCCCTTAACGCAAAGGGGCTGGGATGGTTTTTGCCTGCATTTTTCCCTAGAGGTCTATTTAGAAGCTAGACTACAACAGAAAGGCCAGATTCCAGAATATCATCGGTAGTAGAAAATTTCTCCTAGGCTAGGCACTGCCACAGGTAGTATGGTTCTGCAGGTCTGTGTTGCTGTCCAGATGGAACCAGCTTGTATTTATTTGGGCCAATTAGTTTCAAGCCAGCGTCAGCTTGCAAGATCAGAGCTGGTTCTTGCAAAGACATCCATATGTCCTTGTGCCCTGGTGCTGACAGCTCCACTTTCAGGAGCTGTGGGCACCAGTGCCCAAGGATCAGGAGCTACACAACACCTTAGGCATTAGATTAAGCCATCTGCACTGAATTGGCAACCACTTCAACAAGGACTCTAAACACTGCAATACTGTAAACTTAGATTTCTTTTATCTATATGCCTCAGTTATTTGCTGAATCTCAGGCCGATACATGTGAATTTTTAAAACACAGGGGTTTGTAAGATGAGGTCACAGTCCTGAGCTGACCGAGCCCGGCACAGTTAGAAGTTTCTGTGTGCACTAACCGCGGTACTGATGTTGTTTTCCTCCCTCCAGGCCATGTGAAGCATTCACTGGGGTGTCAGCCAGTGCTTCCTGGAGTGCAGTGCAGCCCTGTCCTGCACCTCCCGCCTCATCAGAGCTGCACGGGCCCCGGGACACGCCGTGCGCTCCCACCGCGCCTCCTGCTTCAAACAGTACAACACTGAATACCCAAAGACGAGGATGTTGTTTTTACAGTATCTTTTTTTGTTCTTTCCTTCTTCCCTTTCTATGCAACTGTAAATTAACGAGCAGTGGAATATTTGTCACTGATTTGTATAAATATACAGCCAGGGGAAAAGGGGCAGGGGCTTTATATACGTTCTTTTTGATAATCGTAAAGAGAACTGCATAAGGAGTTTGGAGCAAAACGTTACATTTATACATTCCTTTCAGCTCTTTGCTTTTGCATTGTAAAGTACCCTTAGTTATGTTCTCACACATGTAATATTCTGTACTGATTATTTGTATGCTGACCACACAGATTTCAGAATATAGAATTTGCATTGTTTTTGGCACTGGCATATGAAGTTCCCATAATCTGTATTATTGTTACTGGTTAACAACAATTGTCGCTAGGTGCAAGATACAGTATTTTAATTCAATTACACAAGGTAAACTGTCATTTCAAGTCATAATTAGCATCCTCATGTACCTGAATGGTATTTTTAACTTTCTTTTTATTATTTCCAGCCAACACTCCATTTGGAGGATTATTTTTTTAAGCTTTACCTTACTTTGAATCAGGAGATAGCTAAAAAGAGGACTTAGATGATAGCTTAAGTTGGTTTTAATAAGAACTAAGTTAGTGTAATCCTTCCCAACTTTGTTCAGAGACAAAGCTTTGCTGTTCCCTGCTGAGCCAGACTTGCTTCAAGTTTTGGAATTTACAGTCTATGAAGTAAAGCACATTTCTGTGAGATTCCTTTCTTTTGTCTGCCTCTTGGAAATGAAGAGACAATTAGAAAGCCCTTTCCAATACTATTAGCAACAAAACTTTCTCCAGAACTGCAATGCTCTTATATGTTATCATTTGGCAGTGTAATCTTGCAGATCATCCTTATCTTTAAAATGATTTATTTATTTTATTACTTTTGATAAGGATAATTATGGGAAAGTATGTCACTGATCATCTGATCTCTAGTTTAAAGATTCTAAGAAGAGATTTTTCTGCCTTCACAGAGTTTACAATGCTGCATGGACACTTGCTTTAATTCTAGGACATACCTTTAATTGATAAAACTGCATGCAATATCTTTCATGTATAGTAAAGAGAAACAAAGCTGTGTTATTCTTAAATATTACTGAAGGAAAAAAACCCTTACCTTAAAATGGTATTGAAAGAGGTGTACAATTCTCTACTGCTACTAAAAAAAAATGCTAGGAGACATTAAAAGAGCAGGCTCTATGATAAAGTTTTGTAAGCCAGACTGTCCTGCACCTACAGTATTTACTCCTGAACTGCTGCTCCTCAAGGAGTGATTCAGGCACAGTGTTGACCACCTTCTACTGATGGCACCAGTGCCAGTTCTTTCTGAACCCTTTGGCAAATTATTTAACCACTCTGCCTCTGTTTTCCCATCTGTAAAATGGGGATGATAGTGCTTACCTCTCAAAGGTGATGTAGGACTTAGCATTTCTACAAAGCTTTTCAGAGGCTAACTAAGTATTATTCTTGAGCAAGTGGAGCAAAGTTGTCAAGGTGTGAAGATGGTGGCTCCTATTAAAAAGTAATGTAGTTATTCTGAGAAGAAAAAAAAAACCCCACATTTTACAGAAAAGGAAAGCCACGACCACCTTTCTACCTCAGACCTGTCTTCATAAGTAGTATTGGAAATAGCTTTATATTCTGTTCTCTGCAAAGTGCTTGGCTTTTATCAAGCTACATCATTCTCTAGGGAAAGAATCTTTAAAAATACTCCCAACATAAATATAAAAAGAAATCAGTAGTGAATTTGGTGGGTTTTATTTTTGTTCTGAATATGAGGTTATGTATAAAGTTGTTTTTCTGCCTGTGTTTGTATGCATCCTTTGTCCTCTGCTGCCAAGTAAATGCTGCTTCAAACACTACACTGTAACATTCTTCCTCTGAGACAATAATAAATAAAAGGAATATATTGCAGTAACATGAGAAAAAGTATGGAGTTCTTCCAAATTTTTTGGTCCTCAAGGATGGCACATCTCATTGCTAGATGCTGAAAATTTCATTCTGAATATTAACATGAGCAAGCTATGATAGTCAATTTCTATGTCCTAGTTTCTTCTCTGTGTGGTTTGAGTTTATATAAATGAGATTAGGCAGTGGTGTTTTCTTTGTAAATCTTGCATATTTTCTCCAGTTTTCCATCTTTAGTGATTTTAGTCTGGAATCCTTCTCAGTTTCATGACAGATAGTAAAACTGATCACTGAGAAACTGCTTTTTCTTTCTTTAAATGCTCTGTATAATGTATTACATATAGAACAGAACAGCAACAATGTATGAAGGCCTGTCAAATAGAACTGTATACTAGTTTTCAGATTTTTGGTGGCTTTTAGTCCACATGCTCAGCTGAACCACAGCATTAGGTATTCAGTCGGAAAGTGTATTTTCTATGTTGTGCTGGTTTCAGATATTTGCATTAATTCAAATTATGTTAATGACTGGGTTAGAATTGCTACATTTAAGGAAGAAAAAAAATTCCAAAGCCCTAACAATTCTGTTTCCTTATCATAACACTTGGCACTGGTTTCGCGTTTAATTGTTGGGTTTTTGGTTTATTTTTAAACTCTAGCAAATGTCAAACATAAGTGGCAAAGTGATGACCTTTTCCCTCAGTTTGTGAAAGGATGGTTAACAAATAGTTGTAGGGAAACATCATTATTTAAATGATTCAGCTGTTAGCAAGGAATTTACATACAGAAATAGTAATATATCAAGTCAAATAAAGTTCTGTATATAGAACAATAAGTGTGTCGTAAGAGGAAGAGACTACTAGATTACTGTATGCATTAAACCACACCACCTGTCACTTTAAAAAAAGTAAACATTTGTAAAGTAGGAGGCAGCAGAAGAGAGAGGTATGGATCAGTACCAGGGCCCAACTTTGGGAATAATTTATGAAAGTGCTCCTATCTACAAGCTGCACCCTCTGTACCTCGATTGCCAAGGTAGCAGGTGCCAGAGTTCTGTGATGCTGCCACCTGTAAGGAAGGTACTCAGCTTAAAAAAAATCATCCTTCAGTGCTGTGCCACAAAGGTTCTGGCCCTTGACAGGGTCAACAGAATGGCACCCAGTTTTTTTAAGGGTGTTGGGGACAGTGTGTTGCCACCTCTGATCCTCCATGCACAATGCAATGGTGACCACTCCCTCCCTTCTCCACCTGACCTTTACCTTTAAGCACTAATCAGCCTCTTGTGCTCTTATTTTGTCAGGCCAAATAAAGCCAACCTAATGCTTTTCATGAGAAGGATTATGTCTCAGTCCAAGGTATACATCTATGCAAAACGTCAGGAGGGACACCCTCCTGCACAGCCCAGAATGGATGGCATTGGTTGATAGCATCTCACTTTAAATTGTCATTAGAAAACACCCTTAAGGTCTATTATTAACATGTCAGTTCATTTTCTAGGAGAAGATGCAAGATTGGTGCATCTAATTAAAATCAGAGAGTAGAAATCCTTCTGCTGTTGGGGCTTCGTCTTCAGGGGAACTTTCACAGTGGAACAATCATCTTAGTATGGGTGGTATTGTTTATGGACCAAGAGAAGGCTTTTTACATGTCCAAAACCAAGATAGTTAGCTTTTGAGACACCAGCTTTGCTAGGTCAGAAATACTGGACATAGACTACCAGTATGCACATGACAATTTGTGGCAGCTCTTATCCTGGGTCAAGGGTACTGTCCTCTCTTCTGTTATTTTTGCAGTTGCAAAAAACCCTAACAACAACACAACCAACCAAGAAACAACTCCAAAAAGCCCACTAAATGACAAAATTTTAAAAATGAACAAACCAAAGTTCAGCCAAATTAAAATGTGTTACTGCAATGGGCAAGTTTTGGATTTATGCAGAAGAGCAAAATATTCTTTTAAGCATTTCCAGTACAAATTACCCCTTGGAAAAGAATTTGTTCATTGTATTTATATTTTGTTTTCTACTTTAATACAAAGTTTCCCTAAGAAAAACCTTCATGAAGGCATTTTTTTGCAGCACTGCAAAACTGAAAAATGAATTCTGTCTCCTGTCATGCAGAAATGAAGATGTCATGCCATATGGCTGGGAATTCTGTTCCCACAGCAACAGCAATAAAATCAGTCTTACAAATCTTGGCAAGGTGTAAATTAATAACAGTGGGGTATGAAAAAAACACCAAACAACTTTTGGAGGGGAAAAGAATATTTGAGAAGGAAGAGATCTCTTGCATCTCAGAAGTAAATAAGCTCTCAGTAGTCATCAGCTGCTGTGTTCCTCAAACAATGTTCTTGAGGCTGGAAAAGGTGAAATCATTCTTGGCTCACATAAATTTGGGTATGTATCTTCTATCTTTAGTGCCACTTCCATGATGTGCCAGCAAAAAGTACAGTCCTTACAACTTAAATTTATACATAGGAAAGAACAGCTGCATGCAAGTGCAGCAGCTACTTTCAGAACGGGTAGGTAGTGTTTTCATCAGCTGCTTTTCTAAACACCTCTGAGACACCAGGAGTGGACTGGCTCAGCTGATTTTCCCAGGCATCTCAGCATTACAGCAAACTGGTGCAGCCAACACAAAGGTATCATTTAAATTGAAACCTGCTCTCTGTTAGTGTGCTTATTAAAAGTGAGAATCCAGGAGAGCTGCATAGAAATGCTAGTCCTAAGTACATTGGACAGGAGAAAAAATATGAACAAAACTCACACACGACTTTAGTGTATATTCTTTGCTATCTGTCCTCTCTCATTGTCATCTCTGAGTCTCTATTTACAGATTAACTATTCATGCTCTTGTTAGTCACTATCTGTATGCAGTCAGATAAACACTGAAAATGTCTGGTTTTCTGACTGAGGGTTGACCCTGACTGGATGCCTGGTGCCCACCAAAGCCTTTCTACCACTCCCTTCCTCAACTGGACCTGGAAGAGAAAATATGGAAGCTCATGAGTTAAGGATAGGAGACATCACTCACCTAACCCACAAATGAAGTTGTATATATTAATAAATAAAGGAATAGACAGAAGATACAATATCAGTGCCATTGACAATCCACATCACTGATTTAAATGCCAACAGACGTAAGGAAAGCTAAGGGTTACCTAGATCCTCATTCTTGAAGATCAAAAGTGACATTTACCGTCTTCCTGTCCTTAGGATCTTTGTCTGTTTCCCAGGACCTTCCAAAGGTAGTGAAGAGCAGTCTTGCAATGATATCAGCCACTTCTCACAGCACTCCTGGGTATGTCCCAACACATCCCATGGGCAGTTTGTTCAGTACATCCAGTTTGCTTAAGTGTTCCCCAAGACGATTCTTTTCCACCAAGAAGGAGGAAATCTCTCTTACTCCAGACTTCTGGCCAATCTTACTACTAAAGACTGAGATAAAGGTGGGATTCAGTATCTCAGACCTTCCTAGGCCCTTTTTACCAGTGGACTGATGTTTTTCCCAGCCTGCTTTTTCCCTGTCCTCATCAAAGTCGCTCCTTACACCTTTTGTATCCCATATCAGTCTTTGGCTTTCCTAACCCTATCCCTGCAGAGCTAGGCAGTATATCTGTGTTCTTGGTTCCCATACAAGCTGAAGCCTACTCTCCTGAGGCCCAGGGATTTAGTCCTGCTTTTTGCCTTAATCCTTTTGAAATGCTGAGCACTATCATCTCATGGTCACTGTAGCCACAGCAACCCTTGACCTTCACATCCCTTACCCATTCTTCCTTTGTGAATAGGAGGTCCAGCAATATGTCTCCTCTCACCAGATTCTCAGTCATTTACGTGATGAAATTGTCACCAGTACACTCAGAAATTTTCCCTCAATGGTTAGTATAATTCTTGCATGATAGCCTGAAAAAATCTATTGCCAGAGAATTGCAATACATGAGTAGAGGACCTTTTAAACACAGATGCTTTGGTTTTTGATTTTGTTCAGTACCTCTGAAAGTATTTTGGTGAGCAGTTGTAAGAAGTCTAATGAATGGCAGCAACACCCAGACAAGTAAAAACATCCAGCTGTGTTTCTGTGTCTCCAGTGCCAGCAGCCCCTCTGGAATGGAAAGTGTAGCTCTGACCTACTTACTTTCAAAAGACTGTAATTACAGCACTTATCAATTTTCTATAAAAATACAGATGTGAACAAATGGAAAACCCAAGTGACTGAAACATGAGCAGAATAACAGTGTTATTTCATTCCCTACATCCCAATTCCTGCAAAGATGATGTTTGCAGGCTGAAAAGTAAAACCAGTGAAATGACAGTGAACTATTAGAATAACAGTTGAGTTTATCATTAAATAGAGCCAGACTTTATATACAAACAAGGATATACCACAGTACTAGTCAGTCTGCTGCCTAGCCTTGGAATTCCTTCCTCCCCAAAATGTCTGCTTGCTTGCTGTGACAGGATAATTAGTGATAGCTTTAGCAGAGGAGAATTATTTTGACTTTCACACTCATCTGATTTCTCAAAGTGCAGATGTGCTACCCATTTGGTGGAAAAGGGCTGAACTGGGTGTCCAAAGCTGGACCCAGCACCCCAAGCCCAGTGTCCCCAGATAAAAGAGAATAGTCATTCCCTCTGATCTCCAGATTAGTTTTCTTAGGACACCCTCCCTTTGCTGCCAGAGTACTCTTGCCTTGGGGCAAGACACAACCATCCATGAAAAAGGCAGCAGGTGACATGAGGCTGCTGACTTCCAGGTTGAACCACATAATTCAGAGTTTGGTAGCATTTGGCAAAGAAATTCTTCTGATAACTATTCACATTCTTGTTACTGCAGGTAGTTTGGGTCTCTTTTCCTGCAAATCACAGTACTTGTAACACTATTTAGAAAAATAGGATTAGGAGATAAATATTTCCTAATGTCCCACTTTTATTTAGCTGCTCTTCTTGCAGAAGAATTTCTCATATGTGGGTTTGATTGACTTCTTTCATTCATATGCCCAGAGACAGTCAACCTTTGAACATTAAAAAGCCAGAAAATCAAACTACACCTAGTGTTTTAATTAAAAATTATATAAGCTTGTCAATGTTGCTCACTTTTTATTATTTATGGCATCTCCTGTATCTCAGAAGTTACTACTGAGAGGACAAAACCAGTACACTTTCCATTTCTCTGCCCAAAGCAAGGCTCCCACTGAAAGCTTCTTGGAGAGTTTTACTTCAAATAACAACTTGATGAATGGGACAATGTCATTACACACAACTAAGTTACACTTCTTAAAGGCTGATTACAAACACCCTCAAATGTCATCTCTTCTTGACACTGCAGATTTTAGTGCTCTTTAAGGTTAATATAAACTAATCCAGAAAAAATAAATCCATCATACCTTTCAAGGATCTTTGAAAAAAAATCACTGTACATACAGAAGCTTAAGCCTGTCAGCCTTGTCTGCAGTCACTGCATTTATTTATTAGTTTTTAACCCAGTTGCAAAGGAATGAGAAGTTTATAGCACATCTGTTTTCACAGAGATTGGATAAAATATGGCAGTTTCGTTAATGAGAGTATTTTTTCTTGATCTGTTTTTGCTTGGATAGCTGATAGAAATAGATTAAGAGAGGGGTTTTATTCCTGATTTCTAATAGTGGTATTATGCCCCTCTCAAACAAAATGTACCTAGCAAAAATTAAGATTATATGATGTGATTAAAACCAAGATATTCCAAATTCATCTACCTTCCTTCCAAGACTGGCAGAAATGACAAAACAAAAAATCAGAAGTATTAATACTGTAATAAAGCAGATGTAAAAAAATTAGTTCTGAGGACTGCCCTTCCAATAAGAAGTGCCTCAAGCAACACCAAAGATGATAGCATGGCATTATTTCACTTATACATATACACACACACACATACACACACTGGAGGCAACTGTGTGTAAAAGGACAGGATTATACCAGTGAAAGTTTAATGAACATTCTTGCAAAATAAAATAAAATGTAAAAATAAAGAAATCACAGCTGGCTAGCTGGCTCCCACTCCATCTGCCTTGGCGTCTCCCAGGGTCTCACGCCCCCATCAGGGGCAGTGTCCCCTCTCATGAGGGGCACTACGGGCCCCTCTGGAGGCTCCCACCCCATCAGGCACCCAAGGCCTTGTCCTTCCACCAAGGAACAAGGCAGCCAGGGGAACATCCCAGTTCAGGCTCCCCATCCCCAGTCTGGGACCACTTAATATTCTAGTTCAGCAGACTCAAAAAGGAAAGCTGTGTTTATCTGGTGGGTATTAGCAGCATAATGGCGGTAATTAAGTAATAATTACCTTAAAAATGTGCTCTTATCTTAGAGCCTGAGAAAGAACAGAGACTGAAGGCTGGGGCAATTATCTCCTGCTTTAGCTCCAGGGAAGCAAGCACCGAATAAGCATTCATAGCAAAGTCAGTAAATAATTTGGCCAATTACCTATTCCCACATCACCATTGAAGTTTCTTGATTGAAGATTGCAGACATTTGTTTAGCCTTCAGCTTAGTATTTAGAGTGCTATATAGGAGCTGAATCTGCATTAAAAATTTATCCCTAAGTTACTGCAATACAAATACAAATAGTCAATACAATCAGTATTTGCTTCTCTGTGAGCACTGACTTGGAAAAAACGTTTTTGTGTTATCACAAACCATCTTTTATACATATAAGCCGGGGTCTCCAATGGAATTAATTGTCCTTTCAGTTCCCCAGACACCTTGATTTGGCAGGGTGAAGGCAAATTTAATATACATGTTAGTATAGATGATAAACTATTAATTTCAGAATTACAGCAAGGAGTTTCGACATGCACCAAAATAGTGAGTTTTTCTAGATGTTTCCTTACTGCTATCCTTCTCCTCCAAGAAGCCATAAAAAATGTTTTGGAAATAGATGGGCATGTCCTTCCACTTCATCTCTCCTGCAGTGCACAAAGGGCAGAACACACTCACTCTGTGCCAGAGCGAGTGTGTGCCTTGGAGTGACTCCCCCTCCTTCCCTCTGGTATTTCACCAGCACTATATTATATTGCACATACCTTCAGTCAGAGCCAAGGAATAGATTTGCCAACCCACTGTCTCCCTATGACATTTGCAATAGGCTTAAGCAGATTTAAAAGGAATGTATGTGCAAGGGTGTCAGCAAAAGCCAAATTCTAAGAAACTAGATTGCTAATGAGTAGTGAAATACATTCCAGGCCAGAAATTTGCCTTTGTTGTTAGCAGACAAGGAAAAAAAAATAGGATCTCTAAAAAAATAAAAAAAAAATTTGAACTTAAAAGTAAATCAATGACACTGATATGGCATTAGTGAGGCAGACTTCTCAGAGATGCTCTTTCTGCAAGGACTCTAAAAGACCTTTCAGTCTAGCTGTGGGTCCTGGCTGCTTAGGTATTAAGAACTTGCCATTTGTGGCTGCAGGTTTCCTGTAAGGGCACTGGACTTCTTAATGGTAAATTAATTTCTTAGGTATTGAATTTCTCAACTTAAAACATTTGCATAGAAACAACTTAAAAAACAAAACCACAAACATACAAAAAACCCACACCAAGAACTATACTGGCAAGATTAAATAATCAGCAATGTAGCACCCAGATTCTAAAACTGTGGTTCTCAAAGACTCTACCTTTGCCAGAAGGCAGCTAGCATCCTGAAATTAAGATTCATATCACAGTATAAATATGTTCATGTCAGGGAAAAAAAAAGATTGAACCAAGAAAAGTCTAAAGAACGCAATACTTGTCCTGCTTGTGGTGTGCTTTAGCTCTCATCTTTTTACATGCCTTGCCCTATCTTTTGTAAAAACCCTGTGGCTGTTTATACCTGTTAATGATCCCCTTGTCATTGATTGTGCATTCATACCCTGGTGTTCTCTCTAAAACTGGTGGCATTTAAAA
Organism: Thryothorus ludovicianus; assembly: GCA_013397245.1. Classification (NCBI taxonomy): domain Eukaryota; kingdom Metazoa; phylum Chordata; class Aves; order Passeriformes; family Certhiidae; genus Thryothorus; species Thryothorus ludovicianus. The sequence continues at coordinate 1,861,113 of VZTB01001066.1, forward strand.
GATTTTCTTAAGGAATTAACCTCAGAAGCTTTATATTTACAGTTTTTTTCTTATGCTGCAACTACAGATGGATGTTTGACAGTAATTATGACCTCTATCTTTGTGAGAGTTTTTTTATTCTTATCACAATAATATACTGCTGTTCAGGGTTAGCAAACTATGTCAAAGCATTTACAGGATATTTCATGGGTAAGCACATAATCACACAGTGACCAGCTAGGTAAAGGCTTAACCATGCAACTTAAAGAAATGAATGATAATAATTTAAGACCTTGCTAAATTTAGTAAAATTTTCTACTGGCTATTTTCCTACAGCCCATTTTCATGAACTTCCTTATAATATTAAAATATATAAACATAAACTATTTTTAAATGACAAAACAATTATCCCTCTAAACATTAACAACCATCGCACATTCTTTCCTAATAGAAACAACTTCTGGGAATAGTCAATTAATTCAAAAAACAAAGCCTAAACCAAAAATCCATCAAATGCATAGGCTGAAGAGTTCAGACATTCCATAGAAAAAAAAATTAATCTCCCTGCAGCTGGGAGTCTACTACTGTCCACTAAATCACTTTTTAGCTGCATTGATTTAAAGCCCTCTTTACAAGTCCTCTTTTAAGTTTACTGCTCCCTAGTTTGTATCATGTACCTAAACCAACTCAGTCGTTCAGGTTGCTGTCCATGGTGGCTTTTCTAACTGAGTACTACCAAGGAACACCAAGATAATTAAAGAAATGGAGCATCTCTCCTACAAGGAAACACTGAGAGAGCTAGGATTGCTCAGCCTTGAGAAGGGCACCAACATTTATAAATAGTGCTGAGAGGGTTCAAAATGACAGAGCCAAGTTGTTTGCACTGATGCTTAGTGACAACACAAAGATCAATGGATGCAAACTAAAATGCTGGAGATTCCCTCAGAACACCAGGAAATATTTCCTTATGAGAGACTCCAAGTGCTGGCCGAGGCTGCCCAAAAAAGGTTGTGAAATCTCCATTCCTGGAGATATTAAAAGCTGTACAAGTAACTAGTTCTGGGTGCTACTGCTTGAGTGGGGAGGGGATGTTGGATAAGATGACCTTCAGAAGACCAACCTCAATTGCTCCATGAGTCTGTGAAAGTGTCTTAAGAATAAAAACTTTTTTATTTAGTCAATTGGAAGGCTTTATGCTACAAATAAGCCTTTGTACACAGTTAAAAATTAGTGAAGTATGAAAAAAATTACATTGGTCAATAAAGTGCTTCCTAGAAAGAGGCAGGCAGCTCCTTATCCAGATATTTGAATTACTGCACCAGCTTTCAAATAAATCTCCTTCACCTTACCTTCCTGACTTCATAGAGCAGGAAACAACAGCTTTTTAGCCCTTGTCTTCCTTGCTCATTACTCACAGAAAGTCTTTGCCTTCCGTTTCACTGGAGCAGATCCTGAACATCAGGATGTATGTTGGGAAGGAGGCAGTATCCAAGAGTGCCAGTTGCCAAAGTCACAAAATTGGTGGTATAATTTTCATATACACATTTGTGTTTGGCATGGAGAGCTTAACTGAGATTTATTTTTCCCTTTGTTCTCAAGAGCTGCACCCAGCTGGTGGCTGGCTGTGTCACATACACGTATTTCACCGCTAATGACAGTGAGGCACACTCTTCCAGCCGCCTCTCCCTCAGCCATTCCAGGTGCAGTCAGAGCTCCTGGACCCAGTAACTCCTCTGGAAATGATTCACGACTATATTAGAGGGATGGCAACACAAAAAACCTAAAACGCTTTCAGTTTTTGATAAAGTCTCTATAAGCAAGAGAATGGAAGAATAAAATCTGAATAAAAGCCTCAATTCCTACTCCAACCTCTACTTTGTCAGTTTTGTGTTTCAGTATCAAACTGATAGAGATATACACAGTGCCAATATAGAATGAAACTAAGATTATATTTCAGTCAAGCACCTGCCCTTCCAGGAAGCCGGATCACTGCCATAGGGACACTCCCAGGAAGGGAGGGAAGGCATCTCAAGGCAGTATCACACCAAAGCCTGGGAAGTCAGCAGCCTTGTGCAACGCCCAGCTCAGCTGGACAAAACTGAGTAGTTTGAAGGTCTCCTTTTCACCTGAGCTCCACAGCATCAGACAATTCAGCAGAAAATCTTCCTTTGCAGAGGTCCAGCTGGGCCCTGTCTTAGCACTCTGCTTCCAGCAGTCAACATGCAGCCCACAATGAATTCTAGTGAAATAGCAAGGGGGAAATAACAGCACCATGCACACAGAGCTGTTGCTTTCCAAAGGTTTCATAAATTAAATTATTCCATTTAAGTCACAAGCACCCATTCAGTTCCTCCTACCCTTCTCCTTGGTTGTCCAAAAACAAGCTAAAACCCAGAATACCACTCAGCAGAAAACTCTGAGTAAAGTTTCTTCAGATTGCACCTCTGCTGTGCTCTTGGGAAAATTAATATCAAGTTAAGCCTCAGGCATTGCCAGATTTGCCAGCTGTGAGCTGCAGCTCTTTTAAATAAAGATAACAAAGCCACAAAAGGGTCCACTGAAAAGGCTACTCCCCAACCACTTTAGGACTAACTGAGAACTGTCACTGAAGTACCTGCACTGCAAATATCCACATTCAAAATGGAAAGGAGCCAAGACCCAGCAATCTTTGACTGTCACGGGAGTTTTAAGAGGGTTCAGACCTGATTGCTACAGTACTGTAAATTTGAGACAATCTCTTGGCTTTCACACCATTAAAGTTCCCAGCTATGAGTGCTCCCACGTGGCTTTCATTTCAAGAATGTCAGACTCTGAGGAGTAGTTCTTACCACCTCTTTATTTCAAGTCAGAGGGTTTTTGATTTGGGTTTGTTTGGATGCTTTTGAGAAAAATACAATATTCCTAAAACACTTTATTTGCTATTAAATCCCAACTCCTACCTATAAATCTAACATGATTTGATCTGAGTACAGTCTATTTATTCTATCTGTATTACTAGTAAAGCCTGAAAGGAATCAGTTTTTGCCCTGCAGCAGCAGAAAATCTCTGGATCCCCCAACAGTTCATCATCTGCTTTTGTAACTTCATCCTGTGAGAGATCAGTCAGTTACCAAAAACAGAGTCCTCTTGTACATTACTGAACCTTGCAAATCATTAATGCTGACATCTAAAACTACAAAGTACCAACAGCCATAGTGACAAACAACATGAATTTTCTGCAGTCAGGGAAGATTACTTTCAGCTTTGACTTGAGTATTTTAAATAAGGGACACAGCAACAGGCAGTACTTACCTTCTCTCTCTTGAAGAGAAAGGGAAGAATCGCTGCCACAGGGACACAATTTCTCTTTCAGGCACTGAATCCCTCCTGGGATTCATTCCAGACTGGGTTGCTCCCCTCTGTCTTCCCCAATCCTTCAGACTCCATGGCTATCATCCCACAGAAGGGTAGAGGCCCATCTTACAACCATCACCAACCCCATCCCCCCAAGGGGGATGCTTGTGTGGGAACCAGAGCAAAAAGAGCAAACTGAGCCAGTGAAGCCTCATTGCTGCTCCACCAGGCACAGCTGGGGAACCATTGAGCCATCCCAGCCCAGCTCAGGACAGCTGCACTCACTCAGGGCTTGTTTGAACCTCAACAGCTCTTGTCTACTTGCAGTGCTGGTCCAGTCTTTGCTCTTCCCTAACAAAATTTTTGTTTTCCTGTTGTCCCTGTTTCAGCCAGGACAGGATTAAATTTCTTTGCAGTAACCAGAAGAGGACCTGACTCTGGAGGTGTGGCCGGGACCCAGATTTTTTTGGATATGACCTCATCAATTGGCGTGGTAGGGAAAGGGGACTCACTGTAGCTTCCAGGGAGAAGGGTGTTCCTTCTCTCATTACTATGGATACTGTTCACTTTCTTATTTCATTGGTGTTCTTAGTACATTGTTCTTATCTCAACCTTTACATTTTGTGCTTCCAACTGGAACAAGCAGTGGGCATGGTTTTAGTGGGGGTACTGAATTGAAGACTACTATTTCTAAACCATGACACCTGTGTGTTCCAGACACAACTTCATTGTTTTCTGAGGGAAGAGAGAGCTGGTGACTGAGCTGCAGAGTGAAGCTGAATCCCTGCAGGGACTAAGGCAGAGGGGAGATGTATAATGTAGCCCAGTTTTGATATCTGGGAAAGCACATCTTGGTTCAAAACTCCTATTAGAGCATACCTCAGGGAAGGCAAACCTTCTGCCTTTCTCAGCAAATGTCAGATGATTTTTTCACCTCGTGGGCACTGCAGTTCCCCTGAGTTGTGTGCCAAGGGTTCCCGACCAGCAATGCTCACTGTAACACTGCTTCAGCTGCTCAAAGTTGACCCTTCATTTTGAGAAGGTTGGTGCTGGATTTGATTATCTTTTATCTCTGATTGTTATCCCCCTGAGGGTTACATAACACATGGTCACGAGGATGAGGTTAAAAGACAACACTGAAGAAAAAGACTGTCATGGATTATAATTTTAAATTAGCAAATCTAAATAAATTCCACTGATCTAGATTCATTGAATATAGACTAATCAAGTAAAACTTGTTACCTGGAGTGTATGAATGACACATGTATACAAATATACCATTTAATTTTTCACTGGAAGTCTATAAATGTAAATTGCATATTTTTGTTGGTGAAGAGATGAATAAAAATTGCAGAGTTAATCTGAAAAAATTTCCAAGAAAACGTTTCACCCCTATCATCATGTAAATTACACCTGACATACATTGCAGAAAAATGTTTGCATTACAGTATTTTCATGTCCACAGGGATGTAAAATCCCAGGGATTGTTTAGTGTTTCTTCACTCTTCCTTGGGTGACACCAGGCCAGCAAAGCCTCAGATGTGTAAAAAATGCTACAGGAATGTTCTGAGCAGGGAAAGCTTGATCTGATGGGCTATTCTAAAGCTGGAATAAAGTGCTGGTTTATTATTTTCAAAAGCTCTGGGATGAGCTGATTTGCTGTGTTTGTTTCATGGTATGCAGGAGCTCAGGAGCCAGAAGGCACCAGACGAGGCCCAGCAGACTCCATTGGTCTGAGAACTTGAAGCACACTATTCTGGTCACTCCAGAGCTGGAAGTACATACTAGAGCTTGGGAAAAAGCCAACCCAGTCTTTCCCAAGGCAGTAGATCTCCCTACTAGGTATAACCAGCTGTTCCAGCTAGCTGCCCTGCAGGATTAATGGATGGTAATGCACTTTGTATATGTTTTTCTCAAAAGCAATCAAGTTTAGAAAGGAGTACCACTCTGTGCTCCACTGTGTTAGTAATTTTCTCTGAATTAATTTCTCTTTAGCTTAAAAAACCTACCCAGTTCAAAATTAAGGTATGGAATTTTTGTTCTGCACTAATGAGGTGCTCTTTTAAGACAGATAAAGATACGGTTAGGTCAGCCTCTTAATTTATAAACCCTGTTATTCTCACATAGGTATAAAAGGATTTCTCACATAGGTATAAGAGATATTTATGCTAGATATTGTATTAGATAGGTGCTAAAATTTGACTAGAAGAAATTTTTTTATTAGTTAAAAGAGAACAAAGAGAAAGAATGGCTGAGCTGTCAGGTTGTATTTGATGAATATTCATTACCTTCTTCTCTCTTGGTTATTTACTGTGTATGAACAATGTGTTCTTACTTGTGTTTTGTCCTAGACACTTAAAACTGGGAGCCTGCTGACACCTAAAATGCTCTAGTCTAGAAGTACGACATATTGCAAGTGGGTTGGTCGAAGAATTACACATAGGTTTTGTAGTTAAAATGAGAAATTCCTGAGTGTTAAATGTGGACAAATACTCTACACAATAGCGGACAACAAGGAGATCAGCTGTGTCCTTGAAAGGAATTTACTTCTGAGAGTTTACTGCTTTGCTGAGAGCAAGGCAGTGCTTGGTGCTTCAGCATCCAGCATGGCTCTGGGGACATGCAGGTGATTGTACCACAAGGTCTGTGTGCCCAGGCCTGGACCCAGCAGGGCAGAGCAGGGTTGGTCTGCAGAAAACAGAGATCCAGGGTTCCAACACATTATCCTGGCAGGTATTGACATCTCAGGAGTCAAATCCCAAACAGCCAAAGTGCAGTAGAGGCTGTGCAAAGGAGGATCTCAAACAGAGACTTGCTGCAGCCAGATCTGCAGGGCCAATATTACCCATGACAGCAGTACCCGCCTTCAGCAGAGCAGCTTGTCAGTCTCACTCTGGCTAGATGATCCCAACACTGTTGCTCCTTGCTTTCACAGTGCCTGCCTGGCACAGACAGATGTACTACTTCTCTACAAACTCAGGGAGGGAAGTGGGAAGAAAGTCACCTCCTGTATTCCATTGACTCAGCAGTGCAAAACTGCCAGAGAGTGGCAATTAGTCACACTGCCAGTAGAAGTCATCTGTTTTAATATATAATGCATAGCATTTTTAATTTTTAGAGAGGTTTTTGTACCATTATAAGTACAGACAAGAATCCTAAGTGTTTTCTAAAAATGATTTTGAAGTCTGCAAATCCCATGCAGCCCTTTCAGAATAGTTTTGTCCTACTAGTGAGTGTCAGAAAATGTCACAAAACCAAATTAGAGTACTGAGGAAAGCAGCAGCTACATGTTACATGGGGTCCTCTAGTGCTCCTGTTGTATTGTTCACCAGTGTCTTCACCAGGAAGACAAATGTGTTACTTTCTGGTACCTAAACATTAGCTAGATGTCACAGGATTTTCATATGGTTTCGTCATACATATATGTCATCTTCACAGATATCAAGTGAAGATACAGTCTGGAGCAAAGTTCTTGTTTTGCCTGTCTGATTAGTGCTGGCTCTCCTTAGTGATAGAGGTCATAGGACCATTGGTAATGTTTAGGATGGGAGTCCTGCTTGCTCAGTGAGCATCAGAGTTAAGCCATATCCTTCTTGGAGAAACTGTGCTCATTTGGCTCCGTCCTGGTGAGATGTCTCTGCTCCCTCAAGATGCTTGATGATCCCTGTCAATAAGCTTTTGCAAATAGGATAATGGTATCACTCCCTCTACATTCAAAGAACTAACACAGGAACCATTTTTGGAACCATTATTTGTATGCAATGGCTACAGAGAGAGGACTCTCATTACCCCTGGTTTTTAGTTTAAGAGTGATGTTTTTGGATAGTCGAGAGTTTTGATCTCTGCTTTGGACAGCATTTTGCCATTTCCTAGGAACCTTCTGCTGTGACTGTACCAATACTTATAAATCAGCAGTGACAGCTGTGCTAATGCTGACAGGATTGTTAGAGAGCTGCTGTGCATGTCAGTCTCTTCCTTGTATTTTCATGCTGATGGGAGGACAAAATGTAATACAATAAATGATGTCTCTCTTTGGCTGCCTCAACTAAAGATGCTGCCTTTACAGAAGGAATTGTGAAAAAATGCCTTTAAAATCAGATATAGTTGAAGGTTGTATTGATGGTCAATTACTTAATTTAAGCATCTGTGTGAGTCACTGCTATATGTAAGGGAGGGAGGTGAAATAACAGAACCTGAGCTATAAAAATTAGTAGGCTGTTCAAGCCATTGTGGTGGCCGTGTCTGGTGAACTGAAGTGTTAAAGAGTTTGATGACCCACAGGGTTAATGCTAATTACCACTTGCATATGATAAGGCTCTACCTTCCAGGTTTCCTAAAGCAGAGACTGCAAATTAGATTTACAGGTTAATATAACTATAAATGTTTCTTCTTTAAACAGTGTTCATGCAGAGATTATTTTTGAAGTGATAGCTACAGAAGAGCTGTATAATTATCATAAAAAGTAAAAAAAAGGTAATTGTTCCTAAAGCAAGTCAAACTTGTGAAGAATATCCAACATAAACTTAATTTCAAGCAATTTTGTTCCAATTACTGGTATGTATTTAGAAAATATCTCCTCAAATTAGAATTGCTTTAGCCTCTCAGTTCAATTCCAAAACATTTGCTGTGATAGCTTTACTTCATATTTTAATTGATTGGCAAATTAATGCAAGCTGTAACTGAGATAATGTTGCAAGGCAATGAAATCAGGGGAATTAAATATTTAGAGCAAAGATGCTGGGTTGTCTGACTTTTGAAACTTGACTTATTTTTCTTATTCTCCTGTAATTTCTTCTATCATTAACATTCGTATGGATTGGTATAGTTTTGTATTAATTCTTGTTCAAGTATTTCACACTGCTGAATATTTCTGTGACTTAAAAACAGTTGCACTCCCAACCACAGTATGATTTCTTTCAGGCCAGTAGATACATTGGATATGAAACATCTTACAGTTGTTTTTAGTTTTTATTTACTTGACATTACATTGGTCATTGGTGTCCAGGAAGCAGCTCCCAGCTTCTGCTCCATATGGAACATGGTTGCTGCTATGGCACCATGGAAGAAATCCAAACTCAGACTCTTGTCCTGGCTTCACCAGTTTAATAAAACTAGCCCTAGCTGAAAATCTCTCTCTCATCTTTGTAAATGGGACAGTGGCAGACATGTAGGCAACAGTGACAGTTAAGCTCTTCCCAGGCAGAGAGTAAATGAGGGAAGTTCTTTTCTACAAAGGTGATCAGTCATTGATATGGGGTGGGATGCTCTGACTTTTGCAGTGGCACTGAGCAGATGGTGGTGATTAAACAATATCAGTGAAAGTTATGTTCCTTGAAATCAAGTTACATCTCTGCATCAAAACTGTCTCACCTATAAAACTGGCCTGTAACCTGCTTGGCTGTGAAAGTATCACAAAATGTGTCCCTGCATGTCTTGGTGTCAGCAGCAGTGCTCTGCCATATTTTGATTATTATAAACAAGACAGCAATCAGAGTTAAGCCTGGAGAGAGAGTTAAGACTGGATTGTGTTCCCAGAGACTAAGTATTAATAATTTTTTTATCAGCAAAAGTTGTTCCAATCCTGACACTCAAACTCTGCTTTTACTTTCTTTCTTTTCTTCTGAAAGGAGGATAAACAAAGGCCTGAACACTTGTTGGTTTGCTTCTGACAGGACTTTGACAATCTTGCACACAACAGATTATGCCTGTGTCTCAAGGTGTAATCCACCTACCCAATTTCAGAAAGCCAGGTGTGGAGTAAGGTGAAAAGTACAACTAGAGGAATCCAGAGGGGAAAAAAAAACCCCAAAAATTTATTAGCTCAGTGTGGAACAGCACATTGCGACATGCAGAGAAGTGGCTCCATAGTCAGCCAGCTGCCTTTATGTAAGGGGAGAGGAGGGCATAGAGTTCTGGTCAGTGGAGCTGGTGATCTCTATCAAAAAGGCCTTTGGAGGAGGCCTTCAGGGCCATGCCTGCTGCTGGTGAATGTGCTTTGTAAACCCCAGTGCTGCTTCTCAGTATTTACATGTCAAGGATGCTGAGAAATGCAGGTACACTTGTCCAGTACACTCAATACCCTGTGACTTACAGGCACTTGCCTGCCAATGCTCTTCTACTCTAGGACATTTTCAAAATAAAATCATAAAATCCTTTTTCTTTCCAGTGGCACATTTGGTGCAATGGGGGAGGGAACTGCCTTGTCTGTACTCAGGGTGTTAATGCAGGCAGCAATTCAAGAGAAACAATCATCTTTAATGCCAACAGCAAGAAATGCCAATCTCCAGCGAGACAGGGCAATGCACAACTCTGTCTTTCCTGCTTTGCAATGCAGCCAGGTTCTTCCCACACCACCATGTCAGTGCACTGCCAGCACACAGGGCATCTGAAACATCACAGTCAACTCTCATAAGTCTAAAAGGATCATTCTAACTCAAAACATTCCTACAAGAGACTTAATCCACTGCACTGATGGGAAGGAACAAAATGTGGGAATGCAGATCTAAGGCAATCAAGTATCTTTGAATCTTTACAACAAGGATACTGTGATGAGGGAGGGAAATTAAAATTTGTTTTAATCTAAGGAGGCAGTGCAAGTATTTACAGTGAATTATTCATAATCACATGCCACTGCATGGTTTTACAACAGATTTTCAAGCAGGAATCTTCTCCCATTGCTCTGTTAATGGAGAGATTTCTGGAAGGCTGTAGTTTTGAATTGCTCAGAATTACCTGAATTGAGAGTTCTTTCCTTAGCTTATGAATTAATTCTGATCACCAACTCAATTTATAACCTTTAACTTCTGAAACTCCTTCTGCAATTCTTTCCTGAGTATTCATCTGTAAGCCTAGTTTATAAGTATACATATATAAGCAATACATATAATTTAGGGATGATTTTTGTGTCCCTTAACAGCCATCATAAAATAATAACTATTTCTCTGCGTGATTTTCTGTTTGTATAACAGGTCTTTAATAAGTACAGTAAAAAAGTATTCCTGAAACAGTTGATAGCTGTATGTACTGTCATTATCTAGAAAAACAAAGATTTTGATCACCACAGGCTGACCTGGCTACTGTTAGTGACTGCCAGATGCAAAGTCTCACCAGTGATTCTTGTTGATGTTTTTCAAATTGACCCCAATTTTCATATCCATAAATAACTGCAAGCACACAAATATTAACATGAAGGAGTTGGAGTTGGCACTTTATTCAGTTCATGTCTTTAATTGCTAGGCTTACAAAAAAGAATTTTATTGATGGGAGTACAGTTTTGAGTTTTATAGAATATGTTCAGCAAAGAGTTGTTTGTTCCAGAAAGTTGGTGCAAAATTTCACATTGTCGTAAAATTCCCTCAAACCCTAGACGTGATTTTATTTCTCTGCTTGCTCTGAAGATCTTTCTAAACACTGGCAACACTTGCTATAAATTTAAAAGGTTGCAGTTAAATTACTTTGTAGCTATCCAGTTTGCTCTATTTGCTCCATCTGTTAAGCAAGGGTTCTATTTTTCTCTCAAAATGTTCTATAACTCTCAGAATTCTATGGATTTCATTCTTTTTAGTGTATTACTCTGTATAACAATCTCTTAACAATGCTGGACCATATAAAAATGCTTTCACAGACACATGTCACAAAGCATGCATAGTGTGACACAACTTTCTTGGAGTGGCTGTGACCTGTGTTGAGCCTTGGATGCACTGCTGTTTTTACCAGAGCATGCGACTGGCCACTGAAATAAACTACAGCTGCAGATTCTCTGTTTTCTGAAGTCCTCAAATGGAAACTGCTGATATCCATGGAATTGGGTTAGGTGGTGCTTCCTAGTGTTAAACTGATGGCAGCCCCTCTGAGATGGCCCTGTCCTGTTACTTCATTGGATTATCCCAAAGCAGAAGTGTTGCTCAGTCTCCCAGCTGACTTGCGTTTCACTGAGGAGATTAAGCAGCTAGTAAATAGTGACTTACATGCTGAGAAAACTACTGAAAAATCCAAGTGCAGACACACAAATTCTGTGTAATACCTGACTCCAAACTAAACATGCAGACATGCTGGAGAAGATAAGATTAATTTAAGCTCAGATTACAAGTGGAGAAATTTCAGGTGGGTCTAAAAAGCCATTTGAACTGATGCTGTTAGCAATTGATCTAAATTACCTCTAATGATGTACTGTTAATTTATTCTTGACAAAACCAATTTTTTTCCACCAAGGGTTATGGAAGGAACAAACTATTTTTCCCCCTTGTTTCTTTGCTGAAGGAAGTTTTTCTGCAGGACAGATGGGCACTTTTTTGGACCCCTCTTCTCTATCTATTTCAGTTCACTCCTCAACACACTGAAGAATTCTGGATTTTGCTTTTTGCTAATAGGGCCTCTAGTGAGCCTGATATGATAGCAAAATGAAGCTTCTGACTGTTAATTAAGAAATCATTAGTACCGGGATTCAGGGAATCTCAACCATTTTAACGAGACCCCCTGTTGATTCTGGGCACATATTGCCTCTTGGTTTCCCTTTTGGAAGACCGTAGGAAAATTCCTACGTAGCTATAACTGAATTTTTTTGCCCTGGTGTCTGGGGTGTTAATATTTGATCATGGATGTGCTACTGGTAATTGCAAAGGAAAATTGTTGATGGAAAAGCTGACAGCTGTTTACCGCAAATCCTAATGGTGTGTCCTAGATTAGTGGAAAAGCTTGACATATTGATGTTTAAGTCTTTTTTCATGAATGTTTCATCACTAGCGGTAATAAGTCTTTGTACGTCAATAATTTTCTACTTGATCCCTCTGATTTTCTTCCAAATTAAGTCATATTCTCACTTGCACTATCACCTAAATGCCAGATGCTCAAAGCCATTTAGGCATATCTGTACTGACTGTCACACCACAGCAGCTTTTAAGACGCCTGGGTTTTGCAGCAGAACTCATGAATATGTCCTGGGTGGATTGGCTCCTGTGGACATGAGTAGGTACTCAGGGAAGGAATATATGGTGTGCAGGGAATCAGGATGTGGCAGCTGGTGTGGGGAGCATAATGGGTGCCCAAGCAACCCTACAGAGCAGATGTGGTAGAGACACACGTGGCTGAAGCCTTGCTGGGCTGCTTGGCTCACGGATGAGTACCACTGTGAGCCTGGCACCAGAGCTCTGATCTCCTTTGCCCTAGAAGCCAACAACTCCTATTTGCTCGTGGTCAACCACTTGACACTTTTTGTTGTACCACTGGGCTGTTTGTCAGGGTGCAAGGAAGGTTGGCTGTCCCAAAAGGCAGGTGAGACAGGAACTGAACTGACTGATACTTGTAAGTGCCCTGAGTGGTGCAAAGAGTAAAGCCTGTGTGCTGACACTCACCTGGAGGCACCCTCTGCACCCCTCCTGGGTGAGAGCTTACACTTCATAGTGGAGGATACAGGATAGATTGCAGACTGAACCTCTGCTCCAGTGAGCTCCTGACTGTTCACCGTGCTCCCGCAAGTCGCTGACAAAACGCATGGTGCATTTGTTGGGAGATTGGAACTCGTCTTAAAACCATTGGCAAATCTTTAAAATGGTGCTCATTTTGCCCTGTAGCAGGGGAGAAGAGCCTTTTTCCATGCAGTTAGTTACTGTGCTATCTTCCATGGCAGTGCATGCAGTTCAAGTTTGACCCATCAGATCCTGTGGACAGAAGAACTGCAGTTAGGTCCATAACCATAATGCCACCTAGAATGAGATTTTTTTCTGGTGATTTTACTTCAGTTTTTTCAATTTAGCCCCAAAATCTTGAGATTAGGTGATAATCACAGCTTCCATTTGCTAGGAAGACACGTTTCAAGTCTCAAAACTCAGGTTAAAAAAACCTGAAACTTCAAAGACCAAAGGGCAACTCTTACATTCTTTGCTACAAAAATATATAATAAATTATTTATAGACATTTCTTATGACCTTGTACAGGATAGTAGGTGCAGAAACTAAAATGCCATTAATTACTTGCACGTCACGTACTTGTGAATGTGGAAGTCCAGCTGGTAAAACAAGAGACAATAAATGAGAAAGTGTTTAGCCTGAAGACTGAAACTCATCGTGATATTTTCTATGTGAACCAAAGCTTCAGCAAATAGGTCAGCATACTTTCAACACAGTTGGGCTTTGTTAGTCAACTTTAAAAGAAACTTTTCAAACAAGTGGGTATTTATAGCACATAGAATTTTAATTGTATGTTCCTGTTGCCCCAAGTATGTTAATTTTTTTTTCAGTATCATATTTTCTTCATCTCACCCCCAGTTTCTGATAAGGAACTTTATTTTTCAGATAGCCTTCACTCTCAGGTAAATAAGTTGTCCTGTAGCTACAGGTCACCTTGTGGATTTATTATAGATGAATCAATTAATTGTATCTTTAGGGAGAAAACTGGCATAGAAATGAGGTAAGAGAGTGGATGAGTGCAGTGGTTAATAACCATGAGAAAAAATTGTTCTCTCTTCTCCTTCACAGAGTTTCTATGCAAGCTAGTAACACACATGTCAGACTACCCAAGGATAATGATACCTTAAGCGGATATATAAGTGAAAAATATGATGAAAAAGTTTTCAGTAACTTCGGTCTATGACAAATACAGTGAATGAAAAGTATAAATTATCCCCCTCTATGCAGCCCTGCTCACTTTGCCTCAAGTTGTCCCTGGCTGACAACAGCCATTCATTTATTTCAACCCTTTGGGTAGGACAAGCACCCTTGTTGCTTCACCCTGACCTGTCAGATTTGGCCAGTCTCTGCAAAGTGAGTGACACATTCGGGCTATGGTTTTCAAGAGATCTGCACTGAGTTTTCCCGCACTCCTCTGCCTCCTGGCAGTTACTGCTGCAGGAAAGAAAATGCCCTTTAATGCCCGCAGGGCATCGAATAGCCAGCCCAGTCCATTGGAAGGAAGAAGCTGCCATTCAGAGTAATTTAAAAACAGAAGGAAAACCAGGAAAAACCTGGGGAGTCTGAAAGGACTACATTGCAGGTTCTTGCCATAAGAACAGTAGGTAGTGTGGGAGTGTGATGAGGAAAACAGGGAAGTGGGTAGAAGCACAATGACCCACTCAGGGACTGCCACTGCTGCTCCCACCCCACCAGCTGTATGTAAAAGGCAGCGAACAATCGTGTTTCCTCAGCTTATTATACAAAGGTCACTGTGCAGCTCTGTGGAGGACACTTATCAGTTCATGAGGGCCTGGTGATCACAACTGAACCACAAGAAACCCATGAAAATTGAGCTCATTATTTATTGTAATGTACATAAGCACAGGTCCTTTCTCACAGGCAGACCTTTGCCCAGTGGTGACTCTGTCCTGCTGTGTCACAGAGTGGCTCCTCAGTGTAACCTCATGACGGTATCTTGGGGATGAAAGGGATCTTGTATAATTGCAGACACAAGTAAGAGGCGTACACCTGTGATTTCCCCTTCTCTTCTGGGCCCTACTGATACACAAACTGTCCCCAGAGACCCTTTTAAGTCAAAATGACCTACTTACCTTTAGATATCTCTGCCCAAAATGACTCAGATAAAATAAGAATGGATTTCCTTGCTGACGTAAAGTACTTTTTAAGTGAAATTAGTTGAACTCTTAAAAAAGAAAATTTTTATATGGTTTTATATGATTCTGTACTTTTTGGCTACTTTTAGAAAATAATTCAATGATGAAAAGATTATTTTCCTGTAGTATTCTGGATCCAAACTGAATAAAGATGCATAAGCAATTTTGATTATAAGTCTGTTCATCTAATTTTACCAAGCAAAAATCATCAGGGATAAGCTTTGAAGATATTATCTTAAAAAAAAAAAAATATTATAACTATTTTGAATCAAAGAGTAGAAATGTTTAATTTCTGCAAGACTAATTCCATGAGTTATGACACTCCATATTTTTTATGTTAAAGTATTGGAAAATATTTTGTTAATTCTTGCCAGCATTTTTAAATTAGTAACTTTTATTGAGGATGAAAAGTCTTTCTTTAAAAAAAGAGAAGTTAATTTTGCTTTCCAATTCAGTTTTTTTGTGACAAATAGGTGTGATACCCCAGGCCACTGTTGTTTGTGTGACAAGATGCCTGTGTCACTTTGGCTGAGATGTACCTGATTTCACTTTGGTATTTCATAGAGCCCAGAAGCAATATTATTTAAAAAAGAATGGCAAAAGGAGAGAAGCACTGAGGATAGACTACCTGTTCTAATCAATGTGTGGGAAAGCTTACACAAGCTAGTCCTGGTGCCACTTGGACATGTTTCTTACTGGCACGATTTCTTCTCTCTAGGGGTGTTTTTCAATTTGTCTTAGCTCATGCAAAACCAGAGTGAGCCTGACTAATGGTGAGGGACCTGAAGTTACCCAGTAATTTAGATTTCTTATGGTGCCCAGGAACAGCCTCTAAATGGCTTCCCTGGGACTGGAACTGGAAAAAAAAAATTGAATGTCAAAAGAGAGAGTATTTACAGTCAGTTGCCTTGGTGAACAAACATTTCTCCAACAGAAGCACTCCTGGGTGGCTCAGGACTGATCTTCATTTCATCAGGTGAGGAGATTTTGCCATTTCCCTTAAGGTCAGGGCTGTGCCAACAAGTACAGCTTGTGCTGGGTCTACAGAAGCCAGATGGAAATCTTTACCTTGTCTGTAGGAATGGTTTAATGCTTTATCTCTCAAATAATTTGTGCCCAAATATGTAAAACTATCATCATATATGAAATATTATCTATATAAAATACTCTCCCACCATAGAAGCTGTGATTCTGCATGCTGGTTTTACAAAACTGTGGTGCTGCAGAGCCAACGTGTACTAATAAGTGAAAAAAGCAGTTCTACATGCTTTTGTCTCTTCCAAGCTGAAAACTCATTAATATTTATTACTGAACAGGTGTAACTGAAATTATAAGGAACTTACTTGAATGGTGCCACAATTTTCAGCTAGTTAATTTTAAATTTGTAATTAGATTTTCTTGAGCAATTTAGTTACTCAAAAACCAGGGGAGCACCCATATTGCAAGAGAAGGATGAAATAGAAGTTATTTTATTGCAAAACCTACCCTCAGATTCTAAAAACCAATGGAGAAACTCCTTCTCCAGTTTAGCTGATTCTGCTCAATATACAGGATTCAGTCCTCCACTGCATGGCTGGTGTGGTAGCTACTCTGTGCATTCACTGAAAATTAAAACTGCCCCAAGGAATTGAGTAAGCACTAGACTGACCCATGCAGATGATGCAAGAGTGATCCTATGGATTTGTTTATGAATAAAAATTCTTTTGCTACTGTTAGAAAGTGTTTTTTTTTTCAATAAATGGAGTTTCTTTATCTGTGAAAACCTAGATTATTTGAAATAGTCCTTTACTACTCCAATTTCCAGCACTTAATTCTC
>VZTB01001066.1:1880479-1908419 GCA_013397245.1 Thryothorus ludovicianus
CTCTCCTCTCCTCTCCTCTCCTCTCCTCTCCTCGCACACCCATTGGAATCTGAGTCCAGACTCAATGCAGGGTTCTGCCAGAGTGGCAGCTGTAGATGCTGTCCCCTCTCACAGCAGCCCAGGTGCTGGTACAGATGCCCCATGCTTGAGCAGCTGTGTGCTGGTGAGCTTGTTGGATCATCCCACATGCTGTGCTGCTGATACATTGGTTCATGTCTGGGCTCTGGCCTTGTGACAAGGACGTGCTTCTTCATCACAGGAAATCTCAGTGAGGACCAGCATATACGGCACGCTGGGCTCCAGAACATGAATACAGTACAGTTTCAACTTCTGCCAGATCTGACTGTGCCTACTGTTCCCAGTTCTTCAGAAGTGTCCAGGTAGTTCTGCTGTGTCCCACACAATGCCCCAGCTGTCACCGTGCCTCAGCCTTGGTCTCACACCACCGAAAGTGGGCCCTGTTGTGCTTAGATTGGTGCTGTCTCTAGAGGGATGCTCTAAGGAGATGTGATGTGTGTAGAGAGAGTTAATGGCTCTGATGAGGCCAATGCCTTGTCCATGGAATATAACATCATATATTCCCTCTGTTCCATCTGAACAAAGTCCAAGAAGGATCAGCTACACAAGGGCAGTCATCTGGCATGACTCAGAAATCCAGTTATAGAAAATGTCTTGAGACAGGTACTTGTGCTGATCTCATTATAGACAGAGGGAACAAAGGACATGTAGACTGCACCATGGGCTCATAAGCTGTCCCCTAGAGCAAGCAGTCTTGAAGTAGTCAGGAAACATGGCACCCAAATGTGCAAAGAGATTCCAAAACACTGCATGGCTGTCTGCCATGGCTGTATGTCAGAAACGGACAATTATGGGCCCTGCACAGACCATGGTCCCTTTTTCTAGCTGCTTTGCAGAGGAGCAGTGGCCAAGAGCTGTCCTTGCACAGCCTTTGGAGCCCAGCTCAGTTTTTCTGGGAGTCTGTGGAGAGAGCTGCCTTTTGCTGGGTAAGCGCCCTCCCCTCCCAACATGCTGAACACACCATAGGGCATTCTCCCGTAGCTGGCTGCTGTCTCACAGACACCCAGCAGAGAAGCAGGGTCAGCCTGGAGTTTGAGGAAGAGGCTGGGGCTTCCTCTCACCTTACTCTGCTTTCCTGTGTTTGTTGGATCCCCAGCCATGCTGCTGCCAGCCCTTGGCACAAGGCCAGCAGGTTCTGTGCCACACAACACATCCTGGGAGGGGTGAGCAGAGCCTGAGCAAGGCTTCCTTGGACAAGGGGCAGGCAGCCACCATGCTGAAGCCTGACAAGTGAGAACAGAGGGATCTGATCAGTATCTTCCTGAGCTTACCGAGGCAGAATGCCTGGAAAAGGGAGCTGGTAATGACAGCCTCCCAGGGAACGATTTCAGAAGCAGCAACTTCCAAGTCAAACCCGTACTCCCAATGCTACTTTCTTGGCTGCATGCACCTTATCCCTGTGTTGTGCTGATCAACATTGAGAGGTGAGAGTGTCACAGATTTTATTAAGGGAGATCCAAACCCTGCTCTGCCCACTTTACCCAGCAAAATGTAGCCTACAAACGTGGTCCATGTCTACGTCTAAGATGCTGCAAATCACCACCTCACTCTGAGTGTCAAGTAAACAGGTGTCAATGAACTGACATCCCTTCTGTGTCCCTTGGTCTCATAAAACCCCTGGGAGGCCTAAGATCTTCAGAGCTGCCCATTGTTACATAACCTGTGCTGACAATTTTTTTAATGCCCAAGTACTCCCAGTCTGAACAGTGATTTCTAGAGATGTGAATCCTGAGCAAAGTGCTCTGATATTTAAGTCAAATATTGTGTGTGGCAGTAATAGAACTTGCAGCTACTTTCAACGAGATGCAGTTATTGTCCTCACTTTGAATGTGGGAAGTGACTGTTTCATCATCACCCAGAAGAATAAAGAGAGACTAGGATGATTTTCTCTTGAACTTAAAACTAGCAAGTGTAATTTTAAAAACAGGCTGCCCTTGAGTGCTGTGGAGATTTTTATCATTTTTCCAGATACCTGCATACCCAAGGGCAGAACCTCATGGTTATATTTTAGGCATATTTGCTACTCTGTATATGGGCATGCTGTGTAGAGGTAGTCAGGATTTTAGAAAGTAAATTTCAGGAAGAGCCAATTTCTTGTCACAAAAAATTGTCAGTCCAAATCTCTTTTGACAAATCTTTCAATGGCAATACACTTTGTAATTTGATCCAGATGGGATTCTAGGGGTCTAAATCCTGTGTTCCAAAGTCCTACATCTCAGAGTGAAACATAAAAAATATTGGTTTTGCTTTTGTGCTTTGTCTGCTTTTTGTGCTTTTTAATGAAAGTACAGGAAAATGTGTCTGTTTCGTTTATATGCCAGACTTTAAAAAATTTCCAACAATGCCTTAACAGTCAGAACATACTGGCCTTAATACCTAATTCATTTGAAAAGCCTTCATTTGCATAGTCCTCACTGTTACTGCAATGGAATTACACCATCTCTAACATCTTGGGGCAGATCAGAGCTGCTGTGGGTTGTGCAGCTTCTGAGGAAGTGCAGTGTGAGCTTGTAGGTCCCAGGAGAGACACCATTCAGGAATATATATTGTATTGAGATAGTTTTTGTACAGATTTGAGTCCTGCATCAATACTGCAATATTTTAATGTTTGATGTTTTATGAATGTTCTGATTGCCATTCTTTGAAGGTAATTATGAGATGCCTTGGGCTAAAGGAAAGACTTAACCCTATGATTGAAGAGCTCCAATAACGTCATTAAAATTAAAGAGATTTAGTCATGGGTTTTGAGGCAAAAAAATCTAATTATCATATCATAACTTGAGGAATAAAAAAGAAAAAAGAAAAAACTAAAGTAGGAGGGAAATCTAGGTGTTTCAATTTTAAGGTGTCAGGAAACTTATTGATGCATTGCATGCTTTGCAGCCCTCTGGGTGGGAAGCTATTCAGCTAGAGACATATTTTTGATCCTGCAGATTTTTAATTCAGTGTACATATATATGTTTACAGTGATACACTCTTTCTCTAGACTTGTTTTCATCTTTCTAGGGAAGATATGACTAGTCTGCAGCAGAAATATAAGACAAATTTGAACTGTCCTGCTTGCATGAACTTGTGAGCAGCTCCTAAAAGCAGTGTGGGAGTGGCAGCCCTTTTTTGGGTCACAGGGATGTGGGGAAGGTGCACCCAGCTCTGTGAACATCATCTTCTTTTGGGTATATATGGAATTTTAAACCCAAGGTGAAATCCTAGCTCTGTGGAGGTAGAATTTCATTGATGAGAGCTGAGCTGTGTTGCTGCACTTCTTGGCTTGCACTCAGCCTGACTTGCCTTCCTGCAGGAAGCCTGACCCTGTTTGAGGACCAGGTCTGAGGAAGGACAGGTACCAGGGCATGGCAAGGGCCAGCTACTGGAGTGGGGTTGGGCAGCTGAGGTGGCCCCAGCCCAAGCCACCATCCTCTTGCTGCTGGGCATGGGGGCAGAGCATGTGGTGACCCCCGAGGTAGCTGAGTCAGGCCCATGGGGGCTGGCAGCATCCTCAGGACCCTGACAAGCAGAATGAAGTCATTTAGTGGATGGGAAAAACCGGGAAAAATAATTTAAGTCATGCATCCTGATGGGTTTTCACACAGTACTGTGCAGGATCAAGCCTCTCCAACAGTATTTTAGATCCCAAATGATTTGTCTTTTGCACATGAAACGATTTATTTTCTATCTGTGGCTCCTTCTCCTTCCTTCTTCTTCACCTGGGAATAACTATTTTTCTGTTGTTATGTAAACTCAGAGCAAATGCTAGTCTGTGATGTTCCCTCCTGAATGGTTTGGCTAGTTATTTAGATCTACCTCCTTCCCTCTTTACTCTTGTGTTTTGCCTGCTGGGAAATTATTTGTTGACCTTTCCATTCTATGTAATTTTTCATGTATTTCTTAAACTACCAAGCTTAAAATTGCCTGCAGAAGTCACAATTGTGGCTAAGGATAAAGAACCTCCTACTGCTCAGGACAGTTTTGCAATTTCTCTATTACCTAGGATTTGCAAAAGTCAAGAAAAAAAACCCTAAAAGGCTTTTTGCCTATGTGTTTACAACAGTTCAGGTTCCCTCTGGAAGAGCTATGAGGACAACCTTGTTTGTTCTGGCTGTATCAATTTCATTACATTGTCAAATGCTTCTTTTCCCAGAATTACCTATTGCTCAGGTGTTGAATTATGTTTTGCTCAGAGGCTGGCTCCATTGCAGTTATGATATTACTCCCAATCTTTGAAGCAAACACTAACTTTCACACAGATTTATTTGCTATTATTAACTCCAAAGTTTATTCTTGTATTTACATTTATGCACTAGAAGTCTTGAGTTCTGCAATAGTTATGTGTGCTAGAGATATGAGAGTCTAATATTGTGTGACTGTCTTTAAAAATAGTTCTGTTTGTAAGTGAAAACACGCTCCTCTGTGTTAATGGAGGAAAGATATGAGCAGAAAGTTAAACATGGAGGTCATCCCTAAACCTTGTAGAGACAAAAATGCAGTGGAAGTTACTTCTATGCAGCGTATAAGATATAGTCTGCCCTTATTACAGTCTATTGGAAAACTTGAAAAAGAAAGCCTTTTGAGGCTTTGATATTTCTTCCTACTTTATCAGGTTACATAAGTGCTCAGAAAACCTGTGCCAGGTTACTTGGCAGGTTGGAGAGCAGGCTGTTGCTGAAGCATGGATGTTAACAAGTCAAAAGCTTTTTGCACAGGGCAATTTCTTGTGACTATTTCTGAAGCACGGCTTCCTTTATTTCTGGGGGAAAAAAGGCACATCTAGGTGATATGAGTTTAAAACCAGCTACAATTACTTAATTTTTAAACCTACAAAGCTCATGAATTTGAAACTCTTTGTTTCAACCAGTTTTGTGTTGCAAAGCTGTATGAATTTTACAGGCAAAAGTAAATTATTATAAATACTAATTTGTATTTTTGATCTTTTAAGATGACCTGTCTGGAGGGCATATTCCAAGTAACCAAAAGATTTATTTTAAGATCTTTTACTAAGTTTATCAAGATTTTAATATACCATTTTTAAAAGGCCTGTGTACTGCCAAATAAATACCCAATGTGTCTTCTTTACTTTAAAGAATATCTTCAGAACACCTAGCAAAATTGAACTAAATTCCTTAACATCTTGTTTTGAAAGATAAGGCTATATATATATTGTATACTAATATACAAAATTTAGAGAAAGTATCTGCCAAATATTTCGTATAACTACTGGCCATACAAGTCTATTAGCTCCTACTATGATGTTGTTATTTAGTAAGTGAAAAAGTATCCAATCAGAAAATATGTGGGCATATATCCACTGGATAATTTAATTATAGGAAAAATCTTATATTGTTCCCTAATGCAGTAAGAATTGTGTGAACAATACAAATCTGTGAATGAGAAGGCCATAGAACTGGGTTTATTATCTTTTTATATCTGTAGTGACTTAATGAAAATTTTGAATGGAAATTTATATGATTTATATTCTTTGTGTGTGATGGAAAAATAAGCCATATAAGCCTTAATTAGAAGGCAGAAGATTTTTATTTAATATTAAAAATATAAATTGGAGAGGCATAGAGAATTCTAAGCAAGCTCAGCATTTAAAATGACAGTAGCTACCTGTGTTTCCATCCTCAGAAATGGAAAAACTCTCTGTCTACCTTTTTCTCTGAAACAAATTCTTCATTACTTTATATTTAAAAAATAAATAAAATATCTATCCCATCAACTTTAACTTTGTCATCTGCATCATATGCTTTTTGTACTTAAAATCATATGCTTTTTGTATTTAAAAATATGAACTATTAGATGCAGATGAATCTTTGATTTTGAACCTGATTATGGTCGTTTGGCTGTTGAATATAGTTTTTTCTGGTTTATCCACAAGTGATTGTCAGTGTTCTGAGCTCCTGCTCTCATTGAAATTTTCCTTTTCACTAAACATTATTTCTCTTTAGCCTTTTCTGTGTATTTAGTCATCAGTAGGGTGTCACTCTAAATACCTTGGATCTGAAGCTGTCAAGAAAATTGACTGTTGTCTTTTGTATTGGGTGCCATGATCAATATGACCATGCAAAGCCCTCTTGAGACATCAGTATCTCATGGTGCTGGTTAGTTCTTAGTACTTGCTTGCCATTCGTCTTAGCCTTGGGTAGACCTTGGAGTTGGACTTTAGTGGCTTAAACCTGAATTCTAAGGCTAAAGGAGAAAACCAGTGCTCTTACAACTTCATATTTCCTATATCTCCTGTACAAACACCCTCAGGCAATTGAATTGCTCTTTCTTAAATCACTGAGATGGAAATTTTACCTGTGAGACTGATGGTGATTTCTTACCAATCCACCCATGAGAAACTCAGCTCGGCTTGCTCTGGTGGCTGACCTTAGGATGGTTCTGTGTCTCAGCAAAAACAAGACATAGCATGATTCTCTTGACAGTTGGTTTTGTACTTTGCTTATGTACATACCTGCAAACAAACAGGAGGAAATACATTTGAAAACACAAAGTATTTAATGGTAAAAACTATCTTTCTTCTATGCTGCTGTGATTGGGGAAAATGCATCTAAGTTACTGCTCATTCAGCTTGAACTGACTTTCTGACAGTGGAAAGGCCCAGCTTTGATTCCTGCTTATTTTCTGTGTGGCTTTCTAATCACATACTCCTTAACAAGAGTAATACCCAATAGGGTCATTTCTTTCAGACAGACAACCTTTAAAAAAACGCTTCAAGATATGCTTGCAGCAGAGACATTTTTCATGATATTTATATGAAATAGTCCTTTCTCTACCTGACTAATTTCAGTGTGGTCCACTCATGTATTTCTGGTTACATTCAACTCAAGGGCCTTTCTTTTTTGACTTTTCCTTTCTCTAAGAATTATTCATATGCCTCATGTAGTTTAAAAGTGTTGGATATAAATACATACACATGGAATCATTATGGAAATGCTTTATACATCTCCAGACTGAAGGATGCCTTAGTTCTTAAAGCAATAGGAATGTTTTCTTGACAAATTAATTTACTGAATGATGCAGAAATAAAAAATCTGTTTTATTCACTTTATCTGCAGTATTTTTTCCAACTTTTTGCATTATAAAATACATGTTTTAAATTAGATTAGTTTACTAGATATCCAGGTTAATACATTATGACATTATGTCACAGCTGGAAGCAGCAAATCGTTGTAGGATAATGCTTACTTGTAGACTTTCTAATCTTATACTTTCTCAGACAGGTACAGAATTGTCTTGTTCTCATAACCTGGGTGATTAATGCAAGAATTTTTTAAGTCTGATTGTACTAAAGAAATTGAAAAATTTCATTTCTGTTTTTCAATTAATAAAACAGAAGAGGTGATATACAGAAGGATTTGCCATTTCTACAGTAATTTCAACTCCTTGCTTCTTCAAATCCAATTTTGCAAACTAATGATTATCCCACTTGTCATTGATTGTCCTGTGACCTTGTTAGCATGTATGTTTTTGGAAATCTTTGTACTTCTTGGCCTAGAGATAAGGAAAATAGTGAGGTGAATGGGACCTCTGGTGAGAGGAGTTCTGTGCATTATCAGCTTGAATGATAATTGGCAAGGTATAATCTTGGAGCATACTCAGACATTTAATTGCACTCCTCATGGTGTGGCTAGATTTTCTTTCCACTGTATCACTCAGCACTACTTTTGTGTTTATTAGGCCTTTTCTTTTCCCTTTCAGACAAGCAAAAATGATTCTCAAGAACCTTTCTTTCTCCTTTACCTAGATTCGTCTGTTTAATCACTTTCAGTCCTCTGATTACTGCTCTACTGGACCATGTCAGAAGATTCCCAGAGGCCTTTAGGAAGGCTTTGCCTTCTATACAAAGGCAGATTTATGTGATGCTAATAAAAACACGTCAAGGAATGGCTTGTAAGTTGTTTTCCAGTCTTCCAGGTCAAAAAAATAAAAGGTTTTAGAAAATTCCTTAATTGTAAAATATTTTGGGATATATATTTAGGACCTGTTGAAAGCTGGACTCTGGCAACTCTGAAAAGAGAAATAATTGCTAGAGAAAGTATAATATATTTCAAAGACTA
Organism: Thryothorus ludovicianus; assembly: GCA_013397245.1. Taxonomy (NCBI): domain Eukaryota; kingdom Metazoa; phylum Chordata; class Aves; order Passeriformes; family Certhiidae; genus Thryothorus; species Thryothorus ludovicianus. Next base: position 1,888,618 of record VZTB01001066.1, read on the forward strand.
CCAACCAATTCCACCAGCAGAACAACAGAAAAATTACATAGTGAACCATGATTTTTGGGGAGTCTACTGCTCACAGTATAGGCTAGTGAAGTCTGTGACATTTCTGCTGTACCTCTCTGTTACAATGGGAGATTTTTGTTTATGCTGAGAAAATATATACAAATTTTTATATGAATGACTACTTTCCAGAGAGTACAAAACATACGGGTAGGTACTCAGTGTCAAGATATATGGATATTGTAACCATAATCTTTTTCTGGGGTCGGAGAAAAAAAGACTGTCCCAGCCTACTGAGACGTTATCTTTGTCATTCAAGCAAATTTAATAAGTCATTTCTAAATTTTTTCACCTACAGTTTATCACTTAAAATGCAAGAAACACATGGCATGCAGAGATAGGACAAGGGAAAATGACTTTAAACAGAAAGAGGGCTGGTTTAGATTAGGTATTAGGAAGAAATTATTTATTGTGAGGGTGGTGAGGCTCAGGATCAGTTTGCCCAGAGAACTTGTGGATGCCACCTCCCCAGACGTGTTCCAGCCCAGGATGGACGGGCCTTTGAGCAGCCTGGTTAGTGGAAGGTGTCCCTGCCTAAGGCAGAGGGGTTGGAACTAGATGGTAAGATCCTTTTCAATACAAACCATTCCATGATTAATTTCTGTGAAATACTACACTTCTAAATTGGTTGGTGGTTGTTAAATTGGATGATAGTTGCAAATATGACCCTAGTTAAATCCTGCTTAGACATGAAAATTAATTCAATTAATAAAATCCACTACAAAAACAATTTAACTGCAGTCAAAGTGCAGACATCTTGCTGCTCTTGATGTTTGACTAAGGTCCACTAAGGCTTCTTATCTCACTTGTAGTAATATTGAATATGTTCTCCCAGAGGAGTTTCTCTGATGTAAAATCAACTAAAAACATGTCAGACCAAGACATGTTGCATGTTAGTTCATCTGGAAATGATAATTGCCAAGGGAACAGTGCAAGAAATTTCCAGAACTTGGTTTGCTAAACTGAAGTTTAAAATGTTTCCTAGCCCTTTGGCTTCTTGTTTTTGCTCTAGCTTCCACATGAAAGACAACATCGCAAAAGGCACTCTAGAAAACTGGGAGAAATTCAATACTCATTAAAGTTCACAACATACTTACCAACAGTGTGATATGTTGGAAACTGTGAAACTATCTCTCTGCTCTCTTAATTTCATGCCTGTCAGCTGTCTGATAGATCATGATTAGAGCAGGTATCATTTATATCTGTTATTTTTATTAGATTCAAAACTGAGCAAGTAGAGTAATATTATACCAAGAAGTCACATACTTATTTAAGGAGAAATGAAGAGTCACGGTTAATGTTCTATGTTAATTTAAAGAAGAAAACCGAAAAGAAAATCTTTCCTGCACTTTTTTATCCTTTTTATATTTGTACTTTTTTTCTTTTTGGCAGAAGATGGCCAACAGATATAAAATGTACTGCTATTTTGGAGACAGTGCTGGAGAATGTGGCCTTAGTTATGCTTGCAGAACCCAATTAGCAGATGAGCCCAATTATCAGATGAACAAATTTATCCACAAATATTTGACATGACATTTGGAATACTTAACTATCAGTTAAACTCAAATTCTTTAAAAATTAACTTGACTCTTGTAACAACCTTAGGGCACAATAACCATGCATGTCTCTGGTCTGGAATCAATTTGTCACTGATATAAATCACTGCATTGAAGTCAAGAAATCATGATAACCTGCATTGTTGCTTTGCTCTGAAAATTCCTTTTGGCTCTAAATTAGGGATTCTCATTACAGATATATTTATGAGAGGACAATTACATGCCTTCTTAGGCACATAACCATTTCCCTTAAAAATTCTTCTGATAAGTTGCTAAATCTTCTGGGATGTGATTGATTTTGGTTATTTTGGGGTTTTGTCCCCCCTCCCACCTGCCACAGATTTTTTGTTTGGTGTTTTTTTCTTTTTCTATACTTTTGATATTCACTTTGTTTACTGTTTTATGCCATACAAAAAATAAAAAAAGATAAAATAGAAGCCTGCAGGTGGCTGAACATACCTTTTGCAGTGTATCTTGAGATAGCTTCTCAGTTCAAACTTCCAACCTACCATACAAGGTAATGATTCAAACTTGTGCAGCTGATGAGAAAAATCTCCCTATACTTTTGAGGACTACTGACATTGCTGTTACCACACAGTGCTGGAAATATTTCTGTTCTGAATTACAAATCAGTATTATAACATACCTCCAGCAACCAACTGATGTAAAGTCTTTTCCAAGCAGTGTTTCCATAAGTTTAGTTTATTTGCTGCAGTGACACAGAGCAACGAAGCTGAACTTTGAATTTTAAACATCAGTTGCTCCTTCAATGACAGTAGCTATGGATCTTCCAGGATATTTACTGCTGATGCACAGAAGCATAAATGGGTTCTTGTTAAGATCAAAGAAAGGAAAGTCTTTTAAGTTATCCCTGAGTTGATAAGCTCCAACTCTTATCTTCTCTCTAAGCAAAACATTAATTTTAAACAGTAGCAGAGAGGCTCTGATGGTTCCCTGGCTTGCTCTATTTTAGAGTTCTAGGGATTTTTTTCTTCTTAATTTTGGAACTTTGCCAGTTATTTTCCAGTGAAGAAGAGGAGTTTTGAGAGTGTTGAAGGGCATTATCCTATCAAAAGAAAGGTCAGTAGGGCATGAAGTTTGCCTCTGCATTTATCACTCACAGTAGTGCGCTATGAACTTGTAAGCATCTACATTTCCTGTGGTTCAGCTCACTGGAGTGTCATTACCTACAAACACTATATACAAAATGGGAAAACCTGAAACATTCTCCCTTTTACTTTTGCAAACAAATGGCTTGAGTATCAGGAGAAGTTAATGTCTGATCTCCCGTGTACAATTTGCTTTTCAGTTTTTTCATCTTGTCTCAATTCTCTTACACATAAGTCTTTCAAAACATGTGATCTAAACCAAAAACAAAAAAGTAAGAGTTTTTAAGGCTTCCCATAAGCATTTATACCAAATTAGAATCTGCTAATGAAGGGCAAATTAATTTGGGTTAACCAAGCAGAAACACAGAATCTGTAAAAATACAGAATGTCGTATGCTAATTTTTCCAAAATTGCAGTATTCTAGTTTTTAGCAATTCCACTGAGGGGTCAGTGTTAGAGTCATCCAGAAAATAATCCCCTATTTATGTGTTATTCAACTCTGTATCTTTTGAGACTAATTCTAATTTTTAATTATTTATAAAGTATTTCTCTTGTAAACATTCCCTCCTACGTTAGGTATAAAAAGAATATACAATGAACTCCTGGCCTCCATTAATATTTCCTTCAGAAACATATTCACTTCTGTGCATGAATACATGTAAGCATTTGTTTTGAATAAAATTGATAACATTATGAGAACAACAAAAGGAAAAATTAATACAATGACATCGGTTCAAAGACAATATTTTCTGATACCTTTTTTTTACTGTAAGAGGATGAGCTTGAGAAAGGCTTGCAAATGGCATCTATTTCAGGAAACATATTGCTGTTGCCTCAGTACCATGAATGCAGATCCTAATAGCTTGTTCAGAATCATCTTCTCCTCCCTTGAAGACCAGCTGAGAAGGGAACCTGTAAAAATAAGCTGTCAGCAAGCAAAAGCCAATAATGATATATAAGAATGACAGGAAATGCTTTATTGAATGAATAGAAGATTAAAGCAAATTTGTGCTGGTAAAATCCTACTACTTAAAATCCTAACAAACAACTCAGGACTTTATTGTAGGCTTGAGCTCTTAACAGAGCATTAGTTTTAACCCTTATGCAATCAGTTTCTTCAGGAGATTTCAACAGTCTTATCCAGATCCATAACGAGTGAATCTCTTTGAGGGTGATTCTGGAGCCAGGACTCTAAAAAAAGAGCAAAGACTGGTTTATCTCTGGAGCTGTGTTTTGGATCAATGGTTATGAGAAAATGTTTTGCCCAACAGAGTCTTCCAGATGTGTGACTCCTTGAATACGTATGCCTGGAAAACAGCATCAAAGGAACATCCAATACAAAACTATTGATGCACAACCTCCTGGACAGAACCTCCTGGAGAGCCATGAAACATATGCTGGCATTTACATTTTTTGGAACCCTCTGCTTAATTTTCCACATTGTCACTGTAGCCTACAAAAATTTCTTAATTGTCAGTCCAGTCTACAAAACAACCAAGGATGGTCAGAGCAGTCTCATTGTCTATAAATTGTTAGGAATATACAATTTACACATTTATATTTTTAAAACAGAAATAGATGAAAAATATCTTTTGAAATGACTGCAGAATGTGGTCCAAGCTTTGTAGAAAGAATAGTATGTTCCACTGCTCAGGGAATAAGCTTATCCAGAGCAAATCCTAAAGTATTTGAAAACATTACAGAAAGGTGAAAACCTATGTTAACTTTGGCTGCTACTATTATTTGTGTCGAAATGGAAATACAGCCTTACTTACTGTCGGATATTTTAATGTGAACTCCTGCTCTCACAGTTAGAACACTGATTGTGTCCTGTAGAAAAAAAATAATAAAAGGCAGACTAAGCAGCTTATTTAATTAAAACCTGTGAGTTTATATACAGAGGCAGTTGTTAGTTTCTTTAGTTGCCTTTAACCCAAAGAATAATCAGTAAAGAAGAGCCAGTAGAAATGAGTTTCTAATATTCTTGCAGAAGGATTTTGCATGATGCATTGAGGGAGTTGTGAGCATAGGCTGAGTAGATTAAGGATTCAATGAAAAATACTCTGATAACGTGCACCATTGATCTGCAGCAGTGCCAATGTTGGCAGCTCCAACCAGACCAGGCTTCAGTAGGAAGTTAGAGCTCTCACAGGAGAGCGAGAGCTTAGAAACTTCAATCTCAGTTGTTTTTTATCAATTTGATAAAATTTATAAAAATTGATTCATCAATTTGATAAAATCTCAGTTGTTTGTTATCCATTTTGATAGTCAAGGAGCTGATTGAAACAGTTCCTTGACTATACCTTGAATTATTCTAGTGATTTGAAGTCATAAGATCTGAATAAAGAATTGAAGCTGGAGACACACAGAATCACCAGACAAAAAGGCAAGTGGGCAATGGACATCTACATGCTTTTCATAGGGAATGATGGGCAAGGTGTACAAACAAACTGGTGCCCAAATTGATCACATTTTTGCTTAGAACTGGCATCAGGGAAGGCCAAGTGCTCTGTGAGATTGCCTAAAGTGAAGACATTTAGGCAATTAAATTTTTGGCTGAAACAGCTGAAGAACATCTCATTGATTAGACTGACTTTTTTTTTTTTTAGGATTTTAGGAGTTAGTAAGTTTAATATCTTTGCAAAGGTCTGTTTGAAACCCACCCAAGAATAACTTTTTAATGGATTGCAATCCATTGTTGTCTTTTCTTTATGGTGGTTTTGCTCATTCCTTCTGCAACATAAATTTTGGATTTGTGTGTGAAAACAAGTGCAAATAAACTGGTGCAATTCACAAAGCTAAGATTTAATTTCCCAATATCTGCCTTTTTTGCTCACTTACTCCTTCACTTTTTCACTGTCTCACCTCTTCCATCTTCATGGCTGCCTTATTGATGTGGCCTTTTCTTACTCAGTAAACTTGAAGACAAAATAAGAAATGGCATCAAAATGATTGCTATTGTCATGCATGCTAATAATGGTGAGCACTTTCAGGTACTTCAAAAAGAGCAGTTTGTTAAGTCTTGATTGTTAATTGCTTAAAGGCAGATGTAACGGCTTGCTGGGGAAAACCCAACCCCTAATTCTACAGAAACAATAATTTTGCAGCTAAGTATACTTGTATTTTTGGTTAATTCTCTTGCTAATGGCAGTAAATTTGAACATCAACAGACAGGTGTCAAACACAGAAACTGTTTTCAAGTCTGAGTAATTTAACATCTCAATATTTCCCAGCAGAAAATTTAATTCCATTTATCTTATAGTTCTTGACTTAGATTCTGATGTTCAATGTGGTTTGCATAATCATCTTCATTTTTGTAAAGTGCAGGTATGGATAACAACAGTAGCAGCAACCAAAACTTAACAGGGCACTGCCCCAGCCCCTTTCTTCCCTCTCCTCCATGAGCTACATCAGGCATAAAGGCAGGCAAATCACTGCCAAATGATAATCCTGCATTCATTCCCTCATGGTATTTTTAGTATTTTCCAGCCAGACTGAACAGACATAAATGACCATTGAAATGCAGGGCAGCACTGAATAAAACAGTAGCTGTTTGGTAGAAAATTTGAGTCTCACAGCAGAAATCACACAAGGATGGCTGCCCAGGGTTGCAGGTGTTGCCTATCGTGACAGCATTTGTGCTCTACTGTGAAAAATGACCATGGAAAATACATAATAGAAACTGGAAAATAATTTCTTAGTAGAATTGTGTACTTTCTGTCTTCTCACATCCTATTTTAAAAAAATTTTCTTTGGCAGTGCTGTGAATTCATCTAAGTTGAAGGAAACTTACATCTGGCCATATTTGCAATTAGGAGTTTCAGGTTTACAACAAAGTTAATGTAGTTAGAACGTTCTACAGCACAACAGATGACTTGGGCCTCAAGCAGTTATTTTTTTCCTGACTTTGATTTCTTATCCTCTAACCTTTTTATGCTGAGAGAGTCTCTGTTATTGTTTTGCAATTTCCAATAATTATATTACGCTGCAGGGAAAAAAAAATCAATTAGTCACCCAACAATAAGGAACAGGTTTTTGCTGGAAAATGATACTTCTTTTGGTGTTTTTCTCATATTTTCAGCATGCAGTTATTTGTGTGCAGAGGTAGATAAAACAAAGTTCCTGAATGTAAATGTCATTTCCTCCTTTCAATTGGTAGAACTTTGATTATCTGACTATGTTTATACCAAACCCATGAGTGAATCTGAGGTATATTTTCTCATCATGCAGTATAACTAAGAACAAAGTGCTGCAAGTCATATTTTGGCTCACAGATCCTTGATTTAACCTTTGGCATTCAGGTTGGCTCCAGTATCTTCCACTGGGGCACTTACCAGCTGTGAATGGCCATACAGTGAATTTCACTTTCCTCAGGGGCACAGCTGCCTCTGCATCTGCTGATGGGACTGTGGAGAAGGTACTGAAGAACTGGAGCTGACTCTGTCCACCACTTACAGCACATTCTTCACGATTGTTTTAAATTACTATCAGCAGTTTCTGTTAGTGCTTGACATGAAAAAGTCATTTGAAAACTGCTTCACACATCTTCTAATAGTAACTTTCTTCAGATCATACATTCTTTTCAACTGGACTTACTTTACTTCTGTGGGCATTAGAAAGACAGGAAAGATAGGAACTGACATTAGACTCAATAACTTATGAAAAATTTTAGGGAACTCAAAATCTAACATTTAATTACAAATGTAACTTCAAATTAGAATGATGGCTACTTCCCTATAGATTTATTTTAGGGGTGGCACTGTCTAGCAACATCATCCATTGCCTAGGAATGAACTCTTATTACTGCCTCATATAGCAACTATGTTTCTTCACCTTTTTTTCTTATAAGTCGATTATTTGATATGGAAGAGTTCCAAGCCAACAGGAGAAGGTTTATATGAACCTGCTAAATAGACATGATTCATGCTCTTTTATTGTTAACATTGACTAAAGTCTTTGGCCATCCCTAAGTGTTTGCTCCTCTCCCTGCTTTCAAGCTTCCTAGTGGAAGCAAGAGGAGTACCCCAGCAGAGCTGCTCAAAAACACCAACCTACATTGTTAGAGTTCTGTCACGTGCTTTCAGAAGCAGTATTTTACATTTTGACTAGGATGAAGAAGTTTTGCAAGGAATCACTCTTCAGAGCTTGCTGCCTACCCCAGATGTGAAGGGGCAGTTTCTGCAATGGGATGCTTCCCATTGGATCTGGACATTGTTTTGGGTTTAATAGCAGTCAGAGAAGCTCTGTGTAACCTGAAGAGTGCATACCAGCCTCCATTTAAGTGGGAACCTAAATGTGGAGGGTTTTTTTTCTCAGATTTCTCCTTTCTGCTAGAAAACCTGCAAATTCTGGCACATAGTTAAAGGGGCAACACTTGTGCAAGGAGCAATGAAGGACAAGTCTGTTTGGGGAGTCTCAGCTTGTAGAGATGGACATGGAGAGCTACCCATGCAAGTACAAGTGATCACAAGTGATCTCAGAGCTGACCTGGAAAACCTGCCAAGTAAGTGTTCCTAAATAATAATACCAACATTTCTGTGTACTTTCTTGCCTCCTCACAGCAAGCTGTGGCAATACCATATAAATATTTCCTCTAGACAGTCTCCCTATTGTTATGTTTGTTTTCCCCACATGGGGTGTTTCTGAGTTGGCAGGGACCATAAATACAGTCTCCTGGGGTTTGGACTTATTCTTGTTGATTTGCACAAAGTCCAGGATGCCACTCAAAGAAAAATGGCTGACCAATATAGTGTTTGATTGTTTTTTTTTCTTTATTTCTTATTCAGAACCTGAAATCAGACAAAATACTCTCAGTGGGAGAGATTTCATGTAACAGTTTTCATTTCTGATTTGGGCTACTAGTGCTTATTTTCAGCTGTCTTTAAAACAAATTATTTTCACAGTAATATCCTTTAACTGTCTATTTTTTGTCTTCTCATTTTTTTGTGGTCACTGACAAATGTTTTGGGAAAATGATATTTGCTTTTAAAAGCAGGCATTCATCTAAAATCATTTTATTGAAAACAGGAAATTTTAGAGTTCTTCATGAAATAGTAATTTTAAAATTTTTATATTAATTTCATAATTCAGCCTTTTTAAACTAATACTATAGAGCTTGAATGATCTTGCAGAAACTGAATGGGTCAATCTAATGGCAAAACTGTAAAAGCATTGTATTGAGAATAATTTGTTCTTGAAGAAAAGGTGAAAACTTCTTCCTTAACAGTAATTTCATTCTACACAGTCAACTGAAAATGTCAACTGAAAATGCAAGATCATTTGTCTTCTAATGAAGACAAAACCTCAAGAAATATGTCTTCCATTTGAGATTTATTGTCTGAAGGAAAAGTTTGAAAGACAAGTTTCTAAACAGATTCCTTTTTCTGTGCTCTCTGAGGAGTGATGAGAAAAGTTGCTTTGTTATGATTCCATATCACCAGAAGGATTACGAAGCGGTGCTTTCTCATGGCTTTGGAGATTTATGAGATTCTCCTTCTCCACTGTGTTTCTTTTTTGCAAAAACATCCACACTTGTAAATTTACCAGTTCAGGAGGGCAGTGTCATATACTGCTTATGCACAGCAGCAAACAACTTCCCAAAATTCTTTGTATGGAGATTTTACCGACTTCATGTTATTAGCATCTTCTTAGGGAAACTGGTTGTAAGTAAAAATTCAATATTCCTTGATATCTCATGATCTACACTGAATGGTCAGACAGAAGCGTTTTCTGTTTCAAAGAGAACAGAAGTATTTTGCTGTTTTTAATTTGGATCTGATTCCCAATTTCAGATCATCTTCTTGGGTATTAAATTTAAACAATAATAAGGGTTCAAGACATTGATTGCATAATCTTGGTTATTATTAGGTGAATAATTTAATATTAAGTTTTCCCCTTAATAAGGCTGAAGTCCTTTTTAATTTATATGATACCAGACTAATGTGAGTGTCTGATGGCTGGAAAATACAATGGGTGGGGCTATGATAACTGCATTGTGCAAGGAGAGACTGTGACTTGGGTGATTGTCAACACAATAGGATCAAGCATAAAGCTGAAGGATGAGCCTCATGCATGGGCAATGTTTTGCATAGGAGACCTTCTGATTCTAGTTGCAACCAGTAAAAGTTGAACTGGTGATACACCAGTAGGCCAAGTCAATGAAGGTGGGGGTTGTCTGTTTGACTGAACCAGTTCTTAAACTGTGACCTGTTACATTAAGGAGCTATAAGTCTTCAGATGATGGGTCAAAAACAGTTCCAAGCAAAATGAAGGGTTACATTGTACATAATCCCTTATTTCCCCTATTTGCTTCTATACTAACAAAAGGGGGAGGGATATATAAAAATATTAAACATATATGAAAATTTCACTATACTGTTCTTGTAAAAGATGCTCATAGGATAGCCTTTGGTATTTTCTGAAAAGTTTTGGTTGTTCCTGGATCCTTTAGAGAATGGAAGGGAGCCAGGAATTGAAAAGGCTGAGCAGGGCAAACTTCAAAAGTGATTTATGCTTTGATAGAAGTAACTCCTTTAGCAGTTCTTTCCTAGAGAGAAAGGGATTGTAGAGTGAATTACTGCCTAGCTTTTGTTGTTTATTCTAATTTATTCTGCTGTTGCTGTTTTCACCCATTGACATTTCTTGATCTAGTTGTGGGGTGCAAATATTTCTGTGTGCTGGAATCCAGAATTCGGTTTGCTTTCTTAGTCACAGGATTTCTTGGTGTAAGCATCACCCTTTTCTGACAAACCCCAGGAGACAACATAGTAACATGATTTAAAAAGACCTTTACTCCTTCACACATCTTGTGTAGTCCCTTAAAGATAACATGACATTTCAGTATTTATAGCTTTCCTCTTCCCCTTTGTGTCCCTGTGTATTAATTAAAGGTACATTAACTCAAAGAGAGTTTTTTTTCATATTGCTATAGCAATGCACTTCCTTGAACCAGCTCCAGCTAGTAAAAGACAAGAACTTGAAAAACATTTCTGAGGTCTAATTGTTTCTGGATTTAGTTGTCTGTGGTGCTCAAGCTGAGTGGAAAAATCATCAAGAGAATATCAGGAAAATGACACACTATAGAAGGAGAAGCAAGTCTCTACTAAGGTAGGTAAAATCTCTTATCCTTTTCATCTGCTTTCTGAGTGACAAAAATCTTTTCCAACTTCCCAATTTCCATGAGAGATCCTTCCCACAACTTCTCCCTACAAGCCTCACCCGTTTTGCAAGTCAGAAGAACACTGTTACAAGTACCAAATGCAAAGTTTGATTTGGCATCATTTTCTAAAATGATAATTTATTTTTACTTGGGATATTCTGGAAGAGAAATGACAGATATTTTGCAGTAGGTTTGCAGGTTATTACAAACATTTTTATATTATGATTACTTTCTGGTATCAATTGATAAATTAACTTTTGAGAAACAGCTTCTTCCTTTCCTTTGCCTCTATTTCTTTTGAAATATTTTTTGTGCAGTTCTTATTTAATGGTTAGGATATACTATGTTATAGAAAGCCAACTTCAGGATCTACTGTAAAAAAAAACCCAAAGACTTTTAAGTGCAGTGTCACTGAAGAAAAGAAGGAATTTGTTGGAATAGAGCTATCCTCTGATTAAATATTAAGCATGCTGAACAAACTCTTTTAAAGTCTTGTAGTGGCTCCAGAAGCACAGAGGAAGTAATGCTGGACAGATTTATTTTTTTAATTAGAAAATAAATCTCTCCTAAGAAAAAGTACCTACAAGTATTTGACTTTTTTATAGAAGACCAAAGGAGAATGACACACTGGTGAATTACAAGAATAGCCTTGATGATCAGATTGTGCCAAATTATTTAAATTCTAAAAAATAGTACAATGATAGAGACAAGAATATTCATGTGCTCATGTGTATTTGAAAATAGATACTCTATGATAAGCCACCCCATTTCTATAAATAAGAATATCTTAAATGAAGTGTGCCTCATCAATGCCAAATTAAATGGTATTATCTTCTAACATCTGGGGCTGGCGGAATTCCCTTTTTATCTGTTTGCAAATAGTTCATGTAGCATTTTTCATTCTGCACATGTTTTTGTTTCTAGCCATCCTTGGGTAGCATGGGTAAGTCCTTCATCAAATGTTTATTTTAACAGTTTTATAAATATTATATATGATGCTTTTTATCTTCCATAATTTGATAGAAACCTTGAACTAAACTAAACTAAACTAAAATAAACAAATTTAAAATATGACTAAGACAACATTTTAATTAACCACAGTCCTTATCTGAACTGTAAAAAATGCAGCAACTGCAATCTTTAGTTAGTAAAGGCATCTAGCACAACCTGGAAGGAAAAATAACTAATGGAAACTATTTAAGGTACACAGCAATTTATTCCTTGCCACTCTTGCCAGTCTTCATGCATGGAAATATAGAGAAATGTTTAGATGTATAATGTGAATTGTACTAATTCCAAGCCTGTTTCTTAATGGGTTCAATTCCATTGGTGGATTTCCAAAGTTAAGCCCTCTGCTTTACTTTTCCATTTTTTAGTTAGTTTCTACAAGAGGAACTTCGCTCAAATGATAACTCTACTGCTAGATATTTTTTTCCTTTCCCTGAATATGTGATACGGAAGGAGTAGAATTCAAGATTTTTGAGATTAAGCTGATATGAAAGTAGTGTCATCCTGAGAGAAACAGAAGTACAAAGAATGAAACTGGTGAAGAAGGAAATTAGGGTGTATAGGAAGAAGCTGAACACTTGCTAGGAATGTTGTGTTTTCCTGCAGTGGGGAAGAGACCTGCTGACCAGCTGGCTTAGAGCCCTGCTTGCCTTTGATTGTCCTGGGTACCAGACATGCTTCTTGTACTATCATCTGCCTAACAGTGCTCCATCTGCTAACCCTAGTCTGTGTGCTCTTGGAATGTTTAGTGCAACATCAAATAGAAATGAGCAGCTGCTTAACAGTTCCAAACCATCCTAAATTGCAATCTGAAGTGGGTTGAGATGGACAGGATTGGCGACTGTAAGACTAGAAGAGTCATTGATACAGTATTATACTAAAAACTCATTTCCCCATAATTCAAGCAAAAATAAATTAGTCAGGAAGTGTAAGAAATCCACAAAGAAAATGCCTGTAGTGTACTCGAAGCCTTGATATTTCATCTGAATAGCATAAGAGACATGAATTCTTACTGAGACTGGAGGTCAGGTAGATCTTCACTGTACAGAGCTGCACTAGCAGGCACTGAATAAGGGTGCTTAGGGTACTGAAACCTCTGCTTACAGACACCATAGAAAAGAGACTCCCACAACCTGTCCTTAGGTATTTGTGTTATCATTTGTTTCTGGAGATCAGATTTTTTGTTTTTTTGAAGCTGCCTTGTTAATGCCATGGTTGATGTTAGCGCTGTGAGAGCCAGGACTATTGCCTGAGGTACATTTAGTCTCATATGCTCTGTGACCTTTTCACACTGTGAGCTTCATTCTCGCCAATGCCAACCTTTTTCAGGGAATTTACAAAGTTTCTATTTGTCATTGCTTGAACATATCCAGTCACTTAAGAGGAAGAGGGCAAAGAGCAGAATGAGTGAGGCTGTTGCTTGGACACAAATGGCTGCTGCCTGGACACTGATAAATATTCTAAGGACAGATTTGCTTACTGAAGAAGACTAAACCCTAGAATTCTCACAATTTTTTTATTAATTAGCAAGAAAGAGAAAACAAAACAAATAAAAAAAAAAAGGAAAAACAAAACAAAACAAAAAAGCAAAAATAAAAAATCTGCATGTACTTCAACTAAACTATTCCAGAAACCACGCAAAGGCTAAGTTTGAGAGAAACCAGGTGAATAATATTGTCATATTTTTATATATCCAGTTTGGTTAAGTCAGCAAAAAACCTCAAAACCGCTTTTGAGCTTAACTGAAAAAGAGTGCTGAGAACACCACTTACCAACTCTTACCTGTTCCAGATAATAAAGGCAAGAGGAAAAATGAAGAAAAATTTGAACAAGTGTGACCACACCTCCAGTATTGTTCTTGAAGAGCCTTGGACTTATATGAGTTAAGGATTTTCCCACTCACATCTTCAAAGGATGCGAATCTATTTGCAACTGTGATGCCTAAAAAAGGTCTCTGTTATTTGGGAGACTGCATGCAAGGGAGCTATCTATGCTCCCACTGTAGTCAATGGAGATTTTGCATTCAAGACAGTTGTCCTGACAGAAGTGCTGTGTACTTTTTGAGCTATGCTAGAGTTTCCAAAACATCTACATAGTCAGATATGATGTGAGAACTATGAAAGACCAGAGTCCCTCTGAAAAGCTGACTGAAAGCTGGAAGGGGGTAACCTGGATCTTCTGAAATGGCATTTTGTGTGTCTTTGTTTAAACAACTAACTTAGTTTTAGTTGTGAGCTTTAGAGAAACACGAATTGCTCCATTAACTCTATTCATACATGCAACCCAGGAGTGGATATTTTGGATATATCTAGTACAAGAGTACTAGAGGTCCACATTTATTCATCTGAACTGAGCCCTACATCTTTATGAATTGTAATGGGATCTTAAACATGAGCATGAATTTCAGTATCCTGTTCTTGAAAAAAATGCCATCTGAAGTGCGCAGGCATTTCCATTTGCCAGCCATTTCCGTTTTAATCATTAGGAACCAGATGTTTTTCTATGAAAGAAGGAAAAAGTGCAAAAGCCCTGATTTGGTAATCTCAATTTTCCATGAAAAATATCAAGCAAATAAAATCCTAAACTAAAGGACATAGCTTGGCACTAGTTGTAGACTAATTTGGTCAACTTTCAAAAGTGATATTACTACACTGGTCAAGGCCTCTTGTTAGAAAATTCTGTTACTAAGAAAATAAAGTCCATATATATCCTGTGTACGCACCATAACTATACTCTACAGACTTTACTTAGATGTGGATAAATATCCCATCCCACAGTTATGTTAGGAAAGGTAATTTCTATAGAGTAGTTTGCTGGTAGCTGCTTTGCCTGTACATCAAAGTGTTCGGCAGTACCTCATAGAAAGAATATGGAATTCTGGTTTTATGATTCACTCTATTTCTTCAGCCATTGACAATGCTTTTCAAGGAACTTAATCAACATCTATTTCTCTGCCTCTCTGAGACTTTGTCTTTCTCCATAATTTTTCTGCACTGATAAATGCCTGAAATGTATGGTGGGAGACCTGAAGTGGAAAAATTTTAAGAAACGAGCAAGTCTGATTCTTTTCTCATTGCCATGTTCCACTGACGTTATGTTCTGGTGATTACGTGGATCCATCACTTAGGCATTTGATTTTATCTTCATCTTGAACTTGAAATAGCGAAAAATAGGTGGTTTCTTTGTTCCCATCCACAGGATTTTTGTTTAATTCTAACTTCAACACTGAGCAAGTCAGATGTTTATGTTACTTGTGTTTTCAAAGGCCCTCAAGTGATATGTGATACTTCTAGCTGCCTCTTCATGAAAGTTTGTAGTTTTGCCTGTTGAAGAGGCTTTTGAGGAGACATTTCATAATATTGAGGTAGCAGGCAGCCACATACATAACTGCATGTCAAAGAGTGGTTCAAGTCTAAAAAAGGAAAACTTAAAGTCTTCTTGGAAAACATAAAATTTTTGGCCATTTGATTATTTTACTCTTCAGTGTATTTCTTCACTACCTCAATGTCTCAAAAGATCTAGCAACTTTGTCTGTAACCTTCAGTGGAATTTGATCTTTCATCTCAGACATTCTCAGCCAACAGGTCATCAGCTTGAAGGATTTGGCTTGGTGAAAAGGCGGCGTTTAAAATTCTTTTTGAACAGCACTGAGATCCAAGTTATTTTTTTTCATTTTCCTCTAGAGCTGAAGCAATCTGCTGAAAGTTATATGTACAAAATGTCTTGAGATAATGGGTGCCTTGCTAGATCAGGTGACATTTTTATGGCAGACTCCTCCAGCACCAACAAATGATGTGCTCCTTTATTTACAAAGGAAGTGTGGCATTGCTGCTGTGACTGTTCCACTACTTGAACAGAAAGGATCACTGTGCTGTTCCCCAAGGTTGTAGAATATCTATAATATTTTGAGCGTTTTTTGTTTTTTTTTTACTATTCCAGTATGCAGCTGCAAGAGAGAAAAGTGAAGGGGCTCCAATTTGCTCCTTTCTTATTCACTGCAGGAGTAAATATAGTGACAAAATATTCTGCATACATGACTGGCAGAGATCTAAAAGGCTTTTTTGCTAAAGAGACTGTGTGGTACAAGGGAAATAGCTGTTTCAGAAACCTCTCAACTTCTGTAATTTATGTTTTAGGATAATGGAGTATACAATGTAGCCATCTGTGACCTAGCCTATATAATATAGGAGAGTTTAAAGCAATGTAGATCTTGTTAGCCTAGAATGTTATATACTTTATGATAAGAAATAGAAAAAAACCACATATAAGAGTAACTCAGATGCCTCACACAAGGCTGCAATAGTTCACTGTCATCAAGCAGTATTGCCTGTATTACTTAATGTAAATAAACGCATATTACTCTAGTTACTTCTGTAGGCAGGCAACTTTAGCTACTGGCATTCTGTTAGGATTTGAATAATTTTTGAGGATTAAAAGAAAATAAATGAGGACACATAATTCCACACTCTCTTCAGTTTTTATCTTCACTGCACAGTGACCATCTGAGAGTGCTGTATTCCAAGCAAGCCACTGAGTGTTTACACAGAAGCTTTCTTTCATGTTAACATTTAATTTCTTTCCCCTCTACCAAGCATCAGGCAAGGCTCCCTTCTTCTTTTTTGCCAAAATAGTGTACACCGTAATGAGGTAGAGCTATTGATAGGACACAATACAGTAATCAGAAGTAAATTACACCCTTTAAAATTACCATCCTTAATCACAATATCTAAAACAATGTGGTAATTGCTGTAATGGGAACATGGGAAAAAATAGACTAGTCATTAAACAAATACTGTAATCATTAATAACAAGTGGCATGTGAAATAACAATATTCTACTCATTACTAACCTAGAGCTGTAGTGCAAACTGAAGATTCTCTTTCATAAAGTAAACCAGATGCTTACAGCTAGAAAAGCATAAACTTGCAAAAGTATTTTGCCCATTATCTGGTTTTGTACTGTGTTTTGGACATTGATTTTTATACATTTCCCCATATATATATATATATATATATATATNATATATATATATTTATATGAGTTTCGATATGCAGCAGTTATACAATTGCACTTGAATTTCTCCTTTGCCCTTTTGACCTCAAGTAAACTTATCAAACTCAATTTTTGAGGAAAAAACATACATTCAGATGTTGGTCACTTACACTGTCAAACTTTCCAATTTATAAAAAGAAAACTCACTTAGGGAAATAATATCATATTTAAAACAGAAAGGGCTAGGGTAACCTTTTTCATATTGCTCACGTTGTTTAGTTCAAGAGGGGAAGAGCATTGGATAGAGAAGAAAGGGGAAAAAAAAGCTATACCAGCAAATTTTGCATGAGCTTAAATGGGCTTTCTTTGATGGATAAGGCCAAGATGAAAAGAAACCTGGGAGCATTAGTGTTTTTTTTAACATGCTAGAGATGCCCAGCAGTAATATCACAAAGATAAATATCTGAAGTCTTGTGACAGTGCAGGTAGGGAGAGATTGAGGCAGAGCTGGGCACCTGTGTACATCTTCTGGCTGTCAAGAGATGTTATTTGGAGCCTTAAATCCCACAATTACCTGAAAATGATCCTTCCTTCCATAAGCAGTGAGACAATTTGTCCTGTCAATTGAGCTGGCTACATTTTCTGAAGTAAGGAAATCTGGTTGTTCATTCATATTAGATTTCAAGCTTACATAGCATTTGTGAGGACCACTGCTGTGATTTAAATTCTGTGACTTTTAATTCTACATAGGCTATGAACCTATGTATCATCACTTTGTGCCTCAAAAATAGAAAATGGTTTTCAGATCTTTCCTTTTTGTTTTTCTCATTGAGAAAGAGGGTTTTCACCAGAAAAGAAGTCAGTAAAACTCTGATTTATACATTGACAGTTCAGTTTTTGAAGAAGGGTAATAGAGCCACTGAGGTGCAATTAAACTGGAAAATGAGTATTTTTATTTTTCGAAGCCTATCATTGGTGTTTTTGAAGACCTGAGGCTGGAGCCTTCGCACCACAAACTTTTCAAAGAGAGTGAACTTGTGTAAGACTGTGGGAAAAAGAGTTAGAGGGTCAGAAGTTTTGTCATTCAGCTCACTATTTGCAGCTTGGTTATTATCTTCAAATGTGCAAAGGAGCAAAATGGACTATCTGGACTTTTATTTCCATCCAATGGTAGACAAGAAAGTGAGGAAGAATTTTGACCCCTTGTTTGTCTCTCTACATATCTTTGTATTTTTCTCACAAGACTCCCTTCTTGGAAAACAATTCTGTTGCAAACCAAGCAAACATTCTCCTTCTTGTGTCTGCTCCAAGATACACGAGTGGCCAAGGTGTGACTCCCACAGCTGCCTGCCCAGTCCAAGCTGTAGGGTCAGGCTGTGGGAGGCTGAGATATCTCTGCCCAGCAGGACCAATGCCTCTGCAGATTCTGGACATACTCTTAACCATGCCTTGACTGAAAGAAAAATTAAAGGGACAATGATGAATTTTTTGTGCATTTCTCAATTTTTTCTCCAGCAGGTGATGTTAGCAAAGCTATCCCAAGCAGGACTGAGTCAATTCATTTCTCCAAAATAATTTGGAGATGGATACCATTGGCTTGTTGGGAACTTGCCCAGGTGGGTAGGCATGGGCAGGGAGTGACCAAGGGGAGGTTTATGACTCCTGTGAATATTTCTGCTATTTTCACAAGTTAGTTATGGGCCTGAGTGGAATGAAGCAGTGATGGAGGATCATTTTTGAAGTGAAAATGGTTTCCTCCCATTCTCCCTCATTAATTGACTTCATAGGGAAAAATAGATTTTTGTTCAAGTTCGCCAAAAATTAACTCCTGTTTTTTTCCATTTTTCTCTTTTAAAAACAAAGAAAAAAACCTCAAAAGACAAGTTAAAAAAAAAAACCAATTCTTATTACTAAAGAAAAGTACTTATTAATGTGTTATGCAAATGACAAGTTAACTTATACGTGTCCAACTAATCTTTCATGAACTATGAACAAGTTCTCATTTGCTTTCAGTTATTGCTATTTCTCCTTTTTAGTGGTGATTTCCAAGTTATAGCAAGCCATATAGCTACCTCTAATCTTTATAGCTATGGCTTTTAAAATATTCAAAATGAGTAATTTATTTTTAATGATCTGCAGCTCTGCAACTGTTTAGGCAATGTGCTTTATACTCTGCAGAAAAATTCCCCTTTTTCCCCAAGGAAAACTTGCATTTTTTCAGGCTAAGCCAATTTTGATAACGAAGACTTTTATTAAAAAGAGAGAACTGCAGAGAAGCAGACAGAGCAGGGCAACTAGTGTTAAAAGCAGTGACTGAAAAGATCCCTGGGGACATTTTAAAACAGAATACATCGAGGCTGATTTTTAATTGATTTGAAACCTCTCTGATCATTTTTACCTAGAAAAAATTGGTATGAGACATTCTGAAACAAGGATTTACATCATCATTTACACAAATGGGATCTGAGCACACCGTGTTCGTATATAGGTGAAGCACTCAAAATGAAAGCTGTTTGAGAACTAACAGAAACTGTTGTCGGGTGCATCTGCCTCTCAGAAACTCCTGTTATGAAAGAAGTGCATCCCATGATGACTTTGAGAAAGATTTTGCAAAAATAATTTTTGAAGGCTCAATAAGATATAAGTAACATCACACAGGAAAGGCATTTATTGATCTTTAAGTGCCTCAGTAGAAGCCTATTTAGCTTGTCTCCAAAAGATGTGCCAATGCTTCCTTCAGTTCTATAGTTTATGTTGCTTATATAACATTTATCTTATACACTGGGACAAATCACTGGACTTTATCCTCGATACCTCTACTTAGTTTCAATGAAGTACACACATTGCTATAGATGTTCATGCTTTGTGAACCAGATCAATCTGTTTTCTTTCAATTGTATATTATTATTAATAATAATTATT
>VZTB01001076.1:0-50620 GCA_013397245.1 Thryothorus ludovicianus
TTGCCCTAAACCAGGACACACAAGTAACTCACGGTCCCTAAAACTAACACCCTTATAGCTCAGTTTGCTGTTACACTGCTAGATTTAAAATAATCAGTTATAAATAATATTAAACAAAATTATTTTCTCTTCAGATTAACAGAGCCAAACTACCTTTCTAATAAACCTAGTATCAAATCTGTTCAAAATCTACATTTCCTGATGCTGTTACTATCACCCTGCTTGTTGCTCAGGCTTATGTTGTCAGGGTCCTTCTTCACTTTTGTATTTTCCTGCGATTAAATTACAGAAGAAAAAATCCAAAACAATACCTAAAACCCCAACTAAAATAAAGCAGCTATGGAAAAGTAAATCAGCCACAGCTAAAATAAACTAATTTACCTCTCAAAGTTTCACCAATTTTCAACTTGTAGGAACTAAAGTGAGATTTGATGAAAAGCAAACTGCTTCAGCTCTGTCAAAGGAGATGCAAATAAAAATCAAAGTGTTTTGCTATATATTTAAAACTAAAGAAAGAAAATGTGAGCCCTTTATGTGAAGTAATGACAGAGAAATTCCTGTTGCTCTTACAGTAATAAATTATCCTGTTTTTTTGTAAGGATGAAGATCTTGGAATGCGGGAGCAAATGTAGCCTGGCCAGTAAGAGTGATCACCTAGAATTAAAACATCTGAACTAGAATAGAAGTCTTTGCAAAGTCAGCCTGGAGTTCAGCTTTAGTGTAGGAGCTAAAGCTTCAGCAAGGATATTCTGAGTAAAGAGCAGCCTAGAATGAGAGTACAGAACTGCTCGGATGTAAGAAGGGCTATTCTTTTTGGTCTGGACAAATGATGAACTCAAGGGTTCCAAAGGTGGAAAAATCCTCAATGATAGCACTTCAGCATGACCTCCAAGCAACCCACAACTGAAGAGGTTGAACTACTACTCCCAGACTTTAGCTCACCATCTGAAAACTCACAGTCAAATTCTGCCTCTCCAAGTGCCCTAGTCATACTGTATTTTTTAAATCTATTTATTCTTACAAAAGCAAGAATCATCTTCAATGATTTTTAACAGAACATGGGAGACACGAGATATGTAGAAAAATACAGTATCTTGCTCATTAAAAATAAGGCAAGAGAAGACTGGGATGAATGGTTATGAATATTCATTCGTCTTAATTTGAGAGTCAGCTAAGTTCTAAGGTGAGCTATGAAAGAAAGAATAATTAAAGAGGTGGAAAAGGGAAAAAAATGTGATTTTGAATTGTGGCAATTTTGCCCAGATATGGAAGTCACTTCTATATATGTTTGGTGTAAGCAATTAGCTAATCTTTTTCAGACCTCAATTCCAGCAGTGCACAGATAAAACAAGCAGGTGACAAGAGGTCTTCTCTGCTGGTTTGCTGAACCCAAGTTTCCTTTGTAAAAATTATTTCTAGTGTTAATGCTTAATAAACAGGTCACTATTTCTGAAAGAGAACTGAAAGTTTAAGTGAACAAAGGATGCCAAGCTTATGGCTTTAGGTTAATGAGATGATCACAAGCATCCAGAAAAAATTATATATTCACAAGCATGCTGAGGCATTCCACAATAAGTTCATCTGTTGGTGGACCATATTCCAGACATCCTGCATACTGTAACAGCTGTCTCACCTATTCTCTTTTGAAATCCCACAAGAGGGAGGTCAGAATCATATGCTCAGGACTCTCACCTAGGACCAGAGTTGAACTTTTCACCTTGGAATTTGACTTCACACGAAGTTAAAGATTTCCTGCTCCAGAAGTAGCCCATACCACCGTCCCATAAGATGTAGCATTGATATGCAAATGAGGCTATGTATTTGATGCTCCCTAATTATTTTCACTGAGAACTCTCCTTGACTACAACAAGATGCTAATACTTCCTGTGGCAGTGCTGTTGTGACAGCTCTTGATCAGGTCCTCAGACTGTCAATGAAGAGCTGAAAAACAGTTCTGCATTCCTGTTTTGTCACAGAACTCAAATAATTTGAATCTTTTCAGTCTCACAGCCCAGATGGCTTTCACTTTGATATGTCCTAACTCATTTTTTATGCACTCGCTAATCCTTTTGACATCAAAAGAACTTGATTAGAACTGGCTTAATGGCTTATTGCTAGATTTCAAACAGCATATAATTACCTGTGTTGAGACTCTGTGCTGTAGATGCTTTAGAACTGATATCTGACACTGTGTTCTTTTGACAAGTTCCCTTGGAAGAAGACTACCAGAGGCAATACAAACTGTGCAGTGTTTAGAGCTAACAGGATGCCAGAGTCCTGTAAAGGAATGAATATACTGAGGACAGCATTCTTTTTTGATATATTGTCAAAAATATTACATTTTCAGCAAGTGTTTACAGCAGATAATAAATGAACCACAGAAGGCAGGCCTTCTCATTGCAGATGGTTTCAAAGCTATGTAGAAATGGGCTTCATGATTTTTTCTTTGACTTCATTGTCAGAAAAACTATGCAAGAAACATAAATATCCACAGTGAAATCTTTCTACATTGTATATACTCTTAATTCAAGTTTACTCTACAGTAAACTTAGTTTGCTTTCGCTTCCACTTTCCTTAAGTGTTAGTTTTTATTCCAAGAGATACACTACCTCTTTTCTGCTCATACACAAAGTTTTAAAGTTCCAGTTCCGACACTGACATCTATGCACCAGGGAGTTCTTCGTCTGAGATGTTTATCAACAAGTCACTACATACAGACTCTCATTATTCTATCATGGCATCTATCACAGGATAGATCTTACAAGGATTAGTACCAGTCTCACATGAGCTATGTAGCTCAAGGATCAGTCAGGTCCAGCACCATTTTTCTATAATAAAGCCTAGCTTTCTCCTGCTTAAAGGATGAACTGATTGCCCCATTTTATTCTAAATATATAAGCTAGCACTTTAGAATAAATTTACCTTGCTTTAAAACCATTCCAAGTTCTGCCCCGAGTCTGTTTCCCATTTCAATCAGCTGCCGCTTTTCTTGGCTCAGAATTGAGATTTTTCTTGCTGCTTCCTTGAGTTTATTTTGCATTCCTCGTAGAGTGCGTTTGACACTACACTGGCAAACAACACTAGTATCCATGTCAGGTAGCTGTTGTCCAAAATCTACCATGTTTTCTTCAAGAACTTTGGGTTCCGGCCCCTGAATAAAACAGACAGTGCTCATAATGAATATTTTGAAAGTGAGGTCTGCAGGTTCAGAGATTTGTACAAATACACAAGAGGTCAGTTAAAGAAAAAGTGTAAAATTGAAGGCTACAGTCCATTTTTTAGGGCCCATTTCCAAGATTTTGTTAGCAGTATTGGGCAAATTAAACTGTGAAGCAAAACATTGTAACAGCCTGAGACGAGACATTCCCACAGATATTGTAAACTGTAAGTGTACAATAATACACATAGGATAAACACTATATAACTGTAAAGAGCACTTAATTTTAAGATA
The DNA here is from genome assembly GCA_013397245.1 of Thryothorus ludovicianus. Classification (NCBI taxonomy): domain Eukaryota; kingdom Metazoa; phylum Chordata; class Aves; order Passeriformes; family Certhiidae; genus Thryothorus; species Thryothorus ludovicianus. Next base: position 3,452 of record VZTB01001076.1, read on the forward strand.
AAATGTGGAAAAAACCCTCTTTATACCAAATAGCAATCTGCTACAAATCCTTCTTTGTTTAATCATTGTGTACATTAATTATTTATACATACAAACAAAAGGGCTTTGTTGTGTCATATGACTTAAAACATTTACTGAAAAGTAAAGATTCTACAATCTGTTTCATCTCTGCCAACCTGAGTCCACCTGCACATACACATAATGATATGGTATATACTTGTCCTGGTTTGATGCTGAATTGTATCCCCATTCGTCTGTTTAGCTCAGAAATAAGTTTTGTATCTTTAAAACTGCATCTGAGAGTGAAGGAAAAGCGGTGGAGTATCTGAGGCAGTTGTTTTCAAAACATAAAGATCAGAGTTTTCAGCTTTCCTTCACACATGGCCTGTGCTGGCTGCAGTGTGGATGGTGGGACAGAGCTCTGCTTTGCTTTTTGTTAGTTTTTGGCCAGTTGAGGCAGAGAAGTTCTCTGGGCTGTGTTTTTTTGTTTCTTTTTCTTGGCACTGTTTGACCCTGCTCTGGTTAAACACCCAAAGGGCCCCAGGAGCTCCCACCTGTGTCCCCCCGGGCCTGGCCTGGGCCCGGCCTTTGCCAGCCCTGAGGGACCGACAGCAACTGAGCCGAGCTCCAGCCCCGGGAGAGACTTTCTGAATTTGGCATCTCTGCGGGGCACACTGAGGTATTCTTGTTTAGTGTTGTTCATGTGTTGTGCTGGGGAGTGCTTTGCCTGTAAAATAAACACCTTTTTTCCACTTTCCTCCAAGAAAATTTTTTTTCTGTCCTGAACCAGTTGGGGGGAGGGGCTGTTTAGATTTGCTTTCTAGAGGGACTCCCTCTGGAGGTTCCTTCCCAAATTTGCCCTAAAGCAGGACAATACCCAAAAAATCATATCCTTGTTTTTCAAGACCTATATACTATCTTCTTTCAGCCTTCACAGAGGAGACTTTTTGTTTTCCATTTAAATCGTTATCATTCACTGAACAATCACCTAACTATAAACAATTTACATTTCACATATTCCCATAAGTATCCAAATGTATTACATTCGTTAAAATTGTTTTACAATTACTCATTGGTATGTTTACTCTCTTACATATAAACCAGTTAGAAGCATACTACACTAACTGTGGAATCCCAATCAGTTTTCAACTAAATCACCCTAAACACTCTGTTTCGGGAAGTACACATTGAAAGCTATTATCCATACTGAGAAAAAACCAAACCATTATTGCATTATTGTGCCATGCAACTCTCATGCTCTTATTTCTTTGGATGGTTTTACCATAAAAAGAAAGGCTCTTAACATACAGAGAAAGTATGTAGGCCTACAAACCGTATGGGGGAGAAAGGTAGAGAAATTAGTGCAGGACTGGAGTCTGAAAATACTAAGACACCAAAGTGAAAGGAAAAGGGAACAGCACTTTGACACACATCTAGCAATTTGTATAAAAGCAAGTAATGCAAGTAGCCACAAATAACTGACATATTAAAGCTTAACACAAAGAGAGGGGAAGTCAAGGACCAATTATGGCACCATGGGTTCTCACACTGTGGAGCACCTTCACTGGATCAAAGGACAAATTCCAGCCGGCTGGGCAAGGAATGCCATTTGCTTGATTATTTTTCCTGAACTTTTCAGGAAAACATTCCATAGCATTGCACAGAAGATTTTTTTTTTTCGGTGACAGACTCTAAGCTGTAGCGTTAGGACTTGAACTCAAAAATCTTTTTACCCTTAGATCTATCTCCAGAGCAAAATTCTGCAGTACAAAAGAGAGAAAACACTGAAAAGATGGATACTAAAGAAGAGTGGGAGGAAAAACTCTCCTCGGAGCTGATACAAAAGAAAAATATAGACATAAGCAAAAGTTTACATGCTATTTTTACTAGTTTCCACAATAAACTTTCCCCTTCTTCTTTAGCGCTGGAGCCTATAATTTGCAGATTATGGTCACAGAAACTCTGTTATTTTAAACGGAAAAAAGAAAACTATCACTATGGCTCTCCTTATTGACTTAATCTACACCCCTATGTTGAGCTACCATTATTGCTCAACACATTCTGAGCTCCCTGAAGTAGAAGTATTTTTGCCTGTAATTCTTCATGGCCTTAGGTACATCCTTAGCATGCAATTAATAAATGTAAGAAGCACAGAGAAAGTGTAGAAAAGTGCTAAAGATAAGCACCTGTAAAATCCAGTAAGAAATAAAAATGAAGTTTTGCCCATTGTTTTTAAGATACTTTCAGGAGTGCTTCCAGCTCAGTCTATGTCTAAGAAGGCTTGTTACGTATTGAAAAAGAAAAAATAAAGCAGACAGCACACATAGGCAGGAAACAATAGTTCAACTTCAGTGAAGACAGCATCAACTACAATTCCTGCATTTTATTCACTTGAAATTTTGGCCTGCATATCCCCTATTTGCTATGTGTCTATACATATAAAGCATAAATAATTCAGCATTTCACACTGCAGGTGCAAATCACTGACTGAAATTGTTCCTGTTCTCATATCCAACCATGAGTATTCAATTATAATTTAGCATCATGAAGCAAAGGATTAGTCACTGGAATAGAGATAGTTCATTTCTTATCTTAGAGTCTTCAAGGCAAAGCAACTCTGTTTTTTTTAAAGCTCTAGCCTCACAGAAATACAAAGAGAATCAGAATGCTCCTTGGACAGTAGTTTGTAAAACATTTATTTTCTGGGGGGGTGGGAAATACTGTTATAAAATTCAGTTGTTACCTGAAAGTGGCCAAAGAGAAAAAATAAATATTCACTGTCTATACTGGCACACAATGATTTTCTAAATATAATTTGACAGCATGAAAAAAAATTCCCTTCTATATTCAGCAAAGAGAATAAACAAATTAAACATGATCTGTGCATGGTTGGTTATACATGTTCCTGCATAAATTCCAAGGCTTCTAAGTTTTATTTAAATATTGATAATGTTTCAGTTTTTAAAGCTCTGACTTTTCAATCTGGACCTCTCATGCTTATTTATTACTTAGCTATTATTTCCATTTTCTTGAATTTAGATGGTTATGGGTGGGTTTTAACAGTAATATTAAAGCATGAAACTGATACTAGTTGATCATACAGATGACAGTTAGAAAACCATGGTTTTTTTAGTTGTTTTTTAAACTATCCTGCTGCAGTCTGTGTACTGTGTCATGAAATTGCTGGGAGACAGCAATTTCATGACAGCTGGAAGAGGAGAACATACAATTACTTACTCCTTACACAGTATTAGTCCCAGTTTTCAATTCCATTTTTTTTTTTCCAAGAGATGTCACTGTCACTTTAATGCTGATATTGTTCTTACCCTTTAAAATAACATGATGAGAATGATGTTTGTAAACTCTTGAATGGAGCAAAATATGCTCCACACCTAGTGGATGGTGAGCACTCCAAGACAGCACTGGAGCTTGGTACTTTCTCCTGGTCATACCAAGTTGCACTTGATATTAAAAAAAAAGACTAAAATGTGGATTTACAGTGGAAAACCTGAAGAGGTGATACACAGTAGCTCAAGCCTTTGCAAGTGGGAAAAACAACCATCAAGACCGCTTGCAAGATCAGAAGTGACTTGTGCCAGGGGATGACAAGTCAAAATTTATTGCCTAGAAAGAATAAAAGTAAGTTTGGCTGAAAAAATCTTTGCTGGCTCCTATCTGACCAATCGCATAAGCACATATTACTTCAGTTTATAATATTTACTCAAACAAAAATAATACACTAGGTATTTAATTACACACACATGCACATACATACAGATATTTTTAGGTAGTTTACACCTCACCATACCTCTTCTGAGCCTGAGTTTACTATACAATCCAACTTAGCTGAACTGACTTTGGTGTTGCTCAGTGTGGTTCCATCTGAAATTCTGTTTGTGCTCAATGAACCTAAAAGAGAAGTATAATATGAATGTATATGTATTTATGGAGTTTAGGCTTTCATAGCAAGAGCTGCTTCAGAACACTGTCTCATGCATATAAATGTCTAGTTACAGAGTCATAGAACCATATATTTGGGCTGGAAAAGACCTTTAAAAATCATCAAGTGAAACCAGTAAGCTAACACTGCCAATTCCACCACTAAAACCACGTCTTCAAATGCCCACACATTTTTGAACATCTCCAGGGACGGTGACTCAACCATTTCCCTGTGCAGCCTGTGCCAATGCTAGAATAAGCCTTTTCAAAAAGAAAATTTTCCTAATATCCAATCTAAACCTCCACTGGCATAACTTGAGATCATTTCTGTTGTCCTGTTGCTTATTACTAAGAAAGAGAGAATGATCTCCACCTCATGACAACTCCCTTTCAGGTAGTTGTAGATAGTGGTAAGTTCCTCCCTTTTGTATACCACTTCAGGAGATATACTGTAAATGGATGGAGGGGTTGGACTAGGAGAATTTTAAAAATCCCTTCCAGTGCAAACCATTCTGTGATTCTGGGCTCACTATCAGGAATTCTGTCATAACTTGTAGTATGCTTTTTTTGCTTTACTCTTGCAAAATATATACATGATTGCTTTTCTCCTGGTAATTTTGTAGTGACTTATAGCATGTGTGTGTCTGTGGGTGGGTGGGTGCGTGGGTGGGTGGGTGTAGGTATGAGTGTATTTGTTTTCACTAATAATTGTTTTGTAACAATTTGTAATACTCAGACTACTGTGTGCTTGTGTATAGTGCAATCTTGAGAAGCCCACAATAACAATTTCTACAGAGTCATGGATTTGGTAGCCCTCATAGGTTGTGACTGTGACTGCTAAACTTTCTTAACTGAATTTAAAGTTCTTTGTTAAGAGTTGTCACCTTGCTCTGCAAGCTGTCTGTTCAGAGGAACAGAAGACAACATCTGCTCATCAAGACTCTCCATTTCTTTCCTCATTTGTGCAATAGCAGCCCGAAGGCAGGCATTCTCTTCCTGCAGCTTTTTTATTTTCAAAGCAGGGATATCTTTACACAGAGAACTTTCATCATCATACTGAAATATCTGGAAAATAAAAGTACATGACAAAAAGAACCCTTCATTAATAAGCGACACATATTCTCTCCAAACACCACCCACACAGATCCTAATACTTTCAACCCCTAAACATATGTGGGAGAAAAGTACCACAGAATGAGAATAAATGTTTATTGAGGATTTGCCAGGGAAAGAGGTGCTGTACTGAGAACATCACAGGAGGAGTGCACATGGGGAGGACCATGGCAGCAGATCTAGCTGTTTTATAACTGTTGTTCTCCAGGTGTGGTACATCTCTCTTCCATGTGCAGGTAACCCCTCTCCTTAAGGAACTTATGGGCTCAACAGCAGTAACAGCAGTCACCTTTCTGACCTGTCAAATTCTTGAAAGTGTCATTGGAGATCATCTGTTGACAATAAAATTGTCCTGGTTTAAAAGACTGATATTTGCCAAGGAAGACGGGAATTTCCCTGGAATGGGACGATAACCCCCTCCCTCCAAATTATTATGACTTCGAAATTACGGGGCTTCCAGGCAAAGATACAGAAAAAGGAATAACCGTTCTTTACTAGACTATGTGTATATAAAACAACACAAAATAAACAACAACAGCAACGCCAAGAAAACCCAGTGGTAGCGTTTTCCCGCCCGTCAAGCATCTCCTCTTTGGTGTAGTTACGAGAACAACCGCCAAGGGGCGCTGTAGGCTCGTGTCAAGGCACTGCAAGGACTCCTCGCGGCTTCTGCTGAAGGATCGGCACCTCCCGAGGGCTGGTGGCAGCTCAGATGGCAGAGAGGGAAGGGTTCACATCCCCAGGCACCCACGCGGGCAGCGATCGGTCATCGGCGTGGCCGACGGCAGCCAGTAGACGCTGGGAAGGGCGGCAGGGCTTCAGCGCCGTGTCGCGCTGCCGTGCAGAGGGCGGGCCGGGGCACTCCCCGCAGAGCTGCCGACACGGGGCGGCGACAGTGACCTTCCCAGGCACCACGTGGACTGCGCTGGGCTCTCCGGCGCTGGCAGCCCGTGAAGCCCTAGTCAATGGAGCAACCGGGACTCACTTTCTCTCTTGCAAGCAAAAGACTCCGAAGGCAGCGGCAGGCGGAGATCCACGGCAGTGTTGAAAAACGGCTGCGCAGGACAGGTCCGAGGCGAAGAAAAACCACAGCGTCTCTGCTCCCAACCGGGCAAAGACTGCCCAGCCCCAGCTAAGAAACTGCCAAAATAACTCTGCCCTCTCCTCCCTTCCCCCACTCTCCTAGAACCCTTACAATAGTACGCCAAGGCTACGTCTTTTGTCTCTGGATCGCTGTGCATTCACCATCTTCCTGACAAAACATGGGAAGAAAAAATAAAAAAAGGCAAAACCCCTAACCCCCAGCACACATAAAGAAACTAGATGTCCTCTGCTAAACCAAAAAGCCAGGAAGTAGTGCATGGACTACATCCACATAACCTGGACAATGGACAATATCTAGAAAACACAGACATTGATTCAAATTTCCTGGTCACTTGAAATTCCAGCACAATCTTCAGGAAAAAATATCTAGTAGGACTAATGGGCTATAAAGACCGGAATATTAGGGGCCCAATATTTTTTACTTTTGCTGTTTCTTCATTCAAAGTGTGTCTGCAAAGATTTTCAAATGCTTCATTTTATCACAGGTAATGTATTGTAACTGTGGTTTAATCCAAATAGAGAATATAGAATTTAGATTCTACCCCTGTAAAGTCTTTCACTGACAGAAACGTGTCATCATCCATTTAAGAAATGCAGATACTATTTGATACAAGAATATTAGAAAGCCATGCAATAGAGGAATATATACTCCTACAGTCACTAAACAAATCCTAATTCACAAGCAATTCAGATCAGATGTTTTTCTCAAAGAAAAGACTATGAAATGTCTTTCGAGTATTTGTATCAAAATGTGGTTAAAACAGAACACAGAACGTGGTTAAAACAGAATCACAGGATCACAGAATCACAGAATGAACTAGGTTGGAAAAGACCTCTAAGATCATCTAGTCCAACCTATGACCTAACACCTCCTCATGAACTAAACCATGGTACTGAGTGCCACAGCCAGTCTTTCTTTAAACATGTGCAGGGACACTCTAAACGGTTCTTTATATTTAACCCTAACCTTAAATTGTTGCAAAGCAGCAGTTTTGCCTCTTCAGAGGGCATGGCAAACCATGAGGTGCTTAACATACTTCAGCAAAATACTTCAGTCTCAACATTTATGCCTTGCACATCCTCAAAAACTACTCTGTTTCAATCTTCTCCCCACTTCCTTCAGCCCCCTTATTTTCCCAGTCATAAGTCTGTTCTGCAAGTGAGATCTGAAAGTCTCATCTAATACTAATGGCCTTCAAATTAAATTTCTCTGGTATAAAGACAACAGCTGCCCTGCAGTTCCTTTCTCCAGTGGTTGTTTCTGCCCTAACAGTACAGGCTACTTAGAAGATGATAATAATCACTATTCTGCTTTTACAATCTCTTCAAGGCTGTTGAGTCAGGGAAAGGCACCAGTAGGTAGCAATGCAACACAGAGATGTGAATTTTGGGGCCCAGGACTTCATCTCAACCTGCAATATACCCATGAACCATCACAGTTTAAACCAGAAATACAACTGTTCCAGATTTTTGTAAGTGGAAATGGGTTTAGAGAGAAGACCCTAAAAAAACCTCATAAACCAGAATTACTTGAAGAACTCTTTCCTTTTCTGTGCACTTGTATGATATTATTAGCATGCTCTTGTTAGACAAACATGACCTAAGTCATACTAAAATGTAAATTATAAGCAAGATTTTCCAGGCTGGTGTGTTTCACATCTCAGTTGCTTATTGAAAGGCCAAGACTGACTATTGCAACATTTCTAGCACACTGCTGGGGTCTCAGACCAATTTGAAGAAAGGACCTGTATACTGAAGATACTGTATACTAGGGTATATTTAAATTTTAGTCTTTCTTGCATCAGTCATCTGAACCAGAGGCTAGCCATTGCACTATTCCTTCTTTAAGGACTCATTGACATAAATGTCTTAGTCAATTTTCTTCTTCTGTTTGTTTATACTTCATTTTGTACAGCAAAGGCTCTAGACTAGAATAATAGACTTTTAAATTTTGTTATTTAGTTTTTTTAAACACTGGCCCTTCCAATAAAAAGGAAAAAGACCAAAAAGTTTTGCTGAGATGGGTACAGCTTATCCTAGACACCAAAAGTGCAAATGCTAGAGTTTTTTAACAACAAAAAAGAGTGACAATGAAGACAACCACAAGAAGACAGGTCTTGCCAACTACAGTTGAAGAGAACAGTGAATATAAAGAAAAATATAAGAATGTAAAGAAGAAACTGTGCTCAGCCCTGATTCTCTTGGTATCTCAGCAATCAATTAGCAAATCTGTCCAGTTTGAAATAAAATTGGAAAAACTACTTGCTCCATAGCAAGTTTTTGCTAGCAGTCTACTTTTATCTACAATAAAAATTGCCTTCAGGAATTATCTTTCTCAATACAATACTTTCTGTATTCAGGAACTACTAGGCTTGCTTAGTACTGCTTTTTCTTAGCAAGCTCTGGTAACAGGCTCTAAACTGGTCACTATTGAGCACCTATAGCTGCCCAGTAGAGTGCACTGCAGCATATGCTTTACTTCCACTCTTTTACCAAAAAGTTTTCTACTCTTAAGGCATTATCCTTCAGCATGACTTCAAACTAGCACTACATTTGCAATTTTGAATAGCTTTTTAAAATATATGCTTTTTAAGAGGTAGCAATGAAAGGAAAACTAGTTAGTGGTACTTGAATACAACACCTTAAAATATTTTAAGCAGCTGGCATATGGGTATTTTGAAATGTTGTCTTAAAATTTTAACTTTTCAGCATTAAAATCTACCCTGATCTGCAATTCACACAGAACCTCAGGAACCTCAGGAATGAGGTTCCAGAAATTAATTCTTCCCATTTGATTGCCATGATGGTACAGTACATTGTCACGTTTTGGAGCAACTATCTATATCCAGCTTGCTTCTTTTGTCAGTGAGTAATGAATGAGAGCCATAAGTTAGCCTATGACACCTAATCTATGTGTATTCCAGGCTAGATATGTCCCTATTTTGAATGTATTTGTTGGAACAGATGAACTACTTACAGTAAGTCCAGTGGAAACAAGGCCCATAATGTTATCTCAGAATGAATTCATCCCTGTCTACATTAAGTGTTGTCTAACCTGTTTCTCCCCTTCAGGTGAAATTCTGTGATTAAACGATGCTTGTGTTGTCTGTTCTCTCTCAACAGTCAAAGCAGAAAGAAGAGTCTTCATTTCATGCAACCTGTGGTCTGTTTTCTGTAGATCAACTTCAGCCTGGGTTGGAAGGAAGGGAGGGGAGGCAGAGGATATCAGTAGCTCAAGGACAAAGGGATAAAAGAAAAGGAAAGGTAAGGAATGGAAAGGGAAAAGAAAAGGGAAGTAAAAAGAAAAAGAAGGAAATCAAGGATACTTTAAAACAAGCACAGGGACTTAAGCACATCCTTTTTGTCTCTGTCAAAGCCTACCCTAACAGACACATAATTTAACATAATTTTCTTATCTTCTTTATGTGAAATGGAAAATGCTGATTTATCTCACTCATATGTTCACATGCCACAGCTATTGATGCCTATGAATCATTTTGGAAAGACAATGATAAAATAAAACACTAGAATAAATGCCAGCATTCTGAACTTCACAAACAAGTATTTCCTCTGTACCTGTGAGCTCAGGGCAACTGGACATTGAGAATTGTTAGACCATTGTCTTATACTCTCTGAATAATAAACATATATTTAATTTTTCAGAAGCAGGAGTTTGTACATTATACAAAATAGGTTTTTTTCCATACAAAAATACCCAAGAGCTTTTCAGGACTAATATTGTTCCCTTGACAGAATTTAAGTGGTACTGTGATCTGAAATTCTTTGTGCCCTGGGGCTGCTCTAAGAGATATCTTTCTTCTTTTGTTGCAATGGCAGAGGAAAAACATGTCTCAAGCTGACTTGATTACATAGAAAGGGAGAAAAGGCCACTATTAGAGATTGTTCATGAAAATTAATATGGTCTATGATAAAATACATGTGATGAACTGCTGTGTTCAGTACAGAATTATTGTTTTACATACTTTTTGAAAGAAGACTAAAGACATTTCCCTGAGAAACACCATGATGGGAAGACTCCATTGCTCTCTATTCAATAGATGATTCTTAAACAGTGTTAATTTGAAATTCTCACCTCCTCTCTTGATGAAGACAGGTTGTGTTTTAGATCCTCTGATTTCTGATACCAATTACATTCAGTATTCTCATAGAACTGCTGCCAGTCCAGTTCTGTTTGCATTTTCCTCTGTTTCAGAGTCCATCCTCGCTCCGCAGTCAGAGACAGTTGTTTAGACCTATGATACACAGAGCAAAGCTGTTGATTTCAGCAAAATAAATACTCAGGATGTTTTGTGGACATTTTTTTTATTTGTTTGGGCCTGGGTTTGTTTTGTTTAATCCAACTTTGACTATTGTCCTTTTCTTCTTTCCTTGTTTTATTTTACAAATTATCTATTTTATTTTGTTCTGTTCTACTCTCAAGCATTTTACTGAACAAAAGCATTTTAATTGCTTAGAGCTCTGAGGGTCCATCTTTATGGGTATTTAGAATCAGCTTTGGAGGTCGTCTCAGCTCAGGTGGTATAAACTGCCCTTCAGTATCAATACTGCTCTCAGTATTTCCATCCAGAGCATCTTTCTGTTTTGCTGATATCAGAAATGAGATACAAAAGAGCTAGGAATTAAAATTGCTGCATTGTCAGAGCAAAAATTATAGGCTAAAAGACTGCTGCATTTACATACCTTGAAAACACAGTGTAGAAAGAGACAGAAGGTGCAAGTATTAGAAACAGTATTAGAGATCTCTAATCAAGAACTCAAGTCAGAAAATTGCAGAGATCAAAGGTTTCTTCTGAAGTGCCATCAGAGTTTAAACTGCATGACACAGAGTATGCAACATGCACAAATTTACATTTAATAAGTATACATGCAGTTGCAGCTCTTTTGCTCTTGCTGAGTGAACAGCAGTTGGTCATGCAATCTTTATAGCCAAGACTGCAATAGGACAAAGTGGGTTTAGATCCATTATTACAGCAGTGTCCTTTAAAGAACATCCAAGACAGAAACTGAACTCCAATTGTGCAACATTCAAGATGCAGGAATCCATGGATATCACTAATGGCCAGGTAACCTTTTGCTAAACCTAAAGGTAAAGTTTATAGGCAGAAATAATTTATTTTATTACACAAAAACCAACACAGCTAGAAAAAGATGGTAAACTTCTAGGTATACAAGCCCTCTTCCTGAACGCTTGTCTGTTTTTCTCAATGGTGTCAGTTGTTTTAATGTGACATTATATAACTATATAACTCGATTTGTCAAATTATTAAGGTATCAATTACAACAACAACACTGAAGCAAGAGGACATGGGCATCAGAGAACAATCCAAGTAATGCTGGATGATGATTAGTGAACACTGCACATACAGAGGTTTTTGAAGGGTGAATTCCTCATTACTAGCCTTGGAAGGATGACAGAGGTCTTTCAAACACCTATGTACAGTTCTTGGTTGCATAGGAAAAAAACAGTCACTATGAATACATACAACAAATACCCATGCTTCCTGCTCTCCTGGAACAGTTGAACACATAGGTGGAAGACAACAGCAAAAACAATAGTCATCGTTTCATGTGTTGCACACAGGAATGACTTGAGATTATAATACACTCCTTCATTCTGTGAGTGAGGGATGACAGCTTAAAATAAGTTCCCTTAACTTCATGGGACAGAACTAAGAAACCCTTTTCAATAGTCTGTGTGTGAAATTCACATTCTCTCCTAATTTCCACATCAAATACTTCCTACAAAGGGAGTAACAGAGAGGCAACACCAGAACAGGGGTACTGATGGAAACACTGGATTGTCTCAGACCTTTCAAACATTGTTATGAGGAGTTTAATCATTGCATAATCTTTCTCCACTCTAACAAGAATCAGACTATGCTGAATGAAACCTATAATCTGGTCTATGGTAGGTCCCCTAACAAGACTTGTAGAGCAAAGGGGAATTTAAAGAAACAAATCAGCCAAACAGTATCCTTTGCAAAATAAAATCAGATTTCATAACCACTGGGGAGAGAGGAGAGAAAAAACCCTTGTTTTAGAAATCTCTCCACCATCTTATAGACATTAAAGTTCAATTCCTTGAGAGCCATCTGAGCACCTGTAATATGTCAAATACTATGCATTACAGAAATAACTGAACTTTATTTTGACTTCTAGAGGAGCAAAAAGGTGCTGTATCTCCCCAGTGCTAAAAATTCTGGGTGTTTTTTATTTCTCTCCTTTTTTTAACTTTTTTGAATATAAAATAAAAAATCCTACCAGAAGTTAAATGTATATTATAAGTACATGAATAAGGGGATATTGATTATAGTGCACAATCTACTATAAGCTGTGAGGGCATCCATGTTCCTATGTGCACATGCATATACATATGGATCTATTGGTGCTAAAAATTTAACTGTTTCCCTCTGGTTTTGCAGAATGATAATAGAAATAGCATAAGAAGTAGTCACTATGAAATCACATGAAAAAAACTTTAAAGTACATAATCCACTAATCTAAGCTTTTTGTTTAGGTTAAGCAAAAATTCAGCACTACTAGAAGGGAAAGTTCTGACTGCAGTCAAGAGGCCTTTAAAGTGTATACTTGCAGAACTACTAAAGAGTTGAGAAACTAGAGCCTTACTGAAAAGTTGCTAGAAAAATACCATGTTTTCCACTCAGAAGATGAAGTGACAAGAGGGCTGCTGGGAGAAGGACACTATGGAAAAGACTTCTTCCCTCCCTCCCTGCCCTGCTCCCCTTATAGCCATTGAATTTTAATTCAGACTAAAAGAACAAAACCAGTCATATTGTTTGTCATACTTGGGAAAAGAAAAATCTAAATGTTGTTAGAAGACTACATTTCAAATCCAAGTAAGAACAGTACCACAGAATGTACATTCTACTGTGAAATTCTCCTGAAATAACATTGCAAGTTACTCCAAAACATGAAAATTAAAGACACTAGTAAAGATACCACTAAACAAGTGTGAAATTCTTGCCACACAACGCCTGTATTTTGTAAGTTCATGAAAAACTATTCATAAAGAAACCATGGATTTTCCAGAAAACTAAAAGGTTGCAGTGAGCTGCCATCCAGTGGCTAAACTGATACAGTATTTTAAAAAGTGTTTGAGAGAAACTACAATGAATTAAATTGATAAATTACAACTGAAAACAAGAACATGAGATCACAAGGAATTTTGCCTAATTGATACAAAATCATGTTAGATTAGGGGAAATAACTGCAGGAGATCCAGTGGCAAGCATGGAAGATGTGCTTCTTTAGTTGTGAGCGTAAACAATGGAGATAACTTTTTCTTCTCTAGTGTGGTAAGAGAAATCATGTGCATTAAATGATGCAGCCTTACGCTTGTGGGCAGCAACTAATCAACTTTATCATTACAGTTCAACCACAGAATGCACCATAATTCCCAAACCAAGCCAGTTAACAAACATTCTTCAGGTTCTCCTACTTCTTCAGGTAGGTTCCTAAACTGTCTTTGGGAAGCCCATGAGAAAGAGAGTCCTGGATGAAGATTCACTGTTTTAACAGAACTACTATACTGAAGGCAGTGAGACCTGGATTGGCAGGTGTTGGGTGGAAGAGGCAATTGCTTAACAATACCACTTCCATTTATATTATATACTGGTTTGGTTGACAGGATAAAAATTAAATATTCTAGTTCTAACGACTAAACATATTCATATGTAAATTAGTAAAAGTAATTCCAATATCAAATACTTTTTTATACAAAAACAAAGTAGGAAAGTTTTGTTGTTCTTTAAAGTTTGTTCTACAGAAAGTGGTAGTATAATGTCTCCCTAGGGTATCACTGCTGAAGACTAAATTTCACCGTTAGTAATATGATCCTTTTATGGTGGAATTATAGGAATATAAGAAGCAGAAGGGGGAAAAAAAGTGCCTTGTAATCAGGAGTATGATAAACAGTGTACATTTATTCATCTTGCCTGAAGCTACCTCTGCTTTCTAGATGCTGACCTTTCCTGTAGTTTCAAGGTTAACGAATTTAGCAGTGTGCTTACCACATAAAATAATCTCATGCAATCTCATATTACTAAATATATTCCTAGCAATTCCTTACAAGGGGTGGCTGTAAAGCAAGGAGAGCAACAGCTACCACACAAGCAAGGCATAATTTTCTAAACAGTAATTACAAATGTAATAAATTTTTAGAGGAATACAACAATAGGCTAAAAAAAAAAAGAGTCTATACAACTATAGCAATGTTAAACCAGAACATGATAATTAAAAAAAAAAAATTAAAAAATGATTGCTAGATGGCACTGCAGCAACACAACATAAGTTGTTGCTGGTCCAACATTCTTATACCAGTTTCTGACATCAGTGTCTTCCAGTTCTTGAATCTTTTGCTCCATGTGAAGTTTCAGGTTCACATAATCCTCATGCAGATGATCTATCTGACTATTCCTAGAGCTGTAAACAAAAATAAACTTTCATTAAGACGCATAAGGGATCCACATGTAAATTTTTTTTAACACTAACATGCAACTATTAGTAGGGGATGCTGTAATTTCCTAAAGAAACAGGCACCACAACATCATTTTCTCCTAAGTTAGCAGAAAGCAATTATAACAGTATGAATTATTTCCCATAATAATCCTTCAAAAGGTTAGTTGCATACAGAGTATAGAGGATCTGCTGAAAAGTAATGCAAGACCTCCACTTAAATATAACTGGGTTCTTCCTCCACTCAAAAATTTCTGTTACATAAGAAAAAAATTGCAAAACAAGGGCTAATCAGCAGAAATCTGATTTTTAGATACATTTAAAAATAGAAGCAGCTCCTGTATCTTTCCCCCTCCTCTCCCAATATTTTTAATTGCTATCAACAGAAAAGCTTCTCAGTGATCTGGTGGAAGAATACCAGTAACGTCAGGATATCAAACAAATCTGAGGAGCTAATACTGCTACCAAGAGCAGTAAGTTCTCTAATGATACACGGAATCTTTCAAGATCTGCATTAATCCCTTAAAGACTTAACAGGTTTGCTGCAGCCTGTCTCCCAGCCAAACAAATCTAGATTGCTATCGTACTGCTCTGCAATCTTCTATTTACTTTCACCTCTATGTTACAGGTTTTGTGTAGATGAATGACCATTACATTTGATTAGATAAGACTGATCATGTAATACTTACAGAGAAAAAACTCTGAACTAAAACTGGAGAGCAACAAACAGCTAAATGCATATTCACTTTCATATTCTATTAGATCTTTCTTTTAAATTTACACTTCACCTGAAGTAATCTGAATCCTATAACCAGCAGTTATGCATACAAACCAAGTCTATCAGAAGTGCTGTCTCAGTGTAGTCTAGACATGCATTTTTACACTTCCCTTGTTCATCCCCGAACCCTTAAGGGCAAGGCAGATCAGAAGAATGACTGTCCTGTGATCAGTATCCAGCTCAGCCTGGCAAAGAGGCAATCGCTGGGTTTAAAAGACTCAGACTCCTCCTTCTATTCCCAAAAGATATGTTCCATGTAAAACTCCTAAACTGGCCTTAAATGAATTTGCATATACACCACATTAACATCAATAATTTGGTAACCTTTGATGAATTCCAGAGTCTTGCCCAGATCACCCACAATAACTAAAAAAAAATTATTTAAAACTTACCCAGCCATCTCTACATTACCAATGTAGTTGGATCCAGCACAGTTTACAGCATTTTACAATTACCATTTTAAGCAGAGAATAATCCAAAAGAGACAGTTATTTCTGAAGACAGTAATTACACTAAACAACTCAAGAAATAAGTGTTTATTCCCTCCACCCTGCAAACTGCACACATATTTCTCTTTTCTTCGACATATGTATGATGAGTCAAGCACAGTTCAGCCTTCTCTTTTATTAACAATATTAACAGCTGTGTCCGATTTGTCTGCTTTTCATTTAGAAAGAAAATAACCAACAGAGAGCCTGTGCTTTAGGCAAAATCCTTTACTTGCTTCACATCTACCTCTTCCTATTGTTTATTCTTCATATTTGTCTCATATCTAACTATAAATTCTGTAGAAGAAAAAAACCAACATTGATTTTAAGCAATATGGATGCTTTTAAAAAAATAAATTATTATTTATGTTCAGATCTCTCCAGAGATTTTGGAAAATCTCTGGAGTCAATATAGCTTCTCTCACTGTACAGTATTATTCTGTGTCACTGGTTGCAGATAATCCCTTCTGAATAAGCACAGAGATACAGAGAACAAATCAGACAAGCACGGGTTTCGAATAGTGGCTCTTTAATCTCTTTAAATGAGAGATTTTCAGACCAGAAAATGCTTTGCAATATCTCTATGCTAAAGGATGTCATAATTGAAATAACATTTTTCCTTACAAACAATCTAGACAATTCTAGTTCTCTAGCATTAAAAAAATGAGTCACTGACCATTGGATATGAGAAGTATAAAAAAATTCAAGCTGGCTCTTCCCAGGTACACTGAGGAACAAATCGTGCCAAAGGACACAATGATCTGACGGTCTTTCAATTCTGTTGGCCAAGATTTCACATTTATCCCTAAATTAATTAAAATAGTGTTTTTTCTTCATATTCTGATTCTTGTCGGCAATGTTCAAATCATGCTACCATGCACCGATAGTGTAAGTAGTATCTTCTTCATTTGGGTAAGGAGAAGTAAATGACTTCTTATAAAGCCACTACCACAGATATTCATGAACAGTACTGCCTTCTTGCCTATTACGTGCAACACTGAAAGATCTGCTCTTTCTGTATCACACTTTCAGCTACAATTGTTCCAAATGCATCAGGTGGCTACCATAGAAAAAAAGATTTGAAGCGCACAGAGGGAGGAAAGACAATCGAGTGTGGGCAAAAGACAATACTGCCAACGAACGACCGGCCGGCGGGAAGCGGACCCCACAGGGAAGGACTGTGGGGCCCACGGAGGGCTCTGAGGGTCAGATGTTCTGAGCCAGAAGAGCAGATGGCGGGCAGACTGTCGAGGTCAAACCCGTTAGATGAAGGCAGTAGAGAGGAGCACAAGATAATGCTTTGGACTCAGGGAAAGCACAAGAGAGGGCACTTAGCAGGAAGGGTGAAGAAAGACAGTGGGGCCCCAGAGAGAGAACAGGGTGCGAGATGCACAGGCGACACGTCGGGAGCTCCAAAGAACAACCTGCGGCACAACGGGATGCTGTGCGACCGCCCTGCCTTCTGAAGGAAAAGCCCAGTCACGATTCGTCTCGGCGGCACGCACCTCCTTACCCCGCCGCTCACGGCCGTAGGCCGCGTCCGTGTGTGGAGCCGCGGCGGGCGGGGCTGCGGCGGGAGGCGGGCCCGTCTCCACGGGGCCTGAGCCGCCGCTCCTCGGGCCCGTGTCCATGGGGCCTGGGCCGCTCCTCGGGCCCTCGCTCAGGAGGGCAGCGCTGGCCCCCGGCTGCGCTCAACCAGCCGGCGGTTCTCAGTTCCTCCCACTGCATTCATTTCCAGGAACCCGGCAGCGTATTCTCTCCTCCTCACATTCTCCCCTTTCCTTCCTCACTGCTCTCACACAGCAGCTTCTCTGCATCATGTGAGCACGGGCACACTCCTTTGCATCCCCGTTCTCGTTCAGTAAGACACCCTAATCCCAAAACATAGCTAGTACTTGTCCCATACTCTCAGATCTCACTCTCTCGTTCACTTGTCTTCCTATACATTTTGTTTATCCAACAGCTTACTATTAAACAATTTCTCCTTACTGCAGATCAGGAAGGAGACTCTTGGCCCCTTTCACGTAAAGCCATTAGGGATGTGAACAAACTTCCCATCCTCTCTGGACTCGCACCACATTCATGTGAAAAACTTTAAAAAGCTCGTAAAACAAACTCAGGACAACTGCAACGCGACATCATGCAGAACAGATAAATAGATTCTGCTATCAAGGCACTTAATTATTAAAAGCTGCATCCATCAAGTAAACTGCCTTACACCATCTAGGTGAGACAGAGGAAGATGTAACACATGAAGCAGGCCTAAAGCATGATTTTCCCTTAGTCACTCTAGATGACTTGCTTGTCTGGAGTCATGAGGCAAACTTCCTGTAATGTTCTGTCACTTTTCTGTTTTTCTAGATCATATAAACAGTTTTGCCTTCAAGAAACTTGAATGCTGCACCCAAAAGATATCTGAGGTACAATAATTTAGAGAAGATAGAGTATTATCAGTAGTTCTTATATATTTTTCCTTATGTCATCAGAAGAGAATTGTGTCCTAGCCTCATACCAGCTAAAGAAAGAAGGGGTTTATTTTCACCAGTAACTACAATGAAAATTAGAACTGACAATTTGACTTTTGAAAGAGACCAAGTTCCATTTAGCTAATTATAATTTCAGAGCAGTGCAATTATTAAAGGGATTTAGTTCATTTATTTATATGAATCATCTCTTTGAAATACAATGGTGAAAACAGCTTCAAACTATTTTCTACATCTAAACATACAAAAATTATAGTGCAAGTCTCAGCATAATTTATATTGTGCAGTGGGCCCCTTGGAGCACTCATCAGAATCAGCACATAATAGGCAAATGTCTAAATCCATACACTACTCTAATTGCTGATATTCTTTACATCTTTATATTAGCCATTGTCTAACCTATTAACGGCATTATCTTTTGCAACCCTTCCCCTATTCCCTCTTTCAAATTAGCTGTCATCTTCTCCAACATACCTTTAATCAGCCCCTAGTCAAGTAGTTAAATGCATGTTAGTTCCCCAAAGGAGTAATTGATGACTTTCAGTGATTCACTAGTGCCCCAAATAGATAAACTTTAATGGTGAGTAAAATAGATTACAATCTACACAATGTCAATTTGGGGATTGATGCTGAAACCTGAATACACCTACTCTGCAAGTGAATACTCTAAATTCAGATAATATTGGACAATCAAAAGCTGGGTTACTAGTCTTTAGCAGTGTTGGTCTTACTTGCTGTATGCTATCTACTCAAAATAAACCACATGGCCTTACTCATTTTCACACATTAATGCAATGAATCCTTAAGCATGTACAAATGGGTACTATACCTCTGAAAAACTGAACCATTAGCCAACGCAAATATAATGTACAAGGAAAAGAAAAAACTTCTAAGTCACTAAAAGAGCTTCAGTTCTTGCCTTGGTATTACACAATATCAGCAAGCAGGTTTTAAAATACTCAAAGCTACTAATCTATGTAAAATCATAGTTCACAAAAGACAAGACTGTATCCTACCTATCCTCTTCTAGTTAGAACTCTACCTCTGTGTATCTCCACATAGTTTATAGGAATCATAGAATCCTTTAGATTTGAAAAGATTTCTTTTTCCAGGATCATCAAGTCCAGTTGTTAACCTCTAGGGATAGCGACTCCATCACTTCCCTGGACATGCCATTCCAATGCTTGGCAATCTGTCTGGAGAAGAGATTTTTCCTAATATCCAACCTAAAGCTCCCCTGGCACAACTTGAGGCCATGTCCTCTTGTTCTATCACTTCTTATCTGGGAAAAGAGACAGACACCCACCTTGGTACAATCTCCTGTCAGGTAGTTGTACAGAGTGATAAGGTATCCCCTGAGCCTCCTTTTCTCCAGGCTGAGTCTCTCCAGCTCCCTAAGCTACTGTCCATCAGACTTGTGCTTTAGACTCTTCCCTAGCTCCATTGCCCTTCTCTGGACATGTTCTGACCCCTCAATGTCTGTGTTGTTGTGAGGAGTCAAAAACCATACACAGGAATTAAGGCGTGGCATCACTCTCCTACATACTGGATTGTGTGCTAGAAGCACACAGATAAATGGAGCACCTACTCCTGAATTTCCTAAGCCCCAGGTAGGCATAGGAGTGCGACTTCCTGTAGTGCACTTGAGAATCCTGCCACAACTTTCATAAATATTAAATAGTCATATCAGCACACAGTCAGTTTTATAGTTCAACATTTGTATGAATCGCAGTTGAGTCACAAGAGATAAATGCAGAAAGCTTATTCCATCCTGATGTAAAAGGAGGGGTATGTTATGAAATCATATTTGCAGTGAGTGCTCCCTTGGTAAAGGATGAGGAGGGAAGCCTGAGGGTGGTCTGCAGAATGCACCACATCACACTCAAAATTACTAAGAACGAGACAACGAAGCAAGGAAGCTCGTAAGAATAATTCTCCTTGGAGGAGACAATGAAGAAACTGTGACCGCTCCAGGGAAAACAGAAACGGCAGCGCAGAACAAACCTCAACCGCAGAAACCCATTCATAAGTTGAAGTCCACTGTTCGAGTCCTGTTCCTCCGGACAGTCAGTGCAGCATCCACGCCGGCAGGATCCAGACCTGCGCTGCACTCTATGCAAGCAGCACAAAGCTCGTGCTGATGCCTTGTGAGGCCCCGGGGCCCCACTTCGAGTCGGCGGCCGCGGCCCCTGCGCGGAAGAACCTGCAGCCGACGGAGAGTCACCGCGGCGGCGATAGGACCCGGGGCGCGCCCCGTGTGGCAGGGCGGGGCGAGCAGCCACAGACCCGCCGCGCGGGAGCGCTCCCCAGCCGCGGGACCAGACGGGCCGGGCGGGTCTGCGGGAGCGCACGGGGACGAGCGGGCTGCGGTCCGGCGCCAGCACGGGCATCCTCACGCTGAGGCGCGGGACGTGACTCAGGTACTGAGACGGAGCCGTCGTGCGTAATGGTGCGGGGTGCTTGTCTGGAGCAAGCGGGCGAACGCCGTGGGGAGCGCGGGGTGGGGGGTCCGGAGCCTGGTGAGCCGAATCCAGAGCGCCGGGCGCTTCTCTGCGTGGAGCCCTCCAGGCCAGTGGATGCGTCCAAGCGCCGCCCAGGCTTTGGGCAAAGCGCGGCGTAGGAGTCGCGGGTTCATCCCTTGCCCAGAGGCTGCGCTGGGTGCCAGTGGGGACGCGGGCACGACGAGGACTGTCCTCGCACTCCTTGGCACCACCCCGCGATGGTCAGCGAGGCGCCGTCCCGCCGGCTGCGTTTCTCCTCGCTCATGGGGCCACGCGGGCGCACCTCTTCGTCGGGAAACCCTCGTTGCCCTTTGGGTCGCGCAACGTCCTCAGAGCCACCGGCCTGAAAGCGCTGTCCGGGCGCTGAGCGGTGCTGGCCACCGAGCCCCACTCCACTGCTACAAGGGAGCGGTGCCCCCGGCCTCCCCTCTGGCAGCCGGGTCACGCCTAGGCGCGTAGTGCCGCCGGCCGGAGGGCACGTACAGTGCCACACCGGTGGCTCGTGGGACACCCGCGAGCTCGGGCTTTGTTTCCTCATTCGTGGCCTCACATCGTTAATGGGGGACGAAGGTCTCCGCGAAAGCCTCGCCTCCGCGGTCCCTTCGCTACCGCTCACCTCCTGTTTCAGTGTTGAGCCCCGGGAGGTGAATTTCGGAGTTCTTTGTCATAGCGGTGACCGTTCAGGTCCGTCAAAGCGAGCGACGAGCAGTCTGAGGGACCGTTCCCTCATAAGAACATCGTCGCAGTCCCAGGCATGAACTCCGTTACTCGGCTCAGGAAACACACTTAGAACCCTGGGGCGCCCGGGCACGGAATCGCTCCCCGATCTTCGTGAGCATCGGCTGCGGCGGCGACCCAAGCGCTCAGCGGGAGCCGTCCTGGCTGAGGGCTGCGCGGGCTACGTGCCCGCCCCGGAGCGCCGCGCGAGCGGCCGTGGCCGTGGCGACGCCGCGACCGCCACCATTGTGGACTCCCAGTCCTTCGGCCTCCCACCCCCTTCCCGCGCGGCGGCCCCCGCAGCTCCTCTCCATCTCTGGGGAAAGAGCCTTTTAGAAATGCTGCTCGCAATCCGCCTGGAGGGCTCTGCGGCTTGCCTTCTAAGCAATTCTGAGGAGAGAAGAAAAAGCGCACGAAGGTGGAGCTGAGTTTCCATAATTCGGTTTCCTCACAGGTGCAGACCGTTAGCACTAGTGGAAATGCACTCCTCTTGGGCAAACCGTTCAATTTAGGATGTCACAGAGTAGTAAAGTGATGTACGGTTTTGTAGTGTTTATTTCAGAGGAAGCAGAGTGGCAGCTGTTTTAAAATGTAAATCAGAATCTATTAGTACAGTACATCTCTTGTGGTTCAGTCAGAAGTATAACTCAAGTTATATTACAGAAATAAAAAGGTGGCATTTTAAATTGTGACTGAAGTGGCAATTCATACATATCTCAACATATGACACCCTATTATGCCGCTGCACTGTCCAAAGTGATCGTGTAAAATCACACCTCTGAGCCAGACGATCTTTTCTCACTATATTCAGCTACATGTACTCACCTAGCTTTAGATACAATGCACGTGCATGTGAGCACTTTATATATTAGGGTAGTTCCATGGTATTATGCAAAAATAAATGCAGATGCCCAGCTAGTAACAGGACTAGACCCTTTATTAGTATTTATTTAGCTCTGTCACTTTTTGGTTTTATACTAAACAATATAAGGACACCAATCCACTATAAGCAATTGTCAAGCATTTATGTTTTTCTAAAGCTTCAAGACATTGGAAAGCCATCACAGCTGCAGGGCTGAATGATACATGAAAATGAATTGTAAGTTGTTCCTAACTGAAGTTGTGATTCTGCAACTTATATTTTTGAAAGTATATGGAAAACAGTCAGATAATTTTAATACAACTGAAGGCACGTTTGTCGCTTTTCTGTGAACACAGAAAGGGCACGTGATCTCTGGTATTAAGGTGCTGCTGTGATGTTGACATTAAGAACTTATGGTAATGGATGTGGTGTAAAAAACTCACAGACTTTTAGCAAAAATAAATCTGAAACTGGGCATTTGATATAGATACAATAACTCTGGAGGTTTACAATGCTATTGTAATAGGACTAGTATATTTGTTTTCCCAAATAATATAAAGGGCGGGGTTGTAACATTTTCATTATATTAAATAAAACAAGCAAATTAATAGTTACAACTTTCCCTATAGAGCACTTTACTCAAATAATAGAATTTAGATTGGTTAGTGTTACTTGCTACACATAAAATTGCAGTGTGAATTTACTGTCAGTGTGGTCTGCTAATAACTTGTGATGAATTTTACTCACTGTACAGCAGCAGTGAACAGTTAAGATGTTTTGAGGCTAAATGGAGACTGGATAATGATTAATAGTCAAGATATGTTATGGAACATCACTTGCAGCTACAGACAGCACAGATTTATCCTAGGAGTTCTTTGAGAGAGATGAGAGAATGGGGAAAACTGGCAAACCCTTAAGAAAGGCAGCAGACCTGGAAAATTGTCTCAATTGAAAGGGAGGAGGGCAAAATTGGACAGTGGCAGTCACTGTGGGGCCTTGCAGGGAGGACAGGAGATCAAGATAGGCATTAGTAAATATAGTTGTGATAACAGAAGTTTGTAGCAGCCTTTGGAATGAACATAATTCAACTAATATTTAATACCTACTAATATTTAAGCAGGTAAGCCACAGAAAATGCACTAGTGGGTTATACCAGTGGCCCATCTAAATGTGTTCTATGAGGTACCTGAGTTGTAATAAAACCTGATTCAAAGATATGTGCATTTGTACTTTAGAGAATCAGGAAGGAGTTAAAATCATGGTGAATAGGCAGATGACATTGATGTCCAATACAAATGGTAGTTGTTCTATATGTAGAGGGCTATTATAAGAGACTGGAGAATATTAAAATAAAAATATTTTTTAGGAATAATTTCCTGAAAAATTGCAGTAGAGTTGGTTACTCTTAGGAATCCTCACTTAAAACCAAGAATATTTTGTTCAGTGTGCTTAGATTTTAATACCCTTGGGCAAATACAGGAGGTTTTTATAACTCCTAGTAACACAGTATTGAGCAGCCTATGCTTTCAATGTATTCATACTCCCAACACCCTATGAAGAGAGTCATTATTTTCTTTGTTTCACAGGTAAGAAAATTGAAGGAGGATCTCTACATTACTCAGCTTATACCATCTTCCTTATTTTGTAGTTATACATTTCTCAACTGGGTGGGGTTCCAGACTGAAGTCTAGGCTGAACTGGGTTCCCTACTTGGAAGCTTATGTTCTATTTTTGACAACCATCTTTTATTTGTATCATAGAAATTCAAGGTTGTGTAGATTTCAGCCATAGTTAGAAGAAATTAATTATTCTTGAGAATCCTTGAAATTAATATTTCTTGAGAATATGAAGTTCTAAAGCTATATAGGTCAATGTACATGATCATAAATGTCCTTCCTGCTGATCATGAAGTACAGCTATGTTGCCTGTAGGAGTACTGGCTAAACACAAATAATAGATTCTTGCCATTTCTAGCTGCTCCTTTTTATGATACAAATGTTCACCTTTTATATACACCATCCCAGAAACCACACCACCCACAATGCTACTTAGTATTTCCTCCTAACTGAGTCTATACTAGTTTCCATGACAACAAGAAGATAACATCAGGAAGATGAAACCCCAGATGCTACCTTTGTTTTACACATCGACAAAGCAAGAACTCATTCATGATAGAAGGAATCTGGAATAAATACTGACAATACTATGTATTTTGTGGAGATATGAAACAGAGCTGCAGCCAGTTAAATGTAATCCTTTGTCTCTAAATACGGCTGAGCTAGCAAGAGCAGAAAGCAAAGCAAGCTGTTGCAATAGTTAGGCAGTAGCCTCTGTCTTAGCAGGCTTTGATAGCATCCCAGTACTGTAGCATAATACCGAGTAAAAATTTTGTCTGTGCAGATTAACCACAAAGCTGCCTTTTCTAAAGGTGGTACGCCTTGTTTGTACATTTTGCACAGGAACTTCTGCACTACTTCCTTATTATTTCTTAAGGAGGTGAATGCAGTCTTAGCCTAGTAAGGCACACCACAAGAGGGTGAAGTGCAATTCTGCTGTGTTTATGGAGACAGGGCTCATTTAGTTCTGTTAATGGTCTTTATTTTGATATGTTAACATGAACAACCAAGGACAAAACCAGATGAATAACACCAATTGTAGAATCATAGAGTGGTTTGGGTTGGAAGAAACCTTAATGTTAGTCTCATTCCTACCTGCTGCAGTAGGCAGGAATACCTTGCATTAGACCAGCTTGCTCCAAACCCCATCCAACCTGGCCTGGAACTCTTCCAGGGATGGCACAGTCAGAGCTTCTCGGGGCAGCCTTTGCCAGGGCCTCATCATCCTCACAGTAAAGAATTTATTCCTAATACCTAATCTAAACATGCTTTCAGTTTGAAACCATTCCCCCTTGTTCTATCACTGCATGCCCTTGTAATAAGTCCCTCTCCAGCGTTCTTGTAGCCACTTCAGGCACTGGAAAGGTGCAGGAAGGTTTCCACAGAGCATCATCTTCTGTAGGCTGAACAATCCAAACTCTCTCAGCCTTTCCCTTTTAGAGAGCTGTTTGTGAGGCGTATGCACAGTCTTGATAGGATGGCACCTGAAGATCTGGTGTACAGGTTTATAGTGGTTTTTTAGCCAAATGTGGTAGTAGACATGATATAAAGAAGAGTAAATGGATATTAGTGTGTGTTTCCCTGTAGGCCTGTTTTTATGAAATGCTGGAAAGTAGGCCAGGTTTCCTCACATCAGCAAGTCTAGCTCTTTCATCACAGCAAAACATAAAACCGTTTTAGAGACTGTTCCTCATGGCAAAGATGGTAAGTTCCGTAAGGCAGGTGCAACAGAATGTGTCTCTTACAGGCTGACTTGCTCTGCTGAGCGTGGAGATCAAGAACGGGCAGAAAGGACGCTGTTTCTCTCCCTACGGAAGCACCGGGCTCCGGCAGCCGCGGNGGGGACCGGATCCTCGCGACGCGGCCGCGGCCGACCCCGAGCGCCGGGTGCCGAGTTGGCTTCTGCCCCCCGGAAAGCTCTCACAGCTCTTCTCTGGAAGGAACTGCAAAGTCCTAGTAGGAAGCGTGCTGCGAAGTAGTTCTTAATGGCGTTTCTTCTCAAAGCCACTCGTCGCTTCATGTCTTGTGGATGTAGTTTGCTGTCAGGGTTCAGCACTTCAGGTCTGCAGAGGCTGCCCTTATAATAACTTAGCTGTGGACGCAGTAAAGGAGATTGTCCCAACCCGTGTGCAGAGGTGAATGCTGTAAGGCGTGGAATGTCCCCATCCAGCACTGTACAAGCAGTCTGAAAAGACTGCGAGTTGCTATTTTTCAACAAAGCATGTTCATGTATTATTACCGACTTTGTATTGCTATTAGATGGGTAATGAAAACAAACAAAAACTGCCCAACCCTTCCCCCAGCATTTTAAACCTTCACTCCAAATGAAGTATTCTGAAAACTTGGAAGTAGTGTGACAATGCTTCCTACTCCCTGAAACGCTTCATTTTTACATCTTATTCCTATTCTTTATACATTTGAGCTGAGATTCGTAAAATACTACTTTTTCTTAGTGATCGTGTAATAATAACAATGGAAAATATTTGCTTCGGGCAGGCACTTGTACTGAGCATTGCTTCAGTCACTAACTCCCAAAAATGGAGTTAAAATCCGCAAAAATGGCTTATGGAGGTTTTCATTGCAGTTTAGCTTATGAACTTGATGTGTGAAAAATGATAGCTCATCATCATCTCAAAGAGATCTTTCTATCTTCTCAAGATACCAGTGTATCAGGGCTGTACTGCTGTCCTCAGTGGGGAATAAAGAAATCTGTGTGATTAGTCCACCATTTCACAGAACACTTGTGATGGACCAGGTCTCCTAGGTGAATAGGCCAGGAGCTTTATGTAAGAAGGTGCTATCTAAAAAATCCTGCAGACTTTAATGCAGTAATTATTGCATATTTGTGAAAGTCAGATACACCCCTGAAGTGCTGTTATGGCTTCAGTTTTTTTATGAAATAATGATTTGGATGAAATCCTGCTCTGACTGAGAGCTGAGGGACCATTCATTTAAAACTCAGCTGTGTGCATCTCATTTTCATGTAATTTTGCAAACTTTGTAAGAATTAAACTTAAATAAGGAATAGTTTAAATTACACTGTATCTTCAAGACTTTTAATAGTTCCATGCTTTAGTTTTAACAGTAGTGCAACTTTATAGACACTAATTGCTTTTTGTTTCTTAGGGAACACACATCATGGGAGCTGTAGTAGCTGATGATGGTCCATCAGGTGTTAAAGCTCCCGATGGAGGCTGGGGCTGGGCTGTCCTTTTTGGCTGTTTCATCATCACAGGATTCTCCTATGCCTTTCCTAAGGCAGTTAGTGTCTTCTTTAAAGAACTTATCCGGGAATTTGGCATTGGATATAGTGACACTGCATGGATTTCTTCCATTCTGTTGGCCATGCTTTACGGAACAGGTGAGTAGTTACCTGGTTTTGAAACAGTATTGTGTCATACAATTAAGTTTGTAAATCTTACAGCCATTTACAGCGTGTATCATGACTGCATATCTTTACTTGTGTGCAAGTAAAACATTCCAAAGAATTACTATTAATCACATAAATCAAAATATTATTTAAGCCCATCCAGCTTGGATTTAAAATTATGTCTCTGTAACTCAGTAGTTGCTAAAGATGATAGAACAATCATAAGGCACTCTGAAGACAAAAAAGATTGAAGTATTTGACTACAGAGGGAAAAAAATTTTCCCGATTGGCTTGGCTGTATGGACAAAGTACAAAATTAGTCAGAATCACTGAGGCTGGAAAGACCTTACATCTTTAAGACCATTCATTCCAATAATTAAAGAAATACAAAGTGTCATAAAATCAGTCACAAAAGTTGGCTTATTTTAGCAACTGTAACTTGTTTTTCTTGCCTAGGTCCACTTTGTAGTGTATGTGTCAATCGCTTTGGCTGTCGCCCTGTCATGCTGGTGGGTGGCCTTTTTGCCTCAATGGGGATGGTGATAGCTTCCTTCTGCACAAGCATCGTTCAGATCTATCTAACTGCAGGTGTGATTACTGGTGAGTACTATGCATTGCTGAAAATGAGTTAACTTAGGTCTTAGCTTTAAGCTGAAGTTTTGTATAAGTGAAAAATACCTGACACATCAGGATCCCCAACTGGGCTTTTATAAAGATGGCAGATAAACATGGAATTAAAAGGTCATTTGTTTTTGTTATGAAAGCTTAATAGCATGAACTGTAATCATAAAGTACAAAAATACTATTGGGGCAGAATACTTTGTGTTATCTTAGGATTCTTTTGTCCATTTGGAATAAAACTCTTTTATCTCTTAAGTCATGAGCCAGAAAAACTGTAATTAGAGAATCTTTAACAGTGATATTGTAGGGCAGTATTAATTTTTATGTACCCTCTACTACAGGTTTGGGTTTGGCACTAAACTTTCAGCCTTCACTCATCATGTTAAACCGCTACTTTGACAAACGCCGGCCCTTAGCCAACGGGCTGTCTGCTGCAGGGAGTCCCGTGTTTCTTTGTGCTCTCTCACCGCTGGGGCAGATACTACAGCATGAGTATGGTTGGAGAGGAGGATTCCTTATCCTGGGAGGGATGCTGCTCAACTGCTGTGTATGCGGAGCACTAATGAGACCTTTGGAGCCACCCAAAAAGGCTGAAGCTACCAAAGAGCCAGCTGAGAAGAAAGTGAAGAAAAAACTTCTGGATTTCAGTGTGTTTAAAGATGGTGGTTTTGTAATATATGCGCTAGCAGCATCAATCATGGTGCTTGGCCTCTTTGTTCCCCCAGTGTTTGTTGTGAGTTATGCCAAGGATTTAGGGTATCAAGATACGAAAGCAGCTTTTCTTCTGACTATTCTGGGATTCATTGATATCTTTGCTCGCCCAATCTGTGGAATGGTAGCTGGTCTTAAATGGGTTAGACCACGCTGTGTCTACCTCTTCAGTTTTGCTATGATTTTTAATGGCTTTACAGATCTCATGGGTTCTATGTCTGTTGATTATGGAGGACTGGTGGTCTTTTGCATTTTCTTTGGCATTTCTTATGGAATGGTAGGTGCTCTTCAGTTTGAAGTTCTCATGGCTATCGTCGGTACACAGAAGTTTTCCAGTGCTATTGGTTTAGTGCTCCTGGCTGAAGCTATGGCTGTTCTGATTGGTCCACCATCAGCAGGCAAGTATGCCATTTAGTTCAGAATTTAAAACTGTGTGCATTGCATCCATTTAAGCAAAAGGGAGCTGAGAAAAAGATATGAGTCACTCAAGAAATGCAGATTGTTGCCAATGTTGCACATTTCAAAGGCCTTCTGCAGTTACACTCTGGAAAAGTTCAAGAAAGGATGGAATGAACCTTTTCCTTCTTGGATCTATTTCAGAGTTGGTTAAATTGCCATCTGGAGATGCTACTTCTCCTCTGAAAGCCTTTATCTTATTGGTAGATAGCTGGCTGGGATTCAGAATATGAAACCTGTCAATTTTCTTTGTGAAATACATTCTCTATACATTCTCTACATCCACGGTAGATGTGGAGGAGGAAAGAAAACATCTCAAGGAAGAAAAACAATCTTACAAGGAAGACTATAAAACTAGACTGATTTAAGGAAGGTAGAGTGCTTCTATTGCACATCTTACAGCCCAAGAATATGGGGACATGACGAAATAGTAAAATTCATTAATTTGAAGTCAAAATACAAATTAATTACTAATCAAAGAACATACATTTTACAGACCCTGAATTAAAACACGTTTTCCCTCCCAAAACCCACCAGATCACTGCCATAAAATGTTTCCTGTTTATACCAGACACAAAAGACATCAATTATTTTTATTTTGACAGAACCACCTTCATGGGAAAACGAGTGCACTGCTTCCTCTGATCTTCAGGTTCAGAGAAGCACTTCCTTCGTATCTTCTCACCTGTTCTTTCACATCCACCAAGTCCTGTGAAAATTTACCTTTACCAGTGTCAGAATCAGTTCAGTTACTCCAGGCTGATTATTGAGTTAGACTTGCATTTTAGGCAGACAGTGCACTGCCCATGCAGAAAGGTAAATGAGATTGGGAGCAGGAGGAGAACAATGATCACGATACAGATCCCATCCATGGATCCACACATTTTTATCAGAAATACAAAGCATGGGTTTGATCTCTTGCATCTGAAGTCGAGGCTGGTTTTATTTCAGGTGAACTGCATGCCCCTGTGTGTGCAGCGGATTGTGTTTTGGGATGTCATGTGATATCAGTGACTTAAACTGAACTAATTGAGAAATACTTTGATATAATCTTGTTTAAATCCTATTTCAAAAAACTTAGGTAGTCATGGTGATTCTAGACAGGAGAATCAAAATGTTTTGAAAAAGAAAAAAATATTCACTGCAAGATAATCACTTTTGCTAACTAGCTGGAATGTTGCCTTTTTCAGGAAAACTCCTGGATGCAACGGGAAGGTACATGTTTGTTTTCATCATTGCTGGAATTGAAGTTACCACCTCAGCCCTTGTACTGGCCTTGGGAAATTTCTTCTGCATTAAGAAAAAATCAGAAGAACCACATACGAAAGAAGAAGCAGCAGAAAGAGAGGAATTAAACAAATCTGAAAACAAAACTCCTGAAGATGCCAAGATGGACTCTATTGAAGTGGAGCAGTTTCTGAAAGATGAGCCGGAAAAAAATGGCGAAGTTGTAACTAACCCAGAAACATGTGTGTGAGCGAGCACGACAGGGAACTGAAAAGTGTTTAGAAAAGAAAGATTTTAACTCTATTTATTTTAGAAACAGAAATAGTTTAGGTCTGGGCCATCTGCTTTAGTAATTCAGGGCTAGTCAGCTGACCAGATTTCTTTGAAAGCTGATTAGCTGGACAACATCTTACTGGAAAATTAGCTTTATCGGTATAAGATGGAACATTGTGGTTATACATTTTATGTAAACTAAAAAGCTTTTATGAACACAAGTAGGCTCTTGCTATGCATCACCAGAAACTGCTCACTTGGAAGATACATGAAAAGCATATTTTAAGAAAAGTGGAATTATACGTATGTTTTCAGACAAAATTGATGAAATCGCTGTGTTGTGTACATAATTTCTCTATGTTCTCTGTGAAGGAAAAAGAGTTTGAGATGGATAAAAATCTCAGGAACTTAAAGGTCTCCATTAGGTTTGTGGATTTCTTATACCTTTTTAGATTTTTTAAATTAATTGGCTCAGCCCTAATTTAGTTTTGATAATATCTGTAACTTTGATTTACATAAATGCATTTCTGCCTAAAGCTGTAACCTTTGCAACTATCATCTGGATATGCTGTTTTTGGAAAGGCACATTACAGATAGTGTCCTCAGCAGATCACACAAGTGGTATTCCAAGGGAGTACTAAATGAAAAAAAAAAAAAAAAGAGCAGAATAGATCCTGACAGACCTTAAGCAAATAAAATTAGCCCACAATTCCATACACTTTTTCAATAAAATTTCCTTGACCATTGAAAAATATTGCAAGTAACATGGAGATGGTTTAGTTTAGTAGATTAGTAGTTTAGATGATCAGGTTTGGAAGAATATTCTGAGAAAGTGTCCATTTTGCATATAAAAGAAATGATGCACATTTCCAGATGGCCTATAGAGTGGGTAGACTTATGGAAAAGACTAAACTACTTTGAAACATGTTAGTCATCCATAAAATGCAATGTTAGCATCATGTGAAGGTTTTAACATGTTTGGTTTTGAGGTTTTTTTCTTCCCCATTTATCCCACTTCCCTACCCTCTGGCTTCATTTGTGGAAATTTAAAGTGCCATTTTTGCTTTTGAGGAAACACGATAGAACCATTAATAATTTTTATGATGGTACAGTACTGAAGAGAAAAGGAAGGTAAAAGGAAGGCATTCTATTTTTCTTCCCACCCAAAAACCACTGAAGAAATGTAGTTTTTTTAATACAAAATCATGCTACTGCACCCCATCTCTCAAAGCTGCTTATAAAAAGCTGTCTAGGCTTTGTAACTGCAGCAACAATCTTCAAAACACACTAATTGTAACAGATTCCATTTTATTAGTAGTAGCAAAGGAATATAGCCTTTGAGGTGCCAAAATTGTTCCACTTAGTAACTTAAAATGAAAATACCCTAATCCCTTAAAACTCAGTATCCCCTTTAAATTTTTGACAGAAACAAAGTGCCAAAACCATGAATCATTTTCTAATGAACTATCTCAGATATCAACTTCCATTTTGGCTGTTTCTTCAAAATGGTTTTGCATTGTTAGGACAACCTTGCACAGAAATTGGAAAGTTAGAACCATAACTTTTAAAAGAAATGGATGCTGCACAGAATGAGCAGTTTTTATATCCTATGTAGTGCATTATTTTAAAGTAGTTTATTAATTTAGTGGCAGCAATTGCAGTGAATGACACTTCCCAGTTGTAACAGCTTGCTTACTGAACTTAGCTCCAGTTTGCTGGAGACTAAATTGGTACTTGAAACGCAACACTGATAGCTCCAGAAGGCAAGAGAAAAATGGAATTCACAGGGTAATTTATTATATCCTTGGAGGCTGCTTCAGATGATACATGAAGGCCTGATACAGCTTTAAGATTGGACCTTCCTGTTGTTTCAAAAAGCAAAAACTTGAAACCTTTTCAAAGGTGAATTCAGATTCACATATAGCCATTTTTGTCTTGCTGTGTGCTTTGATCATTGGATTTCTTTGCTAGATAATGCTATGCTGTTATTAGAGAACTAAATGGTTATTCCTTTGACCTCAGGTTTTGGCACAATTTTAAGTCTCTGTACATTCTGCAAATTGTCTAGACTGCTTTATATGTGACAGAATGTAATTTGTGCTTATCATACTGACTTTCCAGACTATGTTTCATTACTTTCACAATTAAGCTGGAAACAAGAAGTTTTAAGTTGTAATTTTATGTGATTTGAGACAGAAGAGGAAGTTAAGAAGACAAGGAGACACATTTCAAGAAGAAACTATAAATAATCTTGTAAGTAAATCTAATGTTCACAGAAAGGCCTCATTCCTATACAAGTTCTTTTCTTCAACTCAAAGATCACTGACTGGGACTGCCAATGCTCTTGTGCTGTTTCCAGCACAGACCTACCGATGGCTTGCAGTATTTATGACAGCAGGAATGAGAGTGACCAAATCAAAGGACTCCTTTATTGTCTGTGAGGAAAAAAAGGGTTATAATTTAATTCACTAAGTAGTTTAAAAAGCCACATGAGCAGTAGAAAATCTATCATTTTAATTAATTACAAGAAGCATCAATACAAAGGTGACAAACTCCTAATGCAGCTCTCAACATCAAAAGTGGCAGGCTTGAGAATACTTCAGAGTTCTGGAGCCAGGTAAGCTCCGTGCTCCCATTCAGAGGTAACATCCAAGTGTGTGCTAAGCTGTCCAGTCCTTTCTGTTCAGCTGCCTTTATCTCCTTGGGAAGAGACTTGTTATGGGAAGAAACCCTCCATGCCAGACCCCTAGGCTGGCACTAGACTGTGCTGAATCATGTACCCAACTACTACAGCCACAAAGGCCTCCACATTGATCTCTTTTATAGACCTCTCTCCTTCCCAATTTGTTAAAAAACCCAAAACCAACCAAAACTAAACCCCACACGCAGCTAGTTCTTAGGTTCCCAGCATAGCTCCTTTTACATTTAACTCTTGCTTATTGTAAATATTTAAATATATTGATAAAGATAAAAAATATGTATTTTGTATATTTAAAGGCAAGGAATTGATTTAAAATTCCTCCAGGTATTTTGGTACTGTATTTCTTTAATCTCAATACCACTGAGATGCCCTTAAGAGCAGTCTGCAAGATGTGCTTGTCCATGTGTTTAGAGGATTTTCGTGGTTGAAGCCATAAAGCATTGCTAAAGAGACACTGATTGCTCAGGGTCACAGGCAGAACAGTTTAATGCAACACCTACCCAGATGAACCTTTGTTCAACTGTCACCTGATTAAAATTCTGTGATTTTAAAAAAGAGAAAAGGAAAGGAATATAGGTAATGATGCAACTGAATTGCCAAACATCCAAAGATTATAGTTTACTCCTGCGTCATGCAGTGTTAAATGTAATTTATTTAGACACACAGTTCATGTATATATCTAAAAGGTCTGGAAAGTAAACAATCAAAAAACCAAAACAGTTTTCAAGGATTATTTCTCTGAAAGTAGTGAATGGTCTTTTACCCTGCAGGCTAGCAAAATTTTTAAAGCATTTTGTATTTTCATACAGTCTATAAATTGTGTACTTTAAGATTTATGTTTAAAATATTGTATGATTGATTATGTAATGGATCTTAGGAAAATAAGGACCTGATGCAAGGATTTGAAAAGTGTATAAATGCCAGTAGTACACACAGACTATGTAGAAAAGTATACATGTGTTTGCACACGTGTATTTATGTATGTATGTATATGTATATAACATGCAAAATACCCAAGGGAGTAGACGGGAGACAGTTTGCCCATTTCTTAGACAGTGAGCAGAGTTAAAATTATTTTCTTCCTCAGTTTTTGAAAATTCAAAATGAAGTACTTTGTAGCATTTGGAGCCTACAAGACCTCAGCAGAACTAGAAGTGATACAGCTATCTGTTTCAAGCTAAGCCAGTTCCCTAAAGCTAAGACTTGAGATGAAGGTATGAAGGTATGACATAAAGGACTGAAGAGATCTTGTAGTAATATTAAATTCCATCCACAAAAATGTGCATTAGGCAATGTAGAATCATTCTTTATAAATAAATTAGAACATTCCTCTAAACAAGCAACCAAACTTCAAAATGAAAAGCAAAATTCACATATGCACCTTCGGAACATCCCAAAGAAAACGTTTAGTCTGGTAGACAATCATAAACAGAGGACTTTCAGAATGCAAACTCTTACATATTACAGCGGTAAGTATTGACTTGTGTATGTGAGTCTGTGTCTCTTTGCCACACTTGTCTGTAGGATTATGGGAATACTTCAATTTTGTGTGAAGTGACATTTTGTTTCCGGTTAATGCACTTTAATGTAATGTGTTTTTTATTTAATGCTTTTCTAGTGAACTGTTGCAAATATAGCCAATAAATATCTGGTTGTCAAAAACTGTGGGTTTGAGAAATAAGCTCAGAAAAATGTAACAACCCGATATGGACACTGGGCTTCATTTGCACATGCCCATTAAACAGCTACACAGGGACGAGTGTTTCTAGAGAAGAGCTGACTCTTGGCTGACAGGCAGCCAGAATTTAATGTGGGCAAGGGGACCGCTTTTGCCGTGACTCATAGTTTGGCCAATTTTCAGATGGGTATGTGCTTCTGCTGTAAATGACCCTGAACACTATTTTAAAACATTATTTAATTTAAAACAGCAATTAATTTTGTGCTATGCAAAAAATACTAATGTTCTTCTCTGAATGGTACTCCAGGTTTTGTTTTCAGGTAAAGTTTTATGAACTGTCATGACTTATAAAGCCCAAAATATTTTGAATACTGATATGCCAGTAAGCTGTCTTTACTATCAAATGATGCTCTTTAAAACTTGAAAGCTCCCAAGAAAACAGTATAGGCATACATTCATGTTGTGGTTTTTTGGCTCCTGTGGTACCTCAGCTAGGACTGGCTCCTCAAGGTATAATCTTAAAGCTAGGCCCAAGTGAATCAAAATTACAAGCTCTTCAACGCAGCAAGACCTACCTTTTGTGATCTGATGATCGATACCTACTTGTGCTTAATTCTAAGTATCTCTAGCAAGAAATGGTAGAGAAATCTCTCTAAGCTTACCTTCAAAAGTTTCTCTGATACTGAAAAGATCACAGGTCTAGTTTACATAGCACCCCATGTTTGAATAGATAAATTAATATCTTTTTTTTGCTTGTTTAATTAACTTGGCAGGACTTAGGGTGTAATGAAATGCTTTGCCATCTCAATGGCCAAATCAATCCATATGCTGCTACCAGAATTAATGTGGACTAAAATGACAGTATGCAGTCAGCTCACCCTTGTGATACAAAACTAGAGTTTATTTTTGCCTGTTTCTCTTCAAGTCTGAAAGAAGGAAGTAGGGCCATTCAGTGTAGGGGAAAATGGGCTCAACCCGACTTGCACACCTGCTGCTCCCTGCTGAGGCACTGTTGTGCCTCTGAGAAGGAACAGCTTTGGAATGGATTGTTTTAGTAGCTTTCTCAAGGCTTCTGAGATAGAGCTCATCTCTGTGCCAGTAGGAAAAGGGTGTATCTACTAAAGACCATTAAAATGCTTACGCTCTTAAAAGCATTTTGCTAGTGACAGCCTGTGAGATCAGCAGTCCTGTATTTGCCTGAGAATGTATGGCAAATTAGAGACAGAGTAAAAAGCTACTTACCTCTACTTATACACTGTTAGTTCCTTTACCTGTAGTGCTGTGCTTTGTCCCAGTACGGTCCCAAATACATTGACTGATCTCCATATTTGCTTCATCATGTCAGGACCATTTCGGCTGGCAGCCTTCCTCACTACTCGCAGGTGAATACTTCAGAGCACTAAGAAAGGATAGCTCTTGCAGTTCTGAATTTTCATCTACTACTTTTCAACAGTTTAAAACCTTTCACAATGAAACTCTGAACCCAATGAGGAAGTATATCCAGATTTTAGTATTTTAAATAGCAAAATACTTTTTGAGTCTTGTTGAAAAATATGCCTTAAGATCCATGTTGACATGTCAGACAAACTGAAAATACACTCTTTTGGCTGTGAGAGCAGAGAAACATTTGCTGTTTGGGGTCTTCCAAGATAAAGGTGACCTCAAATTGCCCTGGTTTATCCTTTCCTTAAGGATTAAGGGAAATACCAGAAATTGTGTCCTGCCTTTGTGCCTGGAATGCCTGCAGGTATGAACCAAGCTGAGGACGGTAATTAAACAAATTTTTTTTTTGTAGTGTTAAGGACTAAGTACATAATGTAGTGCATAATGCACCAAATGAATTCTTGTTTTGTTCCACATAGTACCAAGCATCCTGGATTGGTCACAGCAAAGACACTGTTAACTAGGGGTTAATAATTTATGATGATATGCACCATTTCTCCTTTTTCCACATTCTTCTTTGTCCATTAGGCATGTGCATATATATATACACACATATATACATACACACACACACACATCTCAGACCCAGATCTTAAGCATTTTGAATCAAGAATTGCCCAAAATGTGATTGGCAAAGAACATTTTTAGGCATATTTTTGTAGATTCTATATGTAGTTCTCCTCTCATTTTCTACTATCCCTCTGCCAGCAGCACACAATGGTTTTGACAGAAGAACCAAACCATACTCGTCTTCATAATACTAACCAAGAAAAAAACACACCAATGTCTAAGAAAGTGTAAAGTGTTAATACTGTGCAAAGAGATGCTGAAAAAGTCAGTATGATTTTGCTGTGAAACAGATTCTTATGAAGACCAGGCTTCTGAGCACTCAGCTCAGAAAAGTCTTGAGCAATACACATATTCTGTACAATTCAGGTTTATACAGTCACTTAAATCTAGACATATATATGTAAAATCAGTAATTGTCACTTAAATGAATCCAAGGAAAATGTACTGTTTTTAATAACAAAGTACTGCACTCTTTCACAGTAAAACCTTTTTATTATTAACCTACCTCATCTAGTGACGT
The DNA here is from genome assembly GCA_013397245.1 of Thryothorus ludovicianus. Classification (NCBI taxonomy): domain Eukaryota; kingdom Metazoa; phylum Chordata; class Aves; order Passeriformes; family Certhiidae; genus Thryothorus; species Thryothorus ludovicianus. The sequence continues at coordinate 41,119 of VZTB01001076.1, forward strand.
TTAGGAGCTACTGTAGGATTAAGTTTCATGATGGATTTACAATTGTGAGATGGATTTCTCACAATCTCAAAGCTTAAATTTTCATTTCGGACCAGATGGCTCAGCACTATTAAAAAACCAGCAGCACTGTTTGTTTTTACTTGGTATTTTGTACACACGAAGTACACCTTTTGTAAAACAAAAGTCAAAGAACAAAATAAACACCTTTACATTTAATGATTTTAAAAAGAAACAAAATGTTCTTGAAATCAACATGTATGCTGATCTAGCCAATGCTACACTCAAGGGTCTGGGACACGAGGAAACAAAGCCAAATAGTTGTGTTTATGGTATTTTTTCCCACTGTAAACCATGAGTTCATCCACATGCCTTCCTCCAAGGAGTATTTTGAGTATTTTCATGAATTTAACATGGAATATATGAACTCAAATGTTTTCTCTTAATAGTTACCTTAAAGCAGAGGATTTTTTTTCATATTTTTAAAGTACTTGCACCACAAAAAACTCTAAGGACTCTCTAACTATTCAAGATTATGTAAAACCCCAGCATAGGAGGTATTTTCCATATAAAAGCATATACACAGTTCTAAATGAAAACCACAAGAGGAATTCAAATATCCTTCCAACTTTTAAAGGCCTGCTAATAAGAAAATATGGGGGGCTCCTGAAGGTGCATCTACCCTCAGATTATAATAGACTTTTGAGAATCACATAGCAAAATCCAGAATTTTTTATCAGGGCACCACCTTGAGTATAGCTCACTATTTTTCTTGCTTTTACCCTAACTCCCATAACTCATCTAATCTCAACTCCCATTCCCTTACTACCATATTAATACCATGCATTACTCGATAAGCAAAAGCATTTGTACAAAATAAAAAACTTCTGGAAAAAAAAGTAGCCAATTCAAAACATTTACTTTAAACTGACAAAGACATGCTTTCTGTGAGCAAAGCAATGAATGCTTTCTCTTTCTTCCTGTATACCCCAGGATGATAACTTCCAAACTCTTTCACTGGAAGTTACCAAGACAGTACCTTCAAATGTTTGCAACTGACAATATTCTTTGTAGATACAGAAATCCCTTGAAAAAAGAAAAAAGCAAGAAGAAAGAAGGAAAAACAAAGAAGCAAAAAAGCAAAGAGAAGTGCAAAGAAGCAAAAAGAAGCAAGTTGCATCAGTCAAAGGGTAAGAATTCATTGCAAGTCAGTAAGTTACACCAAAGAAGAGCAGAAGTTATTATGAATGTATTTACATAATTGATAAAGTACACAAATACAGTGGCAGTACAAATGAAGTGCTTTGAGATACTGGTTTATACATAGGTTTATATAGACAATTTTTACTATTTTCTGCATGATGGAATTTAACTATTATGAGGACAAAAACTGCCCACAAGTGAGTACAATTCTAGAACTCTGCAGTCAACTTTTAAGTATCGTACAGCAATCTAATAGTCCAGATACACAGGAAACAAAAAGGCTGTTTTTGTCCCTCAAACATTACACTATTAACCACAGATATTTACAAGGAAAGCACAGTGAGGTGTAAAACTGCTCAAATGGTAGTGCACATACCTAAAATACCAGAGTTTATAGTAACTGAGGAAATAATTCTCTTATGCAAACTTATCAATCAATCAAATTCTCAAGCTTTTCCACTACACTCTCCCCGAACACACATTTCCCCAGTCTGACCCAGAGTATACACAAGCAAATAGCTAATGTTATGAAAGTGTCCAAAAAAGAATGATAATACTTAGTACGTAGACTTGAGGGGGGAAAAAAGAATTTATAAACACCCAAAAAATAAAAACTACTCTCCATAAAAATCTGAAGACCAATACACCTTTAAAAATTGTCTCCAGGAAAGGAAGAATGTCTCAAAATACATAACAGTTCAAAGAAAATCTCTGTACATACTTTCATTTCCAGCACAGAACTTCCCATCATTTCAGTCATAATAGTTCTGGTACTGTTCCAAGTACAGGAAGGATAGAACACGTACTTTTATGAGACCATTTACAGTAACAGACAATATGAAGAATTTCCCAGATTTCATAACCAACAGGAGCCAACAACATCTGCAACAACCTGAGCATGTTGAGTCATTCATATCTAAATAATGACTCTGGGCATGCTCGGGTTGAATATACTCAAGGATTAAATACAATATGCATCAGAATTGTAAAATTTCTCAGGATTTTATAGCAAGAATAGGTTACTGTGGCTGAGGAGGTGTGTTTTGGGTTTGTTTTGCTTTGTTTAAGAATTCCTTTTTTGAGTCTTGGCATGTAACTGAAGGCCTAAATCACTGTATTTATTTATAAACATGTGGATACTGAATGAAACATGCAAATTCACAGAAGACTCAACAGCAATGTCTATTTCGCAGTTGTAACAGCCTCCAAAATAACCAGCCTCAGAGAAGAGGAAACAATTTTCCCAGTAAAAACAATGTTTGAAAGTATCCATTCACCCCAACTAGGTAGAGAAACAGAACAAGTTTTCTAATTCTAAATCCCTCAAATGACAGTCTTTCAGTTTGTCTTTCAAGTTCTTTACAAAAAAAGAAATTCATCATTACAATTTCTACCATACTTAAAACTCCTGCAGGGTGTTTAGTTATCCTCTTCTATGAAACACAATGAGTATTAAAAATTCCTTTGTGCTACGCAGAAAGTTAAATGTCCAGTGTGAATGAAGATAGCAAACATTAAAATAAACTTTTAACCGTTTTAAAAACTTCATGAGAAAACCAACTCAGAATGGGACAATACACGAAAATAAACAATTTAAATAACATCAGATGGTTTTGATTCATTTACACATTCCCTGGCAGACTAATCTTTTAAACAAGAAATTTCAAGTCATTCTCTTTAGTTCAGGTTTGTTTATACTCTACATTTTTAAATCAGACAAAAGCAAGAGTTCTTTACAGAGAAGTAAGCCAATAATTTTAGCAAAATGATACAAAAAACTGTCTTAAACCAAGTAAAAGATTTATAGTTACAGTAGAATAATAAAAAGGGAGTAAAGTCTGCCGCCTGTGGAGGGAAAACTGAAATGGCCATCCAGTACCAGGCGGTGAACTCTGTAAACCATCTTTCTTTTCCAGCCCTGTTACCACAGGGTTCTCTTAAGGTCATTGGGTTTCTGGCAAAAGCATCCTGCAATGGCAGCTGCTGGAGTCTCTGCACGTTCCTCCAAGCACCTTTTAGGTCACATGGAGAACTCCAATTTCTGCTCTAGTTTAGGGTATATTTGCTAATAAAGCCATTGGTAACATGGGAGATCAGCCATGCATTATTTGCCCTCCATGGCAAAATTATTTTCATCGGTGCACAGCAGACTGGAGAACACTGGTAGTAACCCGAGCAGGAATCTACCAAAGCCAAAAAACAAGACAACATCAGCACATATTCCTCCACTCAACATACAAATGTCTCAGAATGTACTTTTAAACGATAAATTGCCAAAATTTAAGTGTGTGAATTTAAAATCCAGCGAGCAATGCATTTCACACCCACCTGTAACTACACAAAATTCCCTATTATTTTCCTCTTTTATTAGACGTTAACATAGGAAATTCACCTTTCCAGCTAGAGGAGATATTTTGAAGAAAATCAGACAGAGCATAAACATGTGCAGAAGAAGGAACCATCCAGATGAAAACACTGCAAGTGCACAGTAATAGACTCAATGGATAATTAATTTAAAAAAAAATTATTAAGAAGGTAAAAAAGAAATTAATTATTTTCAATAGCTTTTCACTTTCCATGGGACATTTTGTTAAAAGATACTTGTTGTATTTCCACAGCTTAACCTACTGAAGTAAGAGTGTAGCATTATTTCAGTACCACTTTCACCATGAAAGTGAAAAACCATACATCTCTGCAATTTAAGAAGTGAGAGCCATCTAGGCAGCTGGATCAGTATTCAGTATTTGTTTCAGTTGTGAACAGCTACAAGAACTGAGGCATACAGCACAGGCCAAGCAACGCAGGCACAACCGAGACCAGAATCTTCACGTCTCTCGCACAGGCTTTTCAATGCAAAGATTTAGGTTTGCTTTTTTTGCTTTTGTATTTTTTTTTACTAAGATTTGATAACTGGTCTTTAAAGTGCTAAGCTGCTATTTACAGTTAGATCTTTTCAATGTTATAAACTGTTCACGAAGCAGCTTGTGCAGTCAGCCGAGCACACAAAGCAGGAGAAAACAGAAGAGAAATAGCAGGATTCTTCACCAACTAGAAATACAGAATTAATGCAAGCTTAGGCTTTATAGAGAAAGTGAGACAGCAGACAAGAGTTATACAACAGAATTTATTAAGGAAAAGAAAACTCACTTAAAAACTTTTTTTTTAAGAAGCAAATCAAAGAAGCTCTTGAAAGACTTAAGAAAAGCATCCCTCAGCCATTAAGGTTCAGATTCCAACTACAAGCTGTTATTTCTTATATGAAACCTGTTATTGCCAAAAGCAGAACAGACTAAAAAGGCAAAAGCTGCACACAGAAACTTCTACTGCACTGAACCATGGAAAGGACTTCGTAATACCCAAATTCAAGTCTGTCTACCTCTGAGATGCTCATGATCAACTATTCTTGTTAGTATGTGAAGGTTTTTCTAAATACAGATCTGAGTATTTTTAAAATGAGAGCTCATGGAGAAGAATATAAAACAGTGAAAAATGGACATGGATGTAGTAGAACATTCTATTCAAGACAGGACAGAGCCTCATTTGAACAATACTGTCAACTGAGTTTTCATACACGTATTTTGCTTTTATGAATATGAAGCAGATCTGGTTTTTAATGGATGACATACTGCTGCATAAACATCCTTGGAAAGACATGTAAATTATCATACAGCTAAAATTTATACTTGGTTATTTTACTTTTTTGTTGACACTTGAACAATTTTAGGGACCTTATAGGTCACTATTATTATCAATTCTGCTTACGAGTCCAAGCAGAACAGCAGCAATAATTCAGCTTTTAGAAAGACATTAATTTCTAAGTTAGAGAAAAATCAATGCTTCATCAAGCATCTGACCAGAAGGCACAGATACAACTATGAGATCACATGGGTAGGAGCGAAAGTTGGATGCTTCCAAGAGTTTTTTCCCCACCCCATACAAAGTTTTGGTGTCTAATGAGAAGCACTCACCCAGTGCTGCCTTCCAACGAAAGGAGACGAGCAGCTACTTGCCATGGTGTTCGAAAGGAATGCTATTCTGAGGTAGGGGAAAAGACAGCAATTTGTAACAGTTCCACTGCCCCAATATATAAAGATGTCTTAACAAAATTCCAACCTGAACGTGCAGTAGCAACTCTATCTTTTGAGAAGCTCTGATTTCAGACTTGCATAAAGACATTTCCATCATATTAAGAGACACATAAAAGAAACAAATCATTAATCCTTGAAGTTGACAGGGTCAGAAGAACAGCGCAGAGTATGATGCCTATTAAGATGGATATGTGGAGAAAGATTTGCAGATGTGGGAATGGAAAATGCAGAAACACTGAAAGTATGGCACAACACTTAAGTTATTCAGTGCCAGTGTTGGCTATAGTCTTCTAAAAACTCCTGTCAAAGAGACTTAATCAAATATTTATTTGTGCAGCATTTAAATCCTTCCTTCCAAATATGGATAGAATACCTCTATTACCAATAGGAATTTGCCCCAGTTTTGACTGGGGTGCTGAATATGCTACATTCAAGAAAAAAATACTGTACAACTTACTGTGTAACCAAGAACTGTCAGACTAAACCTTTTGTTGAAGGAAATGAAGACTACTCACCCATAACTAGACTCTTGAGATGATCATTGCTTTCAAGATGCAGTCTGTGCTTGTAGACCGACAGAATTGAGTCAAAGAAGTTTTTACTAGGATACTCATTGCCTCATTTACTACCTCCTTTACTATGCCTCTTAATGTATAAAAACTATGTGTAAAGGAATCTTAAGGAACAATTCACTTAAAAGATCCTTCTGCTCTTATAACAGCTGTTACAATTTTCCACCCAACACAGATCACAACCCTTCATTGCACACAGACCTGTAATTTAGGCTGGCATTAGCCCTGAATGCACATTTAGAAATGAATCCAGTATTGATGCAAAGACAGAGAAGAGAGATTATCTACTTATTTTAGAAGCTGTTTCAGTAGGTAACTACTTTCACTTAGACCTCTATTTTGCCTTTCTTGTGAGTGGTTTTAATTTTAAGAAATAGGTACTTCACATGTTTTCTCCTTAAATATTAATTCCTGTTAAAATCATTGCGTCTCAAGCACTACAACTCACTGAAGACATTTTCTTAGCTTTCTGCACAAACTGAAAGAAGCAGATTTGAAACTCTTATACTACACAGTCTGTTCTCCCAGTCCATCTCACTAATGACACAAAACATCTCCACTTCTGTTCATTACTGTATCATGCATAGATTCAAGAAGGAAATTGTGCCCTTTCCTTATGAAACCACACTCATCTCTCCAATATTACACCTGCCTCCTCAGTCATTATTTAACCACAGACACAGCTCCCCCATAGAGGAAAACAGCCTCCATTCCTTCATCCTAACCAGAATTTGAAGTACCACAGGAATACACATTTGAATAACTTGAATTAACGTAAGAATTTACGTAATTTCATTAGAAACACTTAAGTTTCACAAACCCTTTCACAGATACTGTAGTCATTAGGCCAATAAACATGTTAGAAACTACATGTCTTTTTAATGAGCATGACTGAGCTGCTTGCTATGTGGACGCTATCTTGGATGTGGGGAATAAATGACACCTATTTTCCTATGCTTACTAATCACCCGTTTTCCATGAGCATTAAATTTCTCTGAGAACACCTAGTTTTCACAACAGAACTTTGGTTCCTATCATTTGCATTCACAGCCCAAGCTTTTCAGTTTCAGTCTGATCTGACCAGAATTCAGTTTGGAAAAAGAAAGATAAACATGTGGAGTGGTCATCTTTAAGAACTCTACTTAGAGGCAAGTAGCTTTCCTTGTTTGAGTAACCTCTGCGCATTTCACCACCCAGAATTTAACAAGCAGCAGCCTTTCCTCTAGATGAATAGAGGCAGAGATTATAGATGCACCACTACCTTACCAAACTAAGGTATAAAGTAAGTAAAAGAAAACTAACTTATGAAGTTATAAATAAGAATTCTAACAAAACTAGTTCTTAACAGAAAACATCTGCAGATGTGCATGGCAAATGCTAAAAGTTGCTTTCTAAGAGTATGGCTTAAGCACTTCCTGAAAAAGAATCAGTGGTAGTATATTTACATAAGACTTACTAAAGAAACTAGCACATTTGGAATGGACATGGACCATTTCTATTCTTTATGGTTCACCTGGTAAGAAGAGATACAGATGACCCTCTATAGTCTTACATCTCTCCAATCAAAATTCTCTTTAATGACTTTGCCACATAACCCAAATACTTTAGGTTTTCCTAAGAACAAGGTATAAAGATAATTGGAAACTAATGGCTATAACTGTTAACCTGGCTAACATCTAAGGATAAATTTTGATTACAGATGAGCTACTTTAGTATCATGAAGACTGTAAAGAGCATAAGCTATCAACACCTGCAACTTGCACCATCTTGCCTGCTAGAGAGTGAGAACTGGGAAAATGAAAAGTGAATTTTATCTAACAAGCTCAAGTGGAAGCATTATAAGCTGAAGTCTCAGAAAAGTGTTTTAGCCACACCACCCAAGCTGCAGAAGGTGAAGGCAGGGATTGGGAAAATGAAAACCATCTACTGTGGAAGACAACTGACTCTGTAGGATCTGATGACATGCATCCCATGGGTACTGGGGGAACGGGCTGAGTAAATGGCTACACTGCTATTCATCATATTTGAGACATCATGGCAGTCCACCATAATTCCCTCTGACAGGAAAGGGGGAAACCATAACCCCCAGTTTTACAAAGGGAAATACAACGCAGAGAACTACAGGCCAGTCTCACCTCAGTGCCTGGCAAAGTCACGTAACAGATCCTCTTGGGAACTATGTTAAGGCACATTGAGAATAAAGAGGTGATTGGAGTCAGAAAACACAGCTTCACTAAAGGCAAATTGTGCCTGATAAATTTGGCAAAGTTCTACAGTGGGGCTAAGCAGTGGTGGACTGGTTCACTGTCTTAAGAACTAAATGAATACAGCAGTCAATGAATTCTTGCTTCTAATAAACAAAAGAAGATCCTGACTAGACTGCTGCTAAGACTGTAAAGAAGTCCACCAAGTGATCCTATACTTGGAGCAGAGTGTTAAAAAGAGCAGGTATGGAATGTGCCATTAAGCCAGACCATACTCTTGGCCCATATCACAAATTACACATCTGAACATTTAAAGACCATTCAGAAATATGCCCACTGCCCTCAGAGTAATCACATTTTACACGGTAGGGAGAACCAAAATGTATCTACAGTCCCAACTCCATTACTCATATCCTGAAATGTTTACAGTAGTGTCACCTGCACACTGAGCAACATGTCAAGAACACAGCAAAAACTTACTGATGTACTTTCACCTAAAACAATCAAGCAGCATCACTGCATTTGCCTGTACTGCTATAACTTATTTGACTGACTGTTAACAGAGACAAAGCATCTGATATTTGCTCAGAATACCAAAGACATGACATATACATTTTTCTAAGAAATCATCTTTACATTAAAGTAAATGTTCAGGGAGAAGTCTGTATCACAGCCTTACAGAAATATCCAAGGTCAGAAATGTAGCCCAATCCCACTACCCACTACAAAGCATAGTCAACTAGAGCAGGTCACTCAGGACAAGGTCCAATTTGGCTCCAAATAATTTGCAAAAGGGAGACACCATAACCTCTTTGGGCAACCTGTTATGGTCCTTGCCCATTGTCTGTTCACTGAATATTGCTGTAAACAGTTGGTTGCATCTTCTTTACATTCTTCTAACAGGTATTTATGCAAATTTACAAGATCCATAACTACACACAATTCTCTCCTCTTTGTTTTCAAACTATTTAAAAATATATCAACTTGAGAATTCTGGAAGCAAGAATCGCAGTTAAGTGAACAATTTAAGATGGTGAAACTTGTACCCAAAACCAGTACAGGAAACCTCATCTACCCCCTATCCCAGTACAGGAAACCTCATCTACCCCCTATCCCAGTACAGGAAACCTCATCTCCCCCCTATCCCAGTACAGGAAACCTCATCTACCCCCTATCCCAGTCATTTCTGCTCCTGAACTGTTCATACCTTGTGCAAGCACAAATATCTGTGCAGCTACATGGTGAAACAACACATTCAGCTTAAATCCCCCACAATTCCCACTTTGCTTTTATCACAATGGAATTGTTTCTCCAATCCAGTTAATTCTCAGTCTTCATTAGAGATAACCACCTGGCCCCCATCTAAAAAATCGTTCTTTCTAGCAGTAAGATTTCATATGTAAGAACATGTACTATCCAAAAGTAATTAATTGTCAAT
>VZTB01001076.1:50650-60750 GCA_013397245.1 Thryothorus ludovicianus
AATTAAATGATAAAGCCAAAAGGAACCGAGTTAATTTTTGTCAATGTGCTCTGCCAACGAGGAACAAGTCCCTGGCAATTATGCAGTTAAAGCTCCTGCACAGTAGTGAGGCAATGTTCATTGTAATAGTCCCCCCCCCCAACATACTGCTTTCCCAGAAATGTTGTAGAATGTCTATAGATTAGCTGATTTAAATTTTCTATGTAAGACTGAAAGGAAATTGTACAAAGCCAAGCCACACAGTGTTTGGGACAAGACTGTCAGTATGCTGAGGAAGGAATGTTTCAGCTATAGTGCAGAGTTAGAAACACACTTAACACTGTCAGTCCTAAAATGAAAGATTCCTAAAAGTTCTTTGCTAAGTCACTGTGAGCAAGGATCCTTACTGAAAGGATGATTTCAGTGCTGACTATGAATCATTATCCTTTACCCTCCTGCTATTCTCTTCTAATGAGCCTTCTGCAACATATCTATCATCCATGTATGTGGCCTCTTATTGGCTCTGAATTAGGAGCACTGCACTACAACATTTCTTCACTCTTGCACCTTCCATTCTTCTTGCCAAATGCTTCTTGCCTTTTCTGCACCAATATTCTCTGCTCTGCTGATCTGGAAACAAAATTCACTACTGTCTCTTACTCTGCTTCTTCACTGGTAACAGATACAGGAAACTCAATGTGTTAAGGAGTTAAATCCCATAATAGGACATTAAAATGCTGCACCTCTAGAATTTTGCATCCTCTCATTGCTGTCAAGGTAAAAATAAAAATTTCTTTACACCCACATCATTCAGGCTAAATGTCAAGCACTTACATGAATGAACATCCTCTGCAAAAACAGAATGAAATCACATCAATTACCTGGTAAGTTCTTTTGGCAAATTAACTTTATCAAATCACCCTCATCTTTCTCAATACAGATTTATTGTTTTTTTACCTGTGAAGTTGACATGCGAGAGGTATCTTGTCGGCCTGTTAAATCAGATGAGGAGATATTGACCGGGGCACCACGATGCAGTCTCATACTCACTTTCCTTTCTCGTTCCATACCGGACACTGGCCGAGGAGAGGTGTTGGCTGTGAGAAAAACTGCATTAGATTCCCATAGTGAGAAATACCAGGTTAACACGGTTAACACTGGAAAAATTACACTCTTGCTGTTTGCACACAAGAATTCCACAGAACCAAATGAGGAATCAAGGCCATTGTTTGACATTTCATAGAAATACAAGTATCAATTGTCAGGCAATGAGCGTATGCAATTACCTTCAATCTACTAAAAAGCACGAGAGAAAAAACCAAACCAAAAGGCCAAACTGTGCCCAGAGACAAACTGTCAATGATGCACTTACCCAAGGAGCTGCTTGCTTACCAGCATGTGAAGTTGGGGTAAGGGGTGTAGGAGGAGCTACATCTTGTGTTCCTCTTAGCCTGCCAGAAGCAGTGGAAGGCAATCCACGTACAGCTGGATTTCGTGTATGTCTCAATCTTTCTTCTCTTTCTCGCCTTTCACGTTCAGCATCTTCAGCTGCTCTGCTTGCACCCTACAGGTCAAGACTAGTGAACAACTTACAAATGTTGCAAATGACTCAAGTTAAAGATCAAGGTGGGAGAAAATAATAATTCCACAACCTAGCCTGGTGACTACCCTAAAGGATCTAAGAAGTCTTCCACATTAAAAGCCTTGTAACTGTAATTTAGTTGTCATCCAAGCCTTATAGCAAGGATCCCATACCTCCTGCCTTTCCTAATTTCTTGATGTTTTTGTCTATGCAATAGTTTCCAGGTGGGAAAATGGAAGACAATCTTACAGTATCAGTTAAGATACTCAAAACTGACAATCTAGTAAAAAATCCCTACCAAAACCATTATAATTCAAAGTTTTAGAACGCTATGTGAGCTACTCACAAATTTCAGCATGTTCCAATCAAATACGTAGTCATAGGAGAACCCTTGCCGATGAAAGAGGTTTCTGAATAATTGCCTTAGATAGGAATAGTCCGGCTTGTCATCGAAACGCAAGGAACGGCAGAAATTCAAGTACGTGGCAAATTCAGCTGCAATTAAAGAAAGCATAGTTTTTTATCTTCAGCTTTACGTGTGCTTTTAGTAATTCAGAGTCAAAAAACCCCAAACCTGAAAAGCAGGGAATCTTCTTAACATAAGAAAAATTATTTAATACTAGAAATCCTCCAAGGGGAACACTATCATGTCAACCCTGAAAAATTATTTTTCTATCACTGAACAGACAAAGATCTCATTTGTCAACAGCAGAGAGGATCCAGTACAGTTCTTCAAGCAACAGTTGGTGGGGAAGAAAAGGTTTAAAACTTTGCTTGGAATGTACCAAACACAATTTATTGTGGGACACGGAACAGCATTTCTTTGTTAAGACACATAGAGATTCATGTCTGCTACATCACAAAACACACAAAAACTTAATCTCCCAGGTCATGCCACATTTTTAAATTTACAACAATCTCAACACTTGTTTTTAAATGGCAAACAAAATATTACAAAGCAAAAAAGATGAATACTGTAGTGAATTCAGTGTACTAGAGAAAACAGCAGTATCAAAATACTCCCTTTTGACTTTAGGTCTTCCCAAATGAAATAAGGTATTAATTTATGCTAAGAAAGAAATTCTAACAAATGACACAGGAGATGCTCATTAGTCTTCCCTGCTGATAAAGCCCAGAGAAAACACGTACTTTATGAATGTAAAGGAACATGTATGAAGCAATATTTGAAATACATAAAAAATGATAAATTTACATACAACTCAAACAAAACTGATAGTTTTGGCTTCAGCAACTAGTTACAGTGACAAGAGGATAGAAAGAAGAGACAGAACTTTTCATGAAATGAAAATATTGTCTGATGACAGCTAGAGTTACTAAGTTTTAAAACAAATTGAAGTATCATTTTACAGTACTCAAAAATTACTTTATATTGTTTTGGTGTAAATAAACTGAGAAACAGAAGTGCTCAGAGGCATGATGCTAGGATGCAGCAGGATTTCTTATGCCTCTCATAACTTCTAATCTATCAGCAAGCCAAATCCGATGAACCTGGGATTATAATTTCTAAGTGAAATAACTGCAGTAGGTAAGAGGTACACCTGACTATACAATCCAATTCATCCAAGAAACAGTACCCACATAGACAGAGAAAGAGGCAGTTTGTTAAAATGCTATTTATCTGTCAATTACCCGGCCAACAAAATTATCCGTGTGCACAAAAAATAGAGTGTAAATCAGATGTACCATGCTGCCCTTCCTCTTGAGGGCACTTCAACAGCTGAGACTAGGGATCCCTAGCAGTGCTTACGAACACGAAATACCTGAGTCTCCAGCACAGTACTTTTACCACATGTGGTGAAGTCATGGGGGGTACGGAAGGGGAGGAGGAGAGGGAGAGAGAGAGGGAGAGATGGTGAAAAAGAGTAGTAGAATTTAACATAAAGAAAGGAGATATAGCACTAAAACATGAACGTGTAGGCCTAGTGTCACAGAAGAGCAACTTACAAGGATATCCTTTACACAAAACCTCAATGGGTGTAGACATTTTCTTTTCACTGATACGTTCGTATTTCTGCCTCTTTGTTGCTGCTTTCAGTCCCTGCCAGGGGAGGGAGCCCAGGTTAAAATACATCAGTACATAGCCCAAGGACTCCAAGTCATCTCTGCGAGATTGCTCTACAACAGCATAAAAAAGTGAACTCATTAGGTTTCATTTTCTACCGGAAAAACAAAAGTCTGTGCAACAAGACTGTTATAAAAACCCTTACAAAAACAAGAGACAGCCGAGTTACCATGCCCATGATAAACTTGTTCAATACAAGAAAAGCCCATTATCCTTGCAGTTGTAAGAAAATGTGCTAATTCCTGAGTATTATGAACTGACTGAATCCCACCTAATCGAGATATGCTAGGCCATGCACACTGTACTCTAAGTGTCAAAAACAGGGACCATCTCCTATGCCTCCACAAAGCAACACCCACTTGCACTAAAATTACACGCATCAACAGACTTGAAATTTTTATTTATTGCTTTCCCCAGCTCACCAATTCCAAGATGAGTGTTGATGGATGCGTAACGGGCAGTTCCTGTTAAGTTTTTATTTTCACGATATGGAATATGTTGGTGAGTTCGAGCATCTCGATACTTCTTTGCTAGTCCAAAGTCTATTATGTAGACAAGATTGCCTTTCTTCCCCAGGCCCATTAAGAAGTTATCTGGCTTCACATCTCGGTGGATGAAGTTCTTAGAGTGAATATATTCAATTCGACTAATCTAAATACAGAACCACAAAAAAAAAAAAATCATTGTTGAGAGACTAAGCACACATTTTTTTCTGAAAAACCACTAGCAATTCTGCCTTAATAATGAAAGGGGCAACTCCCCTTTTTATTGCAAATGTAAGAGCATTAAAGAGAACATAATTCAGAAGACAACGGAAAAGCTTCTTTGCAGCTCTTTGCCCGTGTCTATTTTATATCTGTTTCAAAAAACTTTCCTGGGGAAATGTCTTAGTCTTTGAGCAGTGCAACATCAGTTTGCAAACAGTGTAGGTCCAGTTTTTAAAGAAGCACTGGTAATCGCTTTTGATGGGACAGTTTGGATTTACAGAAACAGAACTAATCCTGAATCTTTTCTCTATTAATACAGCCAATTCTGTTCTAAATTTTACACACAAAATATATATGACTTATCAAAAAAATTTCAATATCCCAACATATTGCACTATCAAGATAACAAAGCTGTGTCCTACCATTTGGTCAGCAAGTAATAGGACTGTCTTGAGACTAAATTTTCTTGAACAAAAATTGAAGAGATCTTCAAGACTTGGTCCCAACAACTCCATCACCATAACGTTGTAGTCCCCTTCAGCTCCACACCACTTAATTGTGGGAATACCCACTAGGAAAAAACAAACCATTTATTCAGTATAACAATTTGATTTATATAATTAATACACACAAATCTTCAAGGCTCTTAAGATGAATTCTGAGGGTCATTATTGTGAATGTTCCCATTTACAGTGAAGTTGAATATTTTATGCTACCTTCAAACATTCCAAAATTAAATGTTGGGTAACATCCAGCAGAATCAATACAAAATTATAGATAGCAACAAAGGTCTAAAAATAGCCTTTTTTGTCTTTCTCAGAAACCTTTTGCTCTTTGTACTTACCTTGTAACTTTAAAGTACTGATTATCTCTGTTGCATTTGAACCCTTAGCATTTTACCAATATTAATACTCACGTAGTCTCTGAGACTCAATGAGGCACAAATCAGAAGTCTGAAAATAAAGACCCTGACAAACCACTAAATACTATTACTGAAGAAGGCCTTAGAAATTAACTTAGTTTCAAAGCCTACAAAATCCCCATGAAATACCTGTCTGTTTCATCAAAAATTGCAATGAATTTCCACCTTTCCCTCAAATTCTTGTCTTTCCTTTAGTTCCATGATATTTGCTGGTTGGTGAATCTCTGCCAAAATATCATTGTTTATGAGATGCATTTTCATTCAGTTTTAAAGGATGATAATTAGCCCAAACTTATGGAGGAAGTTAGGAACCTTATTTCACATAAAAATATAGAAATGCTCAAATATTTTGAAATAAACTTGCACGTAGGTAGCGTTATTCAGATTTTCAAATGCCTTACTCTGACTTAATTCTATGTATTTTGGTGTGAAATGCCACAGTTCACTGAAATTAAAGGAAGCAAGTTGCTCGACAAAGGCTATTCCGGTTATATGCAGGCAGCAGGCAAGTGAACGAAGCAGGAATTACAAAATAAAAAAATGCATTATTATCAATCATTATCAATACATTATTATCAATTTCTAGAGGTCTTATTACCATACTTGGCATTTGAATTACAGAGTGGAATGTACTCTTTATGCAAAGCATATCCTCATTTAGGAAGAATTCAAGGGACTACGAAACAAAAGCAAAACTGAACTACACTGAGTTTATGTTCCAGAACTGCACAGGAAGGCTGTTTCTGGAATTCCAAAATATATGAATAAGTTACTGTAGCAAAGCAACACACAGTAGCTATGAAGTTGCTGCGCTCCTATTCTCCACTACTAATGTCATTTTGTCTTTGAACTCTCCCAGCAAGGAAATATTTTTAACTCAGAAGGAAGAATACTAATAGGTATAACAAAAGTTAACCTGATTTTTATAAGTTTAGAATTGTGCTACCATAATAAGCAAGTCAGGTGAAACAGTTCAAAGCAGTGGTTACCACCTTTCACTGACCCATGAGAATCAGAAATAAGTCAGAGTTCTGGGACCAAACTTTGTTTCACGTTGCACAAGGTCCTCCCATTTTAATATTTTGGGAACCATTAGAAGCTTTGGAGGATCTTACTGGTTACCATGAAGTGCGGTAGCCACGGACTTGGAACTGCTCCTCTCCAACCCTTGCAGAACTGAAATGCCACTCTTCTACCATGGTACCTCTCCCACCTTCTCCTCATTTCTCAAAAGAGATCTCAAACACTAACTACGGCAGATACATCAAAGGTGTGAAATCAGTAAAATCACTGAAGAAGAAAAATAGTTTGCTTGCCTCCACCCTGCATCATTTTGTAGATTTTACTCTCGATGTGGAGCTGAGGATGTTTGGTTTTCACACATTCCAACTTTATTGCAACCTCCTCCCCGGCAGCAATATCAGTTCCTAAAACCAGAAGAATTTAAACATTGGTCAAAATATTTTAAGATAAATTTTCTTTGCCAAGACTGAAACAAAACAAACATCAACAAACTATTTCTCAATGGCAAACATCCAGAGATAAAGTATTTTCAGCCATGATGAACTAAAATTTCTTCTTACAGAAGAAAAAAAAAACTTACAGATAGTCTCCAACAGACTAGGATTATGAATGACAACTATTAGACACTGTAGCACAAGAAGCCAAAATTGCTGCTATCCCATTTAAAACAAACAAACCCCAAAATAAACAACCTAACTAAACTAAGTGCATCTTCTCAGGGATGTCTTTCCACTTCCAGTTTGTGGCAAAAAATGCTCAGATTATTTACAGACAGGGCACACAGTCTTGCCAATGGAAGAAATACTACCAAATCACTTCCTCTTACGTCTTGGAAATAAAATAAAGACTACAATTTGCCTAGATCTCAACATACTCTGGCTGTACCCTGACACCTCATTTTACTTGGCTGGAAGGCATATTATCTAGACCAAAGAACCTGCAGTCTACAAAAGCTTTCTTTAAATCTCCTTAAATTCTTGTTTCCGCAATCAAAAAATGTCTTATCTGTTCACTTTCAAAGCATGTAGGGAGAAACTGAGATTCTTTAAAAGAAACAGTCAAGAAAATACACACTCTCACAGCCAAGCAACTTACAAACTACAGGAAAAAAGGGAAAAGCAAAAGGAAAAGTGTGACACTTCACAGACATTGCCAAGTCTCTCTACTTTTGGAATTTGGCCCTTTTCTGCTTTACCTCATGGTTCAGGACCATGTGAAGTACATCACCTACTCTTTGATCCGATCTCTGCTTTCAAAAGTCTAACTAGAGGTTCACTGGTTGTTTTGTTGAGAAACAGCAAACAATCCTTTTGTACTCACTTTTTCCATGATCAGGACGGCATACACTTTTACACTATCTCTTTCCCTTAACACTTTTTTCAGAGTTCAAAAACTCTTGTGATTCCCCGTATAAGTAATTTTTAATTACTACATATTATTTCCCATTTCTCTCGTCTGTACCTTTGTCAGCTCCACAATGTCCTTTTTGGGAGTCACATGCAGCAATTAAAACACATGTGCATAATAGTGTATTTTTCTGCCTACCTATTTTTTCCCACATGTTTTTCTTTGACCATCACAGTGTATGGACCTAACTTTTACAGTTGCAAAACTCCGTTCCTGTGATTAAGGAGCTACTTCAGTGCTTTATAGGCTTTTATGCTATAAAGTCAGGAAAACTAAGGCCACAAAGACGTGCCAACTTCCCACACCTTGAAACAGATATGACTGTTCACTCTGGCAGGAACTGATACTGCATGGAATCAAAACCTGAGGACTCCAAACAGGCAAAAATAGTCAAATCTTCCTTTTCAAAGCATGAAACTGAGCTGGGAATGTACGCTGAAGTAATCTACAAATTCACTGAGGTCTATCAGAAGGCACGTCTACTTAAAAATAAATGACTTCTGAAATAACTTTGGAAATTATTTTAAGACACTTATGTCTACTGAACAACTGAGCAGTAACTGACATTTTTAAAAATCTGACCATGTTTCATTATCATAATAAACATAGTTTCCAGAAATCTATTCTACCAGATATTGGTTGCCAAACCAAATGGGACTCTACAAAAGGCTTCAGTTCTTGAGAGACAGCAATTTCTACTGGAAAAATAAACCCATGCCACCAATTGGATCTTCCATTCACATACTTCCATGCTAGTTACTGGCTCAGGCATGACAATTCCAATAAACCCTGGAAGTAAATCCACGATGATTATTTAAAAATTAAAAAAATGTAAAACCCAGAGTATTTACTGCGCAAAACTCAGTATGGCATTAATAGATACACAGGCATACAGGGAACTATTACCTTCTGTGCAACTTCACTGCTGTGAGTTGCATGCACAAAGGTAAAAGTGACACATAAACATTTCCTTCACCTGCACTTTATATTAACACTGTAATACAATCTGATTTATCTGAGCAGTAGTCAAAAGCTAAAACTTTTCAAATCATCTAAAACTTTTCAGATTTTTAACTGCTGTCTTTACCGCCCCCTAAATTCCCAATGGAAGCTAATGAGGATTTTTGCACAAGCTTTACCACAATCTTCTGTGGTCATATCTTCAGTCTTCTATATGTGCATTGCAGAGGTGAAGAATCCCGTTCTCTGTCTCTAGACAATCACATACCTTCATGTGTATTTTTCATCAGGCATATGATCTGTCTTATGGACAACTAGTATTTCATTATCTGTAGACAAGCAGCTTTAGGTAACAAATTATTTTGGAATGGCAGCTGTGCACTGCAAGATGCCTCGATAAACAACCCCCACCTCTCATACTGCATGCACTGCCAAACATACCACATAAGCTAGCAATTTTTTATTATTATTATTTTTACCTTCCATAAATATGCAGTCAATGAACCTTAGCCACTGAAAGTCCCACCTTCCCCCCTCCCCCGCCCTTCCTTGATTTCCTTTTCTAAGTTAACTCAACTTTCAAAAGCAAAGTACTTGTGTCTACCGGAAGGGACACAACGCTTGGACTTCTTTGGATTTAACCCACTTCATATGGCTTGAGAGTTTGCCGAATATGTAGAGTATTTTAGAAATACTCGCTTTCAAAACTAGTGGGTACACTCACAACCTGCTCTTCTAATAAGCAGTACCAGTAGGCTAATATGTTAGAGAGCTATAGTAATGGACTGGCAAAGAAAACTGAATCCTGTACGTTTTACATTGCGTAGCGATCACGATCAGGCGACAGTCAAGCAACAGGATTAGTCAAACTACGAGGATTATTTGAAGGATTTAAAGGGTTTTTTTACTGCAGCCTAATCACCTGTAGTTGTGTAATTGTTTCTGGGCCTCACAGGAGAAACATCCTCCTAGTCCACTGCAGTGACATTTACCCCTGGTACACATTTCTTTCCCAAAACGTTTTTCCGAATGTGATGGGTTGTGGGGTTTTTAGGGTTTATGTGGTTTGGGTTTAGTTTCTTCCATGTTTTCAAATGAGGCGATTTTTACCCTTATGCCCATTTTACAAATGCGAACTGTCCCCAAGGTCACTAGACAACAATGAGAAGAGCTAGTCGAGTAAACCAGAATTCCCGATTTCCGCACTATCAAATTAGGACACGATGTCAGCGAAAAATTAAATTACTGCTTCTGTGCCCTTTGCCCAGGTACTTGCCCGACCCGGCTAGGCCTTCCATGTTCTCCGCAGAGGCACAAAACGGCCAGCTAAATCCCCAGGGAGCTATCCTCCTTACCCAGGTATATATCCCCGAAGGAGCCGCTCCCGATCTTCCGGCCCAGCCGGTACCGGTTCCCAACTCTCAGCTCCATGGCGGC
>VZTB01001103.1:20250-39116 GCA_013397245.1 Thryothorus ludovicianus
GGGGCTGCATGCCAGTGAGGGGCTGCGGGGGGGTCGGGGGTGGCGGGGGATGAACCGTGGCCGCGTTGTGCCGACAGCTGCACACCACGGTGGCTTTTGGCCAGGTGTCTCAGGGCAAAGGCGGCGCTGAGCTGGCCGACCCGAGCGCTGTTGCCGCCCGGGTCTGTCCCTTACTGTGGGGAAAGCAGACCTGTCGGCTTCCTGTCTTCCTTCCATCGCTGCTCCGCATCGTCAGAGCCGCCGCTGTCCCCACGCTGAAAGTGGAGGTATGGGAAGAGGGAGCAAGAGGCCGGGGCAGCGCAACCCCCCGATGCCCTTCTCCCGGTGCCCTCCCGGTAGCCCGGAGCTCCCTCCCGCAGCCGGAGCGTTTCTCCCGAGCTGGGCTCAGAGAGGACGAACCGGCTGCATTGGGGATGTGCCCCCCGCTCTCATGGGGGAGCGGAGGTGAGAACCGGGCTCTAACTTCGCTAGAGTTGTGGGCAGACAGCAGTCTCTACTTCCATAAGGTCTCCTCTTGCGCCTACCTGGACTCCACAGTAGGGCACAGCCAGTCCCCCTTCGGCTTATAGGCAACCCTGTCATTTATTTCTGAACAAAATCAGCCGTCTCTGGGTGAGCATCCACCGCTAAAGTAGCCAGGGTGCTGACACTCTGTGGAAAGCAAGAGACGTTCCTGCCTACGGAGTGGAGGCATGATAGCTGGAGCCGTGCGTGCACTGAGAAGGGATGAATACACTGTAATGGAAACCCCTCTTCACATTCTCCTTAGAAAGTTTTGAGGGAGTACAGCAGGAAAAGCATAAAGCATCTTCATTTTCCTCCCCAAACCTTGCATGGCTTCTCCAACCTGGAGGGACCAGAGGCTGATCTGTAGATCATGTCAAAAGTATTTTTTTTTTGCTACTTAAAACTTGCCAGGAAAGTACATTGCTGTGATGCTCAAAAAGTGCCTGAACAAGAAAGTCTATTGCACATTCACTTCATTAATTGGAATACAAGTCTTTCCACTAGCTAAAAATTAATTACCATCTTAATATGTCATTAATCATTGGCAGAGCAGAAACTTGGTTGTAAATTCAGACTGAGATAATAACAAACAGAGAAGGACCTACGGGGATTTTTTTATAGCTGGTGGGAGTGCAATGCCAGTGGGCCGCAATGTGTTTTAAATGATAATATCAACATTCATTTGAGTACTTTGGCAACCGTTTTATAAGGGAGGACTCTGTTACTGCTCTGTCAGCAAAGCTGCAATACTTGATTCTAGAGATCTGGAGATGCTGGTCAGGTGTTGCAGTAAGCTGTGGCTTTCCTCACACCAGATTGCAACAGCAGGAGGACTGTGGTGGCATGTGAATCCAAAACGTTCGCAAGGATTTGCTGAAAAATGTCCGAGAAACATTTGGGAGACCATATGTTATCCATACATTAAATTTATAGCAGCTGTTGTTGTGAGAGGTCAAAATAGTAGATTGCGTGATATAAAAACCTCACTATCTGTTCTAAGAGGCACAGCTATGACCTGAAAATAAAAGCCCATTCCTTTTTAAAGTGATATGATAAAACTATACATCCCAGTAGGTGGCAGCTAGCTGGAACTGGGTTAACTTTTATAATGATAACAGCACATAAAAATTAGATCTGATAGAAAAAGCTCCTGGTATAGTAAGGTAATCAGAATCACATATCTCCCCTTTCCAAATGAAACACTATGTACATAATGTACACAATTTATACTTGACACACAGCTAAAACTGTAGTAGATTTTTATTACCCAGAAAAGATGTAAGGCCTCAGACTGTCTCTTCTTTCCCCTGTCTATAGCTGAATTACTATTTTTCTTATCAGCTACACTTGAACAGTCTTGTGTATCAAAGATGTCCTTGTGTATTGGAGATGTGTTACCACCACATCTACAATAGATGACCAAACAAATCAAAACATATACCCAAGGAATTGTAGATTTCCCAGCTGATGATCACTGAAGTGTAGAGGGCAGTTTCATACAGACTTTAATATGAAAAGAGCTGTGTAACAGTGGTGATAAGATCCCAAAACAGAAGACCAGCTTATCTAGCATGACATTTTATTAGGGATTTCCAGACTTTGAATTGTGCATCTCACAGGGAAAGAAATATGAAAGGCAGTAAGAATATTTACCTGTTTTCATGTTGAAATCACTCTGGAGGATGCACAAAAGTATCTTTTTCTTTTTCATGAAGAAGAAGTGGACTTAAAGTCCAAATAACAGAAAAGGAGTCTAGGGTGGGGAAGACTGAGGCTTCAGTCAATTATATAGTCTATAAGTGATCTTCAGTTACCAAATAATTAATAAATTCTAAACAACTGATGAGTTGTAAGATTTTTTTTTTTGTATAGGGGACTCATATTCTTGAGAAAATATTTCTGGGTGAACTACGACTTTTCTTCAAGATAGGAGCTAGGGTTTGAAAGCAGGGGAGAGGGGTGTTAACACAGAGCATTAGGCGATGTCTGATACTAGATAAGGAGGACATCGGTACTTCTTCTGAACCCATAAAATGCCATAAAATAGCTGGCTAGCTAACACAATAGAGGGTATAATATATATCTTTAAAGAAGCCGATAACAGATTTTAATTTCCTTTCCGCACTGTGAAATGAGTGGAAAGGGTGAGAACCCCCAGGCGTTTGGACGCCTGAAGCGGAGGGGGGGCTGTGCGCGGCCGGGAGCGCTGTCCGCGGTGCTGAAGGGGCCGCCCGGGGCCGCTCCGGGCGCTGTCCGCGGTGCTGGGGCCGCTGCCGCCGCCGCCAGCGGGGGCTGCCGCGGGGGGAAGGAAACTCGGTGTGAGCCTCAGGCGACAGACCAGGGGCTGCAGCGTGGGCTGCTGAGTGTTTAATAGTAACACGAATTAACCACAAGTTGTTTTATGATTCCAGTTCCAAACGCCTCCGTGAGTTAGGTGCTCTGTTGGGCTGAGATTGCAGGTAGCTGTATATTTTTTTTTTTTTTCAAGAGACCTTAGAAAATCAGACTGACAACAGGATTCGCTCTGTCCAAAGTTTATGTCTTGTTTAATGTGCCAAACCTGACGACGACTATTATATTTTCGAAACTTCTCACCAAAATTAAATTGAATTATTAAAAAATAATCCGGTTAAACTGCAAGCTGCATCTGAGCATTCATGATTAAAAACATATCTAAAGATGTCTCATGTCCTTTATTTCAGCAGCACCAGGGAGGGAGGCAATGAACTTTCACAGTATTCACGTGGGTTGGTTTTATTTCGCCTTGGACTAAGAAAAAATATAAACTAGTAGAAGGGAATAAATGAAATAGTAAATAGAAGAAAAAGCATCTCTCTGAATTTTTTACTGGGGGATATTCTAAGTGTGAACTGAAGGAGTCGCTAGATATCCTTGCTTTTAACACTAGGTGTTCTTTTTAAAGTGCTCCAATAGTCGAATCGTCTGATTGAATTCCCTGCTAGACTGCAGAACTAGCCATTCATGATACTTATTTTTGACACTGCAGTTATGCCTCCATCTTAAGGAAAAAAAAAATCAATGATGTTTAATAATCCTCTCGCAGTATGTACATTTCTTTTCATAAGCATTTTACAACGTTTTAAGCAAAAATGTGCAGAGGAAATCAGTAAGGCAAAATGATAAAAAGTTACCGTGGATTACTTACACTTCTAGGGATACAGAGCACAAACACTACAAGTTATAATCCTAATGCTGCTGATACTTATTTACAGGTCTACACCACATAGGTGTTAATTAAGGATAAACTGTAACTCATCTCTGCCATGGTCTGACAGATTTCACAGAATGTTCTTATTAGCTTGGCATCATTGATATTTATTTCTGTAAAGTGAAGTTTATTCTATGTTCTTCTGTATGTATCTGTGGGGGAAGTCTCCCGGTCATATTTTCTTTATTAATGAAAAGCAAAGGAGGGAAATGAAGGAGAAAAAAGATGTCTGCAGGCAGAATGTAGAAAAAAAAATTAATTCATTTTCCTGATGGGAGATATAGGAATTATATTTCAGTATTTGTAGTAAAGATCAAGTAGGTTCAGCACATCCTGGCTTAGATTGCAAAGTCTGACAGTCCTGGTTTAATGCATTTCAGTGGGTGCAGGCAGACAACTAATTGCATTTCTAAGGAAATGTAAAGTAGTCCACAGGATGGGTTTATCTTCTTTAGAACATCTGGTCAAAAAACAAAAGTCTGTGGCTGCATTTGCAGATATAAACTCAGTATCCCATTATCAAATTGGGAAATACTGTTGTTCTCACTGAGGACAGCAAAATGATAAACTACATAGATCATAGTACAGGGAGAGACAGCAACATTTCCATAATATTTGCAGAGTGCAAAATAAGAGAGTGGCAGAATCATAGACTAGTAAATCCCGAAGTTACTATCTTTTAAGCAACACTGCAATTTCAAGCAAGTTTAGCGAAACAGGTCTGTGCATTCAACAAGGTTGTTCCAGTGCTGCCGATTCCTGTTGCCTTGTAAAAGCAGCCTGGTGCTCTGTTATCACTGGGTCCGGAGCAAGTTCCTAGGGACAGTCAGTATAAAAGCCATAGAATTTTTCTTACTTCATGCATTAAAATGAGTAATAGTTAGTCATTGTAAATACCATTATCTTTTCTTCTTTTTTTCCAAACCTGAACGTTAACTCTGATAAACCTGCATGACTTTGTTGTCAGTCTTAACTCTAAAGCTAAGTGATCTCAATCCAAGCTGTCAGCTATTAAAATACAGGAATTGATTTTCACACAACCGATTCACTTCTCCCCTCTAGCAGCATNNTTTTTTTTTTTCCCTCCGACAAAGCTGGGCGATCAGATCGGTTGCATAATAGAAATTGGGAAGGCTGTCTGGCAGGCAGCCTTAAGCAGAGAAGAGCTATCTCAATTTCTCTCACTTAATCTTGGCTTCGCGTCAGAAGCTGTGCAGCAGTGCAGTAGAACGGGAGCACGGCAGAAGCCTCGCCAGTGAAACGGCGGGTGCTCGCTATGTGGCGGTACCTCAGCGATTTCTCGAGCTGGATTACCTATTGATTTTCCTCCTTTCTCGCCTCCCAGGTTTACTCGGCTGGACACTGTGTGTGTTTGGATTTCTCAAGGATTCTCCCCCGACTAACATGGATGTCCCACCATTCCTTGCAGTTGAAGGTTGCTCCTTGGCGCAGTGAATGAAGAACATGCAGGGATTGCTAATGGGTTTGGGAAGCGTAGACTCTCTGCTCTCTCTGTGACCATGCCGTGATCGTGTCTGAGGGCCATCAGTTTACGTATCCTCATTCTCACCCTACCGGGAAACCTGACGGCTTAGAAGGGGGAAGTAAGGCAGCGCGTGTGTGCATAGAAACATCATGAAGATTATTTCCCACATTGTAACTAATTCAGTCTTCAGATGCACCATTAGACTCCTTCTTTGCTTACTGTGGATTGGATATTCTCAAGGAACCACACATGTATTAAGATTTGGTAAGATTTCCCGACACTTTTTTCATTGTGTGTTTAAGCCTGAATGTGATATACGTAGGATTGACTCAGAAGGGGATGCTGGGGAGAGCTGGGACGTGCTACCGGAGTCGGGCAGTGAAGTCCCTCTTTATTTTGCATCCGGAGGGATGAATTGCTGTGTGATTTTTTTTTTTTTTTCTATCTCTGCTCCTCATTGTAGCCGTAGTAACGGCACGATGGTGATGATAATTATAATAACAAAAGAAAAAAGACTGGCAAACGCGGTTGCCTAAGGCTCTGCGCAGCTTGTGTGCCTTCCTCGTAATTGTTTCCATTGTTTTGCTTTATTGTTTCCATAGTAGGGGAAAGCACGGCTAATGCGGTGCTCGATCAGTTAAAAATCTGTCAAGTAGTTGCTAAGTTTCGGCCGCCCGTCTCTGATCGCTTTCCCCCACCCTCTTCCCCCCGAGCCGATCCCGTGCGGGCGTAACGCTGTGACTTGAGACCTTTGGGCTGATTTCCCTTGAAGTATCTGTCTGTTTGCTTGACACTTGAGTGGCGTTTAGGGTTAGAGAAGAGATCATTTATGTCTTGAGCGGTGCTCGGGGAAGAGCTTTTGCGGTACCTTTCAAACGCACAGCTTTGAAAGTTGTAGGAGTTCCTGCATCTCCCGGGAAAAAAAAAAAAAAAGGCTGATCAGAATAACATTTCAAGAATAGAGAGGATTTACAATTTAAAGGCTATCCCAGCTGGACCAGGGCACTAACCTTAAGAGCTCTGCCTGTGCAAGCGCGCGTGTTCGTGTGTTTAAGCAAACAAGCGAGGGTCAAATCCCAGCTTCCGCATCCCCTACAGAAGTTTTGCAGCGAGAAAGGACAGGATGGAAAGTTGAGAAAGCAGGTCCGAAGAGGTCTATGCGGCCGGGGATGTCCTTCGATGCTAGTCCAGGGCGAGCTACGATGGGAGCCTCGCATCAGCCTCCTCCTGGTCGCCAGGGTACCGTGGGCGAGCCGCGGCGGGGGTCGGCCAGGAAGGGACAGGCTGAAGATTGCTCCACCATACAAACGGCATCCTCTGTGCCTGTCGACAGCACGGGTGCAGGGAGGAAGACCGGATCCTTCCGCATTCGCGCTGTCCGCGATAAACTGGCAGCCGCTGCATCCATTTCTGTGGGGCACAGAAATCTCTTGCTTTTGCCTGGGAATAATGCCTTGGTTTGTATCTATTTTAGCTTAAATCAGCACCCCCGCACATACTTTTATATGGAGGGGTAGGTGAGTAATCATTAAAAAGTCACCAGGCTGTTTCCAATCTCGTGTACTGAATTCCTAGCAGCTCCTTTTTTTCTGCTTCCATCTGGTCTAAAGGTGGTGCTTAAGGCACGTTGCTCATAGCAACCATCCTCAGGAATGTCTGTTTCTTTGGACAGGGCTAAAGGGGCCCGTCTATCATTTTGGGGTCTATTTTGCAATCAGTCTGATCCATAATCATGGCCGTGAGTTTAGTGTTAGGATGCCTGTAATCTGGCACTCGCCGGCAGTCTGTCTTTCCACGGGCGCCGAGAGTCTGTCACTAGGAGCCTGAGTTACTTTCAGGTATAGCTATGTAAACAAACATCTTCCTGGTCACAGCCCTCGCAAAAGGTGGATTTTCCTTCTTTAGAGCGGCATTCCCTCTGAATTGTTAGTCCAGTGTACCTCTAGAGACAGCCCTAGAGAGCAGCGGTTTGGCAAGCGTTAGAGCAATAAATAATCCCGAGGCTGAAAGGTGGTGCAGCGGGTCTCTGTTACCCAGTGACATGGTGATGCATGGGTATGTTTTACTGGGCTAACTTCCCTTCTCAACCGCGTCCTGGTCACACAGCTAGCTGGCCAATGAGTTGTGCTCACTCCGCAGTTTGTAGAAGCGAAGTAGAAATCCGTTTCTGCATCTCTGCCTGCTTTTTCTTGTCTTTGAAAAGAATTGTCGCCAAAACATTACTGAACATTAGAAATAGGTAGGGAGCAGCTGGTAAGTTTATTTTGTTGTAGAGAATGTTAGACTAGAAAAGAGCAGGAACACTTTTGCCCTGCTCATCTGGGCCTATTGCATATCTCTGTTTTAAAGGAGTCTGGATTTAGCTTAGTCCAGGCTAAGTCATTCTGCCTGTGACCAGGAAAGAACTTCCACGCTTTCCCCAAAGCTGATACCTCTGTCTCTGCGTAGGGCATAGCAGGGTGGAGGGAGGGAACGGGAACTGAGCTGTGGAAAAGCTTTGGTTATTTCGGAGGGGGAATTCCCCACTGCCTCCTCGGGGTTCCCGTGCTATCGGTCCCTTCGGGATGTCCTTGCTACCAGGAGGACGGGATGTCGTGGAGTCCTTCCCGAGAAGAAGCGAGAGCTGAGGAGATTCCCTCCAGAAGGCAGCCTGCCAGCCCCCGCTCTTCTTCCTCAGCCAGCAGCGCTATGGCAACAGGGGAGAGCTTGAAGCCTGCCAGAGCTGCAGCCCCCTCATTCCTCCTGAGCAAATTAGCCACCATGGATTCACATTGTCCTTCCCACGGCTCCTCTCATTGTTGGGACTAGCCAGCATGTCCTTTCTCTCCCTCCCTCTCTCAAGCTACCTTTTAGCAACCACACTGGGAAGTCGAACCGCCTGGGCTGTTTGTCAGATTCGGGAGGTTATTTCTGTCTGTACCTTATGGTGCAAACACGGAGAGAGGCTGGTGGGATGGCACCGCTCCCTCCCCAGTGGCACTTTCTGAGGCATCTGGACACCCACCTGTTGCTGCTGCTGGAGTTGGGCGACGTGGTATTCGGGCATCATACCAGGCGCCCTTCCTGAATGACACATTGCTTCCAGGGGCATGTGACCAAGCTCCCTCCTTTGCCCTTTCTGAACAATTTCCCTCAAGTGAGGCAGGGAACGCTGAAGGTGATGTTTGTGTATACTGTACTCGAGGGTGTCAAATGGGAACAGCCTTAAACCATTGATGCGGATAAAAGGATAGTTCCCACCTTGACGAGGGAGAAAAGCAGCAGCCTAGTATTTGTCTCTCCGCTGTGCTAAGTGTGATGGAAACCTTTTCCTTATCACTTGGCACCGAACAAAAGCCAAAATACGTGACCGCCGGCACATCCTTTACGTTATCGGGGATCACATTTCGCAGCTTTCCGATTCACTGCTCCTGTGTAAACTCAGATCCATGGCAGCAGCGCCCGCGAAATTCCAGAGACCTCGGCGGATCCAGAGCCCAGCCGATCCGCTCCTCTGCCCACGACGGCTGGACACGTCGGGCTGCTTTTCTTAGGTCTGCCTTGACCTCCTGAAGACATTTCAACACCTTGTTCCAGAAATGCTGAATTAATAAGCCATTAAGAACTGTCAAACACCTCTAATTGCTCACCCGTGTTTTCAGAAACCTACCCCTTGTCTTGCCCAAGGCAGTAAGCGCCTGGGCTATTTAAACCCTCTTCCCCCCCCCCCTCCACTTACTACTACCATATAGAGCTTGATTGTCAGCGCTTTGAAGTGTGCAGTGCTCCAAAATGCCCTCTTTTATTTAAACTGCCCGTTTCCGGCATTGTCTCTACTGCTGTGAGCAATTCCTCTTTCCTACACAGCAAAGGTGTGAAGAGAGACCTGTGACGGGAAGGTGAAAGAGGTTTGGCCGCTGTATTTGCTCTCATTATTCGTGGAAATGTGGTGAAAGACTAAAGATCTCCACTGCAGGGTGCTCACTTGCCTGATAAGTTTTAACCCACTTTGTGTGATGTTTTATTTTCTTCAGGGCGTTCAAGCAGGGTAAAGACAAGTAAAGGTATATACCTGTAGTTTTGACTTTTTGGTGCTTTGGAGTTGTCTGACTTGAAGCAGATGAGAGAGGGACCGGAATGTCTTGCGCTACAATGAACTATAAAGGGAGGGTGTGTGCGCACATGTGGCTTCTTCCAGCTTAAAAGCAAAAGAAAGTCAAGAGAGAGAAATAGGAAAAACTTTTCAAGGTAAAAAGGAAGAATTTTGAACTCTCACCATTTCTAAGCATTTCTTAATACTATTTTTTAATTTCTTTTTTTTTCCAAAAATCCACCACACTAAGTCCTCATGAAGCCTACCACTTTGCTGTTGCCCTACATAAAATGATAATCATAGCAAATGAAACATTATAAAATCATGTACTCTTTGTGATTCAGGAAAAATCCCCCTCATTTTTTCAACTCCTTTGTGGGACCCCCAACAGGGGAATTGCTAGATGGTTGAGTCTTCCTCTGTGAAGATTTAGCATAGGTTTCATCTGACATACCTCTTGGCTAAGCTCCTTTGTCTCAAACAGATTGAGTTTATCTCTATGTAATTGTTTTTATGAGCTCGAGTGTGGCAAAACCAGAGAAGAGGGTGCCTCATTGTGTCCACTGCCTGTGGAAGTGACAGCAGGTGTCAAAACACACGGTTCTGGGATTCAGGAGACTATATAAAAATTGTAGCAATTAAAACAAAGCCATGGCACAGTAGTGGAAACTAGCTCTGTGCAGATGTGAATGAGACAAGAGGTCAAGTGAAAAATACTTGCTGGGTAATCGAGTGGAGTTTTCTTAAGCGACTTGTATTAATCCTCCTGGATGTGTATTTCCCTTTGGTTTTTGCATTTACAGTCTTTTAGTGGGAGGAGGTAAGGTTTCTGCCTCTATTTGAGAGAAACAAAAAAATGTACATATCTTGTTTGAGTGGGGAAGGCAGTCTGCCTTCAGATCAAGCGTGTGATGAAAATCTGCAAGCCAAACTCTTATGGCAGCCCTCGGGGTTCCATGTCTTGGCGAGTCCAACATTCAGAGCCAATGAAAAATTTACTGCCAAGGAGAAGCAGCTTTCAATATCTGTTAACATCCTCACGAAGAGGAGTTCAAAATCAGTCTTATAAACAACAATAGAAATCTTTGAAAGAAGAGTAAGGTTAAGAGCCTCGGGAAGGCAGCAAGGAGGTGAGAAGCATTGTTATTGACTGGTCTAGATTAAACAGCACAGAGGAAGATTTCAATTTGATAACGTCACAACCCTTCCTGTTTTTCTTTGCTGCTTCTGCTGACAATTTTGTAAGGTAATTAAATTGGCTGATTGAAGTCACAGTGGTCATGGGGCGATAAAGACCGTTTGGATTTAATGGAATTTAGAAACAACGGTGCACTGCACACAACTCTGACAGAACGAGAATTTTAATGACTCATTCAGGGTGCTGACTACATAGAACGTCCTGGACGAGTTTAATTGAAAGGGCAAAGCTGATTAGCTGTATACAGTCTTTATTGCACTAGATAGGGGAATTAGACTTATCCTTTTAAAAGACTCATTATTACATTATCAAGATTTAATGTAGGTTAAGAAAGCTTTCATCCGTGTGGGCTTTCTGGAATATCCCTGGATCCTTTCACCCAGTGTTTGGAACACCAATAGTCTTGTAAAATGATTTTCACACAATTGCCTGATAGCTTGTATTCTTACTGACTGCTTATTCTTACTGATAACTTGCTTCTTACTGACTTGTTCTTGTCCCTTGAAGAGATGCAGTGCTCAGGTAATACCTCCAGTTTAAATGTGGTTGCTGAAAGAAATTTTCTGCCACCAGAGATAAGAAACAAGAGAAAAAGAGATTTTTCTATACTAAATGTTAGAGTTTAGTTTTATTAGTTTAGTTTTAGTTTTATTCCCCATTTATTTATGTATTTATTTTATACCAGAGAAAATACCTCAATTTAGGAAAAAAGCAAACAAAACATTTTGTAGTCATTGCAAATAAAGCAGATCTTTGTCACCTACATAATATATTTACCTTGTCTGTTTCTGAGTTTTAACCTTCATCCTCTTTAATCTCTTTCAGAGGAACAATTACTAGAAGGTATGTCAATAATACAAAAGAGAAAATAGAGGGTGTCTTATTTCCATACTCCGCAATCTGCAAGGCAAATTAATTTTTCCTGAATAAGCTTTTTATAGTGTTATTCTGCAATGTATGTTGGAAGATTAGATTAAACAGCATGATAACATAATGACATAATGTCATTATACTGTCACATCTGATCTGGAATATGGAGAATCAAAGATCACTGTCATATTAATACCTATAATTTTGTGCATGTCCCGGTGCCATCCATGCTGCGTTTGTCCATGTCTTCTCTTCACTCTTGCCCCATTTCTCCCCTGAGCCCTTTGGTTCCTTGGTTATACAATAATAATTGTCTCAGGCACCTTCAATTTTAACAGCCAAAGCTCTCAGTAATGCAAAGAATACAGAACAAGCATGTGATGATCATTATTCCAATACTGGAGCTCAACCAGATTTGGATAAAGCAGGTAGTATAGTAGTGCTATATAAAACACATAGCAAACTCAAAAACATAACCTAAATTCCTTTAAAAAGTACTTAATACATTAAAACCACTATGCTTTTTTTTTTTTTTGTCTAGGCAAAAATTAGAAGTGACAAATGGGTGCAGTGCTTAAGTCAAGACTGCTCTTTTTACATTGCTGCAAAGCTATGCTTGCATCAAAATTTGCAAGTGACTTGGAACAGTCATGATTCAGATTTTCTTGAATATTTTTCTTCTAATGCAAAATGCTATTGAAACACAGTAACTCATCTAGGAATGTGTTTGGTAGGTTGCTTAGAAATGAAATACACATTTTTAGATAACAGATTTTTTTAAAGTGTTTTCATTTCCAGGTGTTTCTGCCTGGGGCATAGAGAAAGAGGTCCCCTGCTGGTGCTGTGAGTGGAGGCTACAGTAGGAATAGTTTAAAGCACG
The DNA here is from genome assembly GCA_013397245.1 of Thryothorus ludovicianus. Taxonomy (NCBI): domain Eukaryota; kingdom Metazoa; phylum Chordata; class Aves; order Passeriformes; family Certhiidae; genus Thryothorus; species Thryothorus ludovicianus. The sequence continues at coordinate 32,493 of VZTB01001103.1, forward strand.
GCTACACTGTAGAGTTTAGATCACAAAGTTTATTCTTAGTTCACAGTAAACATTTTTGCTATCCCTGCATTGGAAGGTACATTAATTTCTGGGTTTTACAGACTGATTTTTGGAGAAATACATTAATGCACCTTAACTGAATGTGCATCTTATTATATTAGAGTATTTTCTGTATTTCCACTCACTGACTCTTTAAAACCTAATTCTTCTCACAGAAATGGTTATTTAGATTTAAAGTTAATTGAACTAGGAATATTGAAAGTGTCTGTCAGTCTTCCATCATGAAAAAACCTGTTTGTTAGAATCATTAATTCTGGTATAAGGCTTCATAACGGACAGAACTTCGCTATCAGGAGCTGACTTGACGTCCTTTTAAATTTAAATTATGATTACTTCCTCTCTTCTTTGCTTCTATCTTTATATTTTAATGTGTGTCTCTGATGCTTACTAATTTAAAAAACATTTAATCTGATTTTAGTACATTTAGCTAAAGGTTGGCATCATATTTTTTCAGACAAATGGAAAAATGTGGTTTCATGGATGGGTAGAATAATTATGAAAGAAAAATGTTTGTTTGTTTATTTTTTGTACCTTGATCCTGTATTTGATGCTTTCCTCTCACTTTGTCTTTTCCCTTATTTATTTTTAAATGGTGAAATGGAAAGTGATTACTTATATGAAAGAGGAAAGTATATTTGAATATGTTTTTTTCTCGTCCTTGGAAAGTCTTTGTCTTTCTAACTTCCTGGGAAAATCCATGGAAAAAGTAAAAAATCTGAAAGTCCTCATTTCTGTCCTAAAACTAAACTCCTAGCCTAAGCCATGCCTTAGGGCTCCTCTGCAGCATTTGGAGAGTGAAAGAGGCAGAAGGATTAGACAAGGTTGACTTAAGCTGGATAACTCTTAGATGGCTTAAGTTAGGCTAGATGAACCATGTCCCTCATGGAATCAGCAATATGGAGACGTCAAAGAAGACTGAGCAGGGTTTTTTGTTTTCTCCCCAGGCTTTAGTGCCTATTATGACATATTGAACTTGTTTCTTTCAGATGGAAATTTAAAAGGGAAAGATTAATTTATAAATGTGTCATCAGTTTTTTCCTGACATGAAAATATGCCTCACTCATTTTGCTAAAAACTTGCCAGCAAGTGGGTGGTGCTTGTTTTCACAATAGATAATCACAGCTAGTCCTGTAAATAAGGACTTGTTTGTGAACACATATATTTAACTGATTACTTACTCTACAGAAACTTATGGAATAAAGCTTATCAAGCTTCCTTCAAGAGATGCAGGAATATTTCACTCTGAAAGAACGTACCATCTTCATAGGTAGCTCTTCATGTATGTCCATACAATATTTCAAATTGTCACATTTCTCTCAATATAGAAATAACTGTTACTGTAAAATGGTTTTTGTCCTAAGGTAACTGATACTGAATGTAAAACAATTTTCTTAAAAAAAACCCATGTGCATGACTAGGTAATAATCTGGGTAAATTTATTAAGGATTAGTTTATTATTGAACTTGCCATCCATTTGGGCTTTTGTCCTTCCCTAGGAGCTAAATATATACCAGCTATTTCAATCAGCTCAAGAGCTAAACATATGTCAGCTATATCAATCAACTCCCATTTATGCTGTTATTTAGAAGTTGCACAATTAGAACATGATTTACCAAAGAGTCCATAATTAAAATAATTACACTAGTAAGCATGAAACATAAGAAAATCTGAGTGTCATAGCTCACAATTGTAAAATTTGACTTTCACTTTTTAAAGCGTGTAAGCAAATATTTTCAGTTCTGCCCCAACTATTCACATTCCAAAACTTTGATAAACCAATTATTTTACTTGGAAACCAATTAATTCTTATATTTCTGCCTATATTTTTAGTGTGAGTGCTCAATCACCTGTCAATACCAACTACTGAGATTGTTGGAGATGTACAGTCCTTGAGAGTTCAGTGCTAAGTTGATTTACGATAGTGTGTTTTTATCTTTACACCATGGATGACAGGAAACTATGAAAAGTTTCTCATATGTAGTGATTCAAATTATGGATAAAATATTGAAATAAGATAACTTGCAATATTTCTTAGGTCTGATTATCCTCCAACTTTCTGTTCATTTCAGTGGCTTATGTTATTATGAAGTGAAATAAGAATCAAAGTTGTAAGCTATAGCATGCTGTTTAGACAAAGAGTGGCTTAGATTTCTCTAATGCTAAAATGAAGTAATTGTGTTAAAGTTCATGGGTGTTTGACAGTTTATCCCAGTTATAGTCATTGCCTGTATGATTTGGTGCTAGAGTATTCTTCCTGAGTTGCATGATTAAATCCATAGTGATGCTGAATACAATGCTCTTCAAGTCAAAACCACCTGGGCTGGTTATCATTAGCAAAGATGCTAATTCCAGATCCTGTCTTTCCTTGGAAGTTTTTACCCCAATTATCTTTTAGAGTCACACCACAGTTTTTTACACCTACATTTGTTGTTCAGTTATTGACCTTAACAGTATGGAGGCATGTACTATGAAACAAATTCAACATGATAAAAATAATTTGACTGATGGTAGTTTTTCTGTTTTTGATTTTTTTTTAAAGTGGAAAATAGTGTACTCAGTAGTTAATGCAGTTCAATAGTAGCAGAACAACTTATTTCACCCATCAAATGCTGTAACACAATCAGAAATATTGTACTATGTAGAAATATGTGTAAATAACAGTGACAAACATGAAGATTATATATTCTGTAAGAGAAAGTTATTTTCCAAAGCAATAACTTAATTGATATTTGGAACATTTATCCTACAAGGCAGGAAATCTTTAAAAGAAGTTCCATGTTACTTACTCATTAAGAATTTGGGTAAAAAGGTACTTTAGGAAATGAAAAGCACACAGAGTACTCTAAAATAACAGAATTAATTTTCTTTTAAAATGCTTAATCACAGTGTTTTTTGGTTTTATGTATATTAATGAGAATATATATGTTTACATTTTATGCATTTTAATAGCAAACATTTGTTAAAAAATGTCATACAGAACTTTAATAAATTATCAGCATGCATTTGAGTATTAAAAGTCATCATTTTTCTTTTGTGTTTTGCCACTTAAGGACCACTATGAGGACTGAGCCCTAGTGAATCTAACTTGTGACCTCTTTGCTTATCTGATTTCTACTGTTCAAAATGTTTACTGCTTTCATGTATGCTATATTAACAGAGTTGGGGTTTTTTATTCAAATGATAAGAAGACCTTACCCCAGACACCTTTTGAGGTTAATGATTATGTATTTTAAAAAAGTATTTATATACTGCTTAAAAATGCCTATTTTCTCTGGTGTTTTGAGGCACCCATATATGCTTCTAGTCCACACAGAAAATTTGATGTTTCACTCTCTGAAGCTGATTTTTGAAAATATTACTGTGCAAAATTCAAATGCAAGGCCAGTGACTGGTCATAGCTGACTTGAGGGAAAATCTGGAACTCATCTTTTGAAAAGAAAATACCAAGGACTGAGGGAGTATGTCTTGCTGATTCTTAACAACTGTGCTTTTGAACCAGTCCATTTTCGGAGCTAAGGTTTTTGGTGCTTACCTTCATACCTTGAGGTGCTGATCTATTTCAGTCAATGAACTACTTGGACATGCTCCCAAATAGTCCTGACAACACTCTTCTCTTCATTTTGTTAGAAGAAAATAAGTTGACAAGCAGAATGGAGGTGGTTTGAGAAAAACAGTGCAGATGAATTCAAGGCCATCAGTGTTGAACAAATAACAAAAAGGAATTGAAAGGGGTTGGTGGAAAAAACACTGTTTGCCTAAAAAGGCCATATACAACTGTGCAAATAGTAAGATATTTGTTTCTGTCTAGTCCAAATCAAACATGAAGATAACATTTGACCAAATGATCTGATAATTCAACAAAATAAGCATAGCTTTATTTTTTTTAAACCAGAAATTTGCTGTTAAATCCCTTTGCTTGTTATTGAATATTGAGTATGATGTTTACATTAAGAGAAGAAATATAGTTAAATAATCTGGTTTTGCCTAGATTTCATCTTTTCTTAGCCTTGAAGGAAGTATGCATGGGGTCAGTTCAGGAAAAGCGGTAAGACCTTTGCATATCTCATCTGTAAGCAACTGAGGGAAGAAAATGGAAATTTGTGAAAGATACATGCGACTTCTTTCCAATAATGCTATGTGTATTTCTTTGGATGTCCTTGAGAAGGAAAGACTATAAAATATGAGTGTTATTAAGGCTTATCTCTTCAGATCTCAGCAGACTCTATCATTCACGACATTCAATATGCCTGCAGAAACTGTGTGACTGTGATACAGCTAAGAAAAATGTGTTCAAAAATGCATTAAATCAAATTTCCTAATGCCTTTTCAAACCTGCCTAAACAATAAAAAGTCACATTTTTAAGATCAAATCAACATTAGTCAGTCAGAGCATGTTCAGTGTTGTTCATTTGTGACCTTTTTTGTCTAGACATTGGAGATTTCAAATTGAGCTATAGATTTGTATCATTCTGTGATCATCAATGTTCATTAAACACTACTTTTGTTGTAACTTAAGGTAAAGCTATACCCTCCTCTCAAATAAGGAGTGTGGCTTGCTTTTCAGAGTGTTTTCCACTCTTTTCATTCATGGGAAGATGCTTGAGTTGGATAAAGCTGTTATATTTAGCTGTCATGCGGCCACAGGCACTCTGTTCACAATGATTTCCTTTTTTGTCCTTACTGTCATCTTCTAGTTTATAAGAGAATTGTAATACATATTTTTGGAAGCCTTCCCTGCTTTGTTTTTAGAGACAACTGGTGTTCTACTCACTAGAACCCATCTGATAGTTATAAAGATAGAAAATTAGAAGCTCTTTGTGTTCTACTCCACTGTGCTTATATACATAAAAAAGTAAACAGCAATATTTTCACTAATCCATATTAACAAATTTTTTTTTTGGTACTTTTTATAGTAAGTCCCTTTACTAATTTTTGGCAATAATTTGAGTGTCACAGAATGTTCTTTGTGACTTGAACAAAGGACCTAGGCAACAATGATTTTACAAACAGAGCTGTGTGTGAATGTGCACACACACATGCACGTTTTTGTGCTGTGGTGACACAAATGCAGAAAAATAGTGGGTATATATTTCCTTTGCTGGAGTTGTACTTAAAGTAAACCAGAAGTGCCTGAGGATGCATCAGAGGTCTTTGATGGAAGGACTCATAATGATTATATATCTGCTTCCTGACAAGTAGTGTGAGCCTGGAGTAGCAAAGAGCTGTGAAGGTGGCAGAATCTGTTCTCACAGGGTGTGATCTTCATGAATATTTTCAAAGTGGTCATGAAAACAAAAATATTCAAGCAAGAAACCATGAAATTTAGCAAAGAACCCACAAAGTCAAGCATATTTATGGCAGAAAATAAAACAACAGAGAGAACACTAGAATTTTCTACCCTAAGAAAGAGAAACTAATTTCTATGAATGTAGATGTGCACATATACATGCTCCTACTCACAACACTACACTGCAAGTCCTAAAAATGTAGAAGTGGTACAAGTCAAGACATCAACTCTGCTTGCCATGGACCGATATTCTTGGTGTAAGGGAAATCTTCATTTATAGAGGATTTACCTCTGTGAGACCCATAGTAACTTCATTTCACTGCACTTTTAAGAGGATTGTTCAGCACTTTATGCCAGTGTTCAGCCAGCAGAGCTGTAAATTAGTAGAGCCTAGTGAAGTCCATTTCTGCTACAGTTTAATCTCTTGGTTTGTAAGATTAAAGCTACAGTGCTGCATCAAACCTCTAGGTAAGTTTTCTGGGTCTTGGCTTTAAGGAACCATGATATGCAGAACTTTTAGTTCTTTGCTGATCAATTAGGGGAACTCTTGAGGAGGCAGAAGAGTTTTCATTACTTCTGTATTTGACTTCCCTATTTCATCAGGCACATTTTCTACAAAAGCTTGCCCACATGGATAACTTTACAACTATAGTTAGTAAGCACAAAGCCAGAAGGGATTTTAATTCCATGAATCACCTGTTGAATCATAAAGACCAAGATGCTGAAGGAATAATCAAATACTAGTTTAAGGTTTAGAGTTCATGTAGCTCTGATGCTGAAGTAATAAATGGAAATTAATTTTGTGTATTTTATGAGAAAATAACCCCACTGAAAACCAGTGCCAAAATATTGGCTTTGGTGTTACCATAAACATAGTTGAGCTGTTAAGCAAAGTGAGAGAAAAACTTGAAAAGAGTTAGTCTAGATATTAAGGAAATATGTTATGGCTGCTATCATACAAAATTTCAAAATTTTGTGCTATAATACAAAATTTCAAAATAGTTTTTATCAGGGCTGGTAAGGAATAGAGGTCTGCTAAGATTTTCAGATGCTTTATGAGTCCTTAAATGTCCTAAGTACAATATTTCATAATTACAGTGTTAGTGACCTGGAAGTGCAGAGGATTGCTTGTGATATTTCAAATATTTTTAGCCCATGTTTTATAATTACTTCTCTTAACTAAATTTTTTTTTCAATATTTAAAAAAATTCAATAACCTTTCAATAGAATTTCGTTTGCTTCACAGGTAAGAGTAGCAACCAAATATTTTCTCTTTT
>VZTB01001116.1:0-11742 GCA_013397245.1 Thryothorus ludovicianus
TGCCCTAAACCAGGACAAGATGTGAGATAGTCTGTGAATTAATCTCATAATGTCACTGTCACTTTTAATGGAGTGAAATGTTCAATTTTCCAACTGCAATATAGTAGTCACAGAATCACAGAGAATCACAGAATAACTAGATTGGAAGAGACCTTCAAGATAATTGAGTCCAACCCATTCCCTAATACCTCAACTAAACCATGGCACCAAGTGCCACATCTAGTCTTTTTTTTAAACACATCCAGGGACAGTTACTCCACCAACTTCCTGGGCAGACCATTCCAGTATTTTATCACTCTTTCTGTGAAGAACTTTTTCCTAATATCCAACATATATTTCCCTTGGCGCAGCTTAAGACTGTGTCCTCTTGGTCTGTTAGTTGCTACCTGGAGAAAGAGACCAACCCCCAGTTGACTACAACCTCCTTTCAGGTCAGCTTTCATATCAGTCTCAATAAAAATATCAAAGACTGAGTGAACTTGGAAGTGATCCAAAAGTTAGTTCCTCCAAGTCTTGATTTAAACCTGTAGCAAGAGTTCTATATCCTCCCCTGTTCAATCAAAAAATCAACATCCTCAGTCTCATTCTTTATCTGTCCAGCAACTTCCTTAAATGTTTTATTTTTTTATACTTTGGGAAAGTAAAATAACTTTAATAATTTTTATAATGTCTGGAACTATTCTTTATACATTCATATTTTTAATATTAGTCACACATAAGAGACAAGAGTTGGAACATTCAAAACAAAATCCTAACACACAAAATTAGTCCACTATCAACTTATAGAAGTGCTAGTCTCTACTTTGTCCTTAGCAAGTAATCTTGCCTTTGTTTTAAAGAGGGAAAAAATAAGGAAATTGGTGTGGTATATAGTATTCCTCGAGTCCTGAATACATGTCCAAATTACAGAGATATTTAATCATAGAGGAAATTTTAGGGTTAAAAACAATTGTTTTTTTCTGCATAAGATGAAGTCTTCTGAATCAAAATCCAGAGTTTTTCTATTTATGGGTTAATTCAGTAGCACAGTATTCAGGAAACCAAATATTATCTGAGTAGGCAGGTGTAATTCTTTTTCTTTCTCTCCACCCTCTTCCTTCTTGTTAATCTGTTTTCCAGTTCAGATCCTAATCCTGCAAAGAAGGCAGAAGCACAACATACTTGCCAGTTATAAAGCCATGGAGGTCATGAAAAACCCTGGTTTCATGAGGATTTTCCATGATACTTATGGCTTTGTATTGTTTCATGTTTTTTCAACATGCTGTATGTTGAGAGACATTTCCCAACGGAAAGTGTAATTTTATGTCTCTGAAAAAACTCTTTAGATTTTGATTAAAAGTGGTGAGATTTTAGCTATAAATCTAGTATAACTGTGTTGGAGGATATAAAGAGGATGATATTTGCAAGCTGTAGCTTTCTACAGCACTTCAAGATCTAAGTGTAACAATTTTGCTCTACAAGATGAAGCTATGTGTTCTAACCTCAAAAAGTCAGAAGGTTAGAACAACCATGGGCCAAAACAGGCTGAGCCTACAAACAGGGAAGAGACATAGTGATAGCTTCAGGAAACTAGAACACTAACAAAAATCAACATTGCTAACAAATTTAAATCAAACATGAGACGCAGTTTACATTTGAGATTGTGGCTTTAACGTTTTCCAAAAAGCATAAATGTAATCTCCAATTTTACCAATATATTGAATGCATCTGTCACTTGATGGTATCATTTAAAACTGTGAATAATTATTCAGATTATTTCCTGCTTCTGTATCAAAGAGAGGGAATGACAAAATTTCCAGGCATTGCCAGAAATGTCCTCTCCAGTATGATTAACAACACTATTGTGATAGCAAAATAGACATTTTCAATATTCAAAATAGTAAAGAATAAAGAGTCCAGATGTTTAAACCCAGAGGAAAATGAAAGTCAAAGCAAAGATTAGTAGGGAAGAATAATTACTACATATAATGTAAGTGAGGCAAACAGATAAGAAACAGATTTTGTTTTTGTATTAGCATGGAAATGGAGCATTTTATTTTCCACCTAAATTTCTGTACATTTATTAAATAAATAGTATCTTTCATAGAGAGGTAATAAAAATCTTCATAGATGTATTAGTATGCAGACCATAATCAAATCATATAAATCCAGCTCTCTGTTGTATATATCATCATAACATCATCAATAAATGCAGAGCAGTATATACAGAAACGGGAAGAGAAGGCAAATTCTTCAGAGATTTATTGGACAGGTAAACCTGGGAAACTTGAAGAATAGACTATGAAAAGCAAATCTAAGGAGGATACAGTTTTGCAAATACCCATGTGCAGGCACAAACTCTAATGCAAATTGTCTGTCTGACTTTACATTGTGAACCACTTAGTCATTTCAACAAGGGAGGATAAAAAATGCAAATACGTTGTAGAAATGCTTCTTGAACACTGACACCCTGCTTGCATTTTTTTGTGATTTAATTGATGTGAAAACCTTTATTATAGCCTCGAGTGCTGAACAAATGATAATACACAACTATTCTCATTTTGTAAGATTCATATTGGTAATAAAATAATTTTAAGCTTTCAGGTCTGTTCATGACACATTTGGGAATTCAGTGAACACATTTTGCAATTTGAGGGACAAAAGCAGAAAATCAAGGTTCACTAAATATTCTGAAAATGTTTTATATTAAAGCTTAAGCAATTTGAAAGAAATGTTACCTGAAATTGCTGATTAGTGCCTGGATGATGAACCATTCCCTTCCTGTTTTGTATTTATCACTGTATTACTATCACCTGACTTTGAATATGGGCTGCAAAGCAACTTTTTAAGGGAGAGAGTACTAAATATAGAAGCATCACTGGAATAGTAAAGGGATGTTGACTCCCTGCTTATGTTCTTATGTAATATTTTAATTGTTCTGAAATTATGGTTTATATCCTCAAATCCTGAACAAATAGAAAACAGATTAATGATATTATCTCAAATTCAACCACTGACAGAAGAATTATCAAAAGATCATTTTTAAGGAAGGTTTTAGAATTTGGGATAAGGCTCATACTGCCTGCTTTGATTTTGCTACCATGTTCTGTATGGGGCTGCACCTAGGAGATTCATTAGCATTCCCTCATGGCTTATCTGGTCAAAGTAAATAAAGTTTAATTCCCTCAGAGAATCAACTTCCCATTTTTGCTGAGAATGTTTTAGGCATGAGACTGTGTCTATTATATTGCCTTATGTGAAATAACTTACCACGTTATGTCTTGCACACAACAGACCTCTTAAGCTTTACTGAAGTTTCAATATAAATGTCTCGCCAGAGTGAGGAATGTCTTGAAAAATTGTATATGGGCCTTGGCCAGGGAGAGCTAGGATATTTTTCCTGTATGGAGTGTGGACTACAACAGCATGCCACATCCCTAAAAGTTCCATACTGTCATCACTCAGAAGTAATCTACTGAGTGACATCACCATCATCTTGAAACAGAACTTAAAAACCTGCATTCCACAGGTACTTTCACGTATGACATAATGTGAGGAAATTCATCTATGTGATAAGAAATACAGAGGTAGGTGTGATAAGGAACCTAACCCTTGAGAGATTCAACTCACAGCCTAAGAAAAACATCATCAGACAGGTGCTGTCTGACATATCAGGAGGTGAGCTGTCCCTGTTGGCAGCATTTTACATCTGCACACAGAACAATTTCCTCTGAAGTCAGTTGCAAACACCTCAATGACCTCCCCTCTGAAATATATGAATCATGTAAGCATCCAGACTCTTTCTTCTGCAAACCCTCCCAGTGTCCTTATCTTGGGACAAAACACCATCGGAGACAGCAGGAGGGGGTATGTGGCAGGAATAGGAGAGATGGACAGGAACATAAGACTACAATAGACAATACAAAACGGCAACATATGCAGACAGCGAAGACCCAACAATCTAGAATTCTCTTCTAAACCCTTCATCATTTTTGTAGCCCTCCTTTGGACACCCTTTAATAGCTTTATACCTTTGTTATCTTGCAGGATCCAAAAACAGCCCCAGGACTTGAGGTGAGGCCGCCCAATGCAGAGCAGAGCAAGACAATCCCCTCCCTTGCCTAGCTGGTGATGCTGAGCCTGATGCCACCCAGGACAGAGTCAGACCTCCTGGCTGCCAGGGCACTGCTGGCTCACATTCAATTTGTTCCCAGCTCCCTTTCTCTTGTGCCACTCTCCAGTCTCTCATTCCCCAGTCTATCTGGTTGCCCCATCCAAGGTTGCCCCATCAGAGATGCAGAATCTGTCGCTGGTCCTTTTAAACCCCATAGTCAGTGATTTCCAGCCCTCAGACTTGTGGAGGGCTCTCTGCAGGGACTCTCTGACCTCAAGGGAGTTTACAGATCCTCTCCCTCTAGTATAGTTGGCAAACAATACACATTCAAGTCCTGCATCTAGTTCAGTTATGAAGATGTTGGAGGAGTCCTAACTCTGAAATGAAGCCCTGTGGAACCCCACTAGTGACAAGTCACCAGTCTGATGTAACCCCATTCAGTATAACCCTTTGTGCCTGACTCATGAGCCAATTGCTCACCCAACACAAGATGTGTTTTTACAGCTGTGGGCTGGACATTTTTTCCAGAAGGCTCTTGGGAGATACCATGTTAGAAGTTTTACTGAGATACAAAAAGATAATTAACACCAACTGGTTTCCCTTGGTTAACCGGGTGTCATAATAAAAAATATTAAATTTTAAAAACAGGGTTTTCCCCTCATGAAGCCACATTGGCTGTGACCTATGACTGCATTGTCCTTCAATTGTTTTTCAGTACCACCAGAATAATCTTCTCTATAATTTTACCAGGCACTGAAAGTGAGACTGAGAGGCTTATAGTTTCTGGGGTCATCTGTATTGTACTAGAGGTCTAAAACTGCAAGGGAAAAAGAAAAGATGCATGGGTGATCTTTCTATTGGGGGAGAGAAGAAAGAAACATTTTCACAGTATCTCCTTCAATTTTTCTTTACTTTTCCACACACTTCCTTTCATTGTTGTGATAGGATATGAAATCCTGAGAGACAGTGTATCTGTTTCAAATACAGGAAGGGAAAGAAAGGAGAGATGGGGATATAGGAAGGATTAATAGATTCTGGTTTTATGATCGAAAAATGTGATCAAGTGACTTTAAGTTCAACAGCTAGTATATGATTCATAGTTCCTTTTTTCTATTTAGAATTATGACACCAATATCCCCCAAAGAGAATCTTATGCATTTACACTCTAATATTTATGGGTTAATAAAAATGAAAGGGATTTTCATAAATATTACTTTAACTTTGTTTCATTGAATTAATGCAGCAGTACCTTACAAATTTACAATTTACCAGGCCAAGCTAAAAAACAAGATAGAATGAGTAACACCATAGCATGCTTTTATTTGCAGTTGCAAGTTTCAATGAGCTCCTTCTGCTGTTTTTCAGATTTTCCTTTCAATAAAATAGAAAATATAAAATAATAACTAATCAAGTATATTTATAATACTTGAAGCATAAGTTTAGATTTTTTTTTAATTAAGTTAGAAAAATCTTAACCTTATATAAGAAATCAGAACATCATTAGCCTGCCCTAAAATGCTGTGAGTGCCAGGACTGTTTTCCAATTCTTCACCTTGTTTATTTTTACATATGAAATAATTTACTTTGTTCATTCTGCAAGTTTGAGAACAGCAAATCATTCTCTTAAGCCCAATAGTCAAACCATGAAATGATACCTGGACAGCCAGATGATAACTTAGATTTGTACCTTTTTTTGCCTCTTAAATATAGTCAGGACAAAATTCTGCCATCTACATATCATATTCCCGTAGGCTTCAAGGTAGTTATAAGCAAATAAGTTACCCTATAAAAATGTCCACTTATTTATCATTATAGGAGCCCTAACCACTTCTTTCTGGTCTTTCTACTTATTTTTTTCTATTTTATCACGTATCATAACCAAAATATATATTAAATTGCTTTCCCGATTACATACTTTGGAAAAGGTGGTGGGGGAGAGAGGGTGTGAAGGAGGAACTTATGTCTAAGGGGTCATTTTATGCTTGGATGATAGATAAGGACAGCATTGAAGGGTAGTAGGCTGGTTACTACTGAGGGCCTTAATTTAGTGTAAATTGTAAAGTGTTTAGTGTAAATTGACAGTCTTCATGCAGAGCAATGAGCTATAAAATTACCAAAGTTATGCCACAGTTAGGTTTTCCTACTGCTGGTCTGCTTAATATTTTAAAAAGTATATTTCCTTTTGCCAGTTTTATTCAAACGCACAGATTCATACAACCCAAAAAAATTGTCGCATCTGCACCTTCCCTCTTCCAAGGTGAAATTGTTTCCTTCTGTATATTTATCAATGCACTCTCCTAACAGACATATAGTTTAGTCTCATTTTAAATATCTTGAGGGAAGGTATTCCGTGGCCCAATAGATCTCACTGTCAAGTGATCATCACATGAAATTCAGCTTGAGTTCTCCCTTTCTTAATCTTATCTCATTACTCAAGAATGATGCACTGTAAAGTAATGTAAATATTTCTTCTCTTACCTACTAGTAAGCCTCTGCAGGAGCTGTGGATTGTCATCATGTTTCTTTATTAGTTATTACTCACACACAGTAAAGAGAGAGCCTTGAAGTCTTCTTCATCATAGAAGAAGATATTAAAAATTCTAGCCGAGGTTCCTTTCCAAGTGTAGATGTAACTACTATTATCCATACTGGTAAAAACTACTCCAAGTGTATATATCCAGTTTTCATCTCTTCCTATACTTACAATCCTGTAAAATGCATTCCTTCAATTTTTCTTTAACACTTTTTATTGTTACTTTTTTTTTTACGTTATGCACAGGGAAAGACACGTTAGAAAACCAAATGTTACAGTTATTGCTTTAAATATATTATAAACAAAACAGATAAGTGACATATGATAGAAGTTAATGAATGGAAGACAACTTACTTTAAAATTGAAATACAAACTGAAAAATAAACCTTAGCTTCTTAACATATTAACCCCTCCTCAGTTACATGAATAAGGTGGAAATTAATCAGTTGGGCAAGAGGTCAGAAAAGAATTTCCATGTGCTTAATAATGTCTGTGGAACTGGTGACCATGGCCAGTAACATTGATCTCAGTTTTACTGTGTGGAACAGGCAAACAGATAGATCAGCAGGCTAATAAGGGACTGACTTTGGAGGCAAGGATGATATTACTGACATTTTTCTTATACATTGAAGAAAAAATTACACTTAGGAATACCAGAGAAGTGTAATTGATAGTAATCAGAACATTAGGAGATCCAGAGAAAGGTTTTTGGCTAAAATAAAAATTTATGCAGGACATATGCCAATTCAGAAAGAGAAAAACATCACTAGGGATGACAAAGCAATTCTTAACAAAGTGAACCAGGCTCCATGAAAGCAATTTTCTTAAATGTTGATTGAAAATACATTTGGCAAATAAAGAAATATGTTCCTCTTTTCTACTAAACAGAATGACTATCTGATTCTGCGTAAGTGTCCCAGATCTATGACTAACTTTTTTTTCTGTAATAATCCTCTGCAGACTCATAGCTAATTCCACTACATACCTGTTTTCCAATATTACTGACATCTCTTCAAAATAACTTTTTCCCATTCCTAGTATACTCATATTTCCTATGAGTATTTTTGATTGATTTCTCCAGCTTTAAAAACCCTTCTTTTTCAGAGCTAAATAAATCAATTTCAATGCACATTTCTAATCATTCTGCAGAATTAGGTTTCCAGTGAATACTAGTAAGCCTTCCTAATCTAACATATTTTGTGATTGTCATTAAGATGTTTACTAGCTCTTTGAGATCATAAATCAAAATGTTGGAGTTAACATTAATGTTACATCATTTCAATAGGCTCCTTTTAAGTTGTGGGTGTTTGTTAAAGCGTTGTTGTTATTCACAGCTTTTATTATGTCCATAGTATATTCCAGCTTGAATTTGATTCACAACAGATGTAGGCACCAATATGTGTGCATGGGTGTGCACTGTTCATAATTTTGGTGGATTTAAAATATTTTCCTTGTATTTTTTTTTAACTTATGACTGGGTTTTGTTTTATGTGTTCAGAAATCTTTAGTTTCCTTTTGTTCATTGTAAACAATTGCAAGAGTATAAAGCGGAATCACATACTAAAACAAGTATTTTCTTTACTCAGAAGAAAGCAGCTTGTGACCAATATATTTGCAGACTCAACTGTAGGAAGAAAACCTGCACCAAAGAAAAAGAAATGATCTGTTAATTTATCATAAAACAGCACAGGTATCTTTGAAATTGAAGGAATATACTTTGTGTGAAGTTTTGTTCTTAAATCTTAGGAGAAACGAGGGGTTTTTTCTGACTGTCCTTGAGTTTTGCTTGCATATACTTCATACCCCAACTGATAGTGGCACTCAGCCCTACTTACCTAATAGAAATTAACTAAAAAGAAACTGAGATGTTCTCTGTACTTTTGCTCTGGAAATAGGTGCAACTTTCAAAAGTAAAGCTGACTGAATTCTCACAAAACCATTCCTCCATTTCTGCAGAAAATATCACTCCTGTTAACAGCTGGGCTAAATGCTAGGACTTATAGATTTCTCCCAGATAGGATTTATTCATTCACACCTATTTGCAGTTATACTTCAAATCACACGTTCTGATGGGTGAAAGGAAATGAAAGAAAAAGAAAATAACTGTAACATTTTCAAATTCTCCTTTGTCACTTGGTCACTTTGTCACTTGCAAAGATCAAACATACAGTTATTTCAAGAGACCATGAAACCCACCAGAGACACAATATACCTCATATTTTTGTGTATAGGCTCCTTTCCAACCATGTATCTTTATTTTTTTTGTAAGCTTCTATTATTACCCTTTTAATTTCTATATAAAATAATAATAATTCAAAGGGAGATAAAGGGAGATAAAACAAAAATTACTAATGAGATGAGTCATATTTTCCCTATGGCTTCTATTGTTCAAATATACATCCTCTTAATAGCCAGGTATTGCTATTCAGAACACACAGCCTTTCACAGGAAAGTACATCTTTTTCAGTGAGACAATATAATATTTGTGTTCTGACCTTGGTATATATTGTGTTGTGGTCTCTCTCTGTGACTACCTCCAATCATAAGTTTCTTTTCTCCCCCTTTGCTCTCAGAACCAGTCTTAAAGTTGCAGAACTTAATATGCAGCATAATCATAATAGATTATTTGGGATACAAGCATCACAAAGTCACCCTAGGACACTGTCAAAGAAAATAACACTTAAGAAAATAAAGAAAACATGTTTTATGCTCAGAGCCCACTGTAAGTCTATCTAAAGCCTTCCCTGGTTTTGGTACCTTCACAGGTTGCTTCACTGTTCACAAAATTTCTCTCTAGTCATAACTGCAAAACCCAGTAAGGTATTTTTTTCCAATATTTTGTTGACTGATTTAGTCTAAGAGATAAAAAGAGAGATGTAAAGCTAGTAATTTTTATTTATGGTGTAAAGAATCTATTTATTTATGGTGTAAGAATCTATTTATTTAATAGTAATTTTTATTTATGGTGTAAGAATCTAGATTTTCAAGACTTCATGAGATTGTTATTAAAAAGGGTAACCTCTAAAATAAAACAAAAAGAAAAATCACCGAACTAAATTCATGTGACACATGCTACAGGTAAAGCACTATTATTTATGCAGAATTGGCTTTTATGAACATGAAGAACAGTGGAAATAAGGAATTTTTACTATCAGACTGCCAATTAAACTGTGAAACTCCACTTTTTCTGGGGATAGCAAAAATTACACAGCTAGTAAATAGGACCCCTTGCAATCATCTATAAGGTCATTCAATAATAGGACACTCAAGGAAGCAGCTTGTTAAGAGCTAGACTGCAACATTCTTCAATAAGTCCTTATCAACTATTTTAAAACTCTAGTTCAGAGTTTACGGACTTGGCAGACCATCATTACTGTTTGGTTCTTTAATCATTCAATATCAGAGTTCAGAGGTTATTGCCTTCAGAAATAATCACAGCTTTTTCATTCTAACCTTGATGTCTATCTCTTAGTAAATAGTTGATCAATCAACACGAAATCAGAAGCTAAAGAAAATGTCTGCGCATGTATAATAATGACATAATGATAATAGCAGTATACAAAAAGGCTTTTTCTAGGACAGTAATAAAAATCTCTTAAAGTGAGCACCCACAAAGAGTTCAAGGGGGCATTGCAATACCTAATGTTTGGAAAACAATCATTAATAACAATAAAATAATTTAGGAAATATAGAAATAATTTCCTACCAAAAGTTATTATTAACTTTGAACACTAGATAAAACCAGACTGTTTACTCCAAAATTCAGACAGACAAGAAAATACCCCTTCAAATCATGGAGCAAATTCTGAAGTACAATTTAGATGATGTAATACTTATTTTGTGGGGAGCTGGGATACTTCTCTTTTGTGTCTACAAACACATGTGCAATTGTATGCATTTTGATATAAGCCCAATGTAAGTTTCATACCTGTTTCTTACTCATATTGTTATTCTTCCAGTTGATATGCAGCCAAATTCTTTTAAAAGTAACTTTTTCTACATCTCCACTTACTACTTATATTTCCCTTTGCCTATTATTTCAATAAACACTAGGAGATTTTAAAACTAGTCTTCAATTTCTCCCATAGCTATATCTTTCTTTCATTCTATACTTGAACATTTTGCATTGCAAAATCTAGCTTGTGCTTCTTGCTTTTTACATAGGCTAAACCCACAGGCCCTTCAACACCAAAATAATTATCCTCTGTTTTTATTTATGAGGCCTTCTATTTCAAAAAGAGCTCTGCCATTTATATCTTCTTTCTATCTTGCAACTCTATCCCATATGCCTAATTATGATTTCCTTGCCCAGTGCATAGTTATTTTTCCTTCTTGTCGTTACAACAGAAAGTCATATTTATACTTTTTGGTTTGCTACCACAATACATAGAACAATGGACGAAGCAGCTCCTGTAATGTGACTTCTCCCTATCAAGTAAAATAGAATGATCTCACTTTTACCTTGTGCTTTCCTTTTCTGCTCTGTTTCACTCATTTATGTCACAGGTCTTGAACCTTTCAATGTATGCCTTAGGCTTCTTAATTGTCAATGGACAATAAGGCTTTTCCAACTCATTTCTTCACAAAATAGGCAATTTAAATAGGCCTTTGATAACTAGCTGGCCAATCATCTCTAACATGCAGATACCTAAATTACATACAGTAAATTATCTCTAATTGAATACAGTGACGTTTCTTTAAAAAAACCCTTCAAATTGTGGTAGAATCATAAAAAGCTTTGGTTTGGAAGGGGCCTTTAAGCATCATTTAGTCCAAACACACTCTAATGAGCAGGGACACCTTTCACTAAGTCAGGTTTCACTAGAAGAACTTTTCTTGTGAAAATTTAGAATTTTCTGACAGTATATTGCATTTAATATTTTTATGCCCAGATTTTCAAATGAATGCAGAAGATTTATCTAACCTAATCTTGGGGATTCAGAGCTCTGCAATGAAAAGCTACAACAAATAGTGAGTCATCATGTATAGTGTATGCATGGGGTTGTGAGAAGCCAATTTAATTTTGATTTCTGCCTTAACACTGGTTGTCAGAAGCATATGGGAAAGGGTTGCACGTGTGCCACTGGCAAGTGGCAGCCAGGAGAAGACGGGAGGA
>VZTB01001144.1:0-19573 GCA_013397245.1 Thryothorus ludovicianus
AAATGCTCTATGAATGCAACTCAGATAGTCACAAAATTCACTGAAAATGCAAAAAAACCAACATGAGAATAGAGAGATTTCATTAATTCCTCTTTTTTTTTGTTGTATGTTTTGTTTGTCCCTAAGCCAGGACAATTTTGTTTCTGTTTTGGGGTTTTTTTTTGTTTGGTTTGGTTTTTTGGGGTTTTTTGTGGTTTGTGTTTTTTTGGGCTTTTTTTGGTGCTGTTTGGTTTTTGGTGTTTTTGTTTTTTTGGGGGGAAGGGGGTTTTTTTATTTATTCTGAGTTTTTCCTTAAAAAATTGCAAATTTAAAAATCTTTTTGTTGAAATTTTTTTTTTTTTGGTCTGGATGTTCAGGCAAATCCCTTTTCTGAAAAGACACACATTAGAAAGAAGGTGATTTTTAGAAAATAGATTGAATTCATTGCAGTTCTGTGCCCCACGAGCACCAAAATGTCCCTCAAAATGTCCTACAAAGATTTGAGATAAATCCGCATCATTGTCCCAAATTTCTGTGCCACAGGTCAGTGGGAGAAGGAAAGAACTGATCTATAAATCAGGAAGATTTTCTTTTTAGAAACAACAGAAATGAGATTGTTTTTGTCTGTCCTCTGCCGTGCAACTTGACCTTTTTGTCCATAACCACAAAAAAAAAAAGTGAAATACTTGGTTAAATCATAATCTAAAATTTAGGAACCCATATGAGTCCAGCAAGTGGAATTTGAAGTGGGAAAAAATTCCAAACCAGTGGCACATTCCCTGCAGGTGTCTTCTCTACCAGGAGTCTCGTATTTAATACAGAGAATTTCAATGCACGAAGATCTCAACTCATCTTCAAATACTCACGGAAAATCCATGGTGGAAAAGCCTCTTGGAGTCCCTGCCTGGGGAATTCCTGTTTTGGACAAGACGAGACTGACGTGAAAGCAAAATAAAGAGAATTAAAAGGATGTGGAGTTCAGGACTCTGCTCTTTGCCACGAGCTGACCCTCAAAGATATCCCTGCACCCCTTCCTCACTGTTTCCTTTGTGATAACCTCACCCTGCTTTCCTGGAAAGTTCTGGGATTTGGAGAATTACTTATTTAGATTTTTTTTATTTTTTTTTTTACTTTCTCTTCAACTTTGTGGATGCAAGGTGGGGATAAGAACTCCCCATAACAATTTTTTTGCAGCTGCCGGGACCTCAGTGCCGTCTCTTATCTCCCCCTCCTTTCCCTTCTGAATTTAGGAGCCTTTCAGGCTGCAGGGAAGATTTTTGTGCCTTGTGATAGGTGCAGGACATTCTATGGATTTTCTCCTGGTCTGTTTGGAAGTTTGAAATGACAGGAGACTGGACTCAGAGGACCTCAAGGACTCCTGCTTTTCCTGTGCTCTGAATTTGATTCCTGTCCAGGGCATCCAAAAGGGAGAATCTGCTCATTCTCTATTTTTGGAGTTAAGGTCTATTTACAGTTGCTCTGGAGTCTTGAGTCAGTCCAGAGTGTTTTAGCAGATGCTTTCCGAGGTCTTTGAACTCTTGCAAGCCACGAGGGAAGGAAAAAAAGCAGAGGATTTCTGCGTTTTAAGGCCAAGGGCTTTTCGGATTATTTAAAATCATCTCCAATGTAAACCAGCCGCATGATTTCCATCCAGCTCCTTCTGTCCCGAGCTCAGCTGCTGGTGTCAGAGATGCCAAGCACTTGGAGATGATGACAGGTGAGGGAAAGAGCAGCAGATGGATAAAACATCGCTGGTAGCATCCGGGTGCTGCCTATGGAACGGGACGAGCGATGCTGTAATGGAAGTGTGGTCGCTGTTCCCCGGCTCCAGAGCGTTGGTGGTCCTTCCTGAGGCATCTCCAGCTTCAGGCTTGGTAACGAGAGTCCTTGGTGGCCTTGGAGAAACATGGAAAGGTTTCAGATTGCTGCTGGCCACAGAAGGTTGGGAATCACCACCGGGTTTGCCCAAGGATCGGCTCTGCGGAAGCGTCGCATTCCCTGGGGACACTGATCACAGCACAGCTGGAGCAGAGCTTGGCCTTTCCCAGCTTGCCTGTGGTCAACCACACAGTTTGTTTGTTAAGCTGAGCCTGGGGAAGCTCCCAGTCGGAGCCAGCAGCAGCTTTGGTCCGAGGGGTGGCATCGGCCGTGATTTGGGGGCACAGCAAGAGAGACGTGACCCTCGTGCTGCACCGGGAGCTCTGCTGGGCTTTGGTCCAAGCTGGGCTGAGGGCTTGCCCATCCTTCCATCCCTCCATCCTCAGCACTCTGGTTCCCAGAGGACTTCCCAAAAGATTCCCTTTCCCCTCCCTGAGCAGATCCTGGAAGTGACCACTTGTCCTTCTTTTCCAGCATCCTGTTGAGACAAGTGACCAGCAGTGTGCCAACTTCTCCTTTGCTCATGTCTGGTGAAAAACCTGGAGAGTTTCAAACACCCCCTGGAAATTCTCCCAGGACAATTCCTGGTTCAGAGGAACACGTGGGCACTGCTCTTTGGAAACCCAAACTCCCTGCACGGAGCCAGGGTGGGACACAGCAGCCTTAGGGAATTCCTAAAGGCCAGAACCCCGTTACGGCCAAACTTGAGGGCGATCCAAGGAATGGGGGTGATCCGGGCTGGAAGTGACACACTTGGATCCCCACATTGTCCTTGGAGAGCAATAAACTTCTCAGGCCCAGACTGCCTGACCAATTTCCCCACGTATTTTAGGAAGAGGTGATGATGTCACCGAGGGGGCTCACAACACCTCCACTCTGAACCTTCTACAGCATCTGAGGTGCCGTGAAAGGGACTCCTGTGCTGGCGCTCCTCTGGAGGACACTCAGCAGTGCATGACCCAAGATTTCCCTCCTTGCAGGAGTTCAGCTGCTCCCCTGCTACTGGAGGTTTTTACACGGGGCTGCTCCACAAAGTCGGAGCTGTTTGATGAATGAAGCTGCGCAGCCACGGCTCCGCTGGTCCATCTTAGCAGATTTAAGTCGAGCTGTTGAAAAGTGAGCAAGTCCTTGTGCCGTAAACATGGGAGCAGAGCAGTAAATGACACGGCCACCCACTTCTTGGTCTCTTTTCGCTGCCAAAGCAGTAAAAAGGGACCTTAGAGCGAGCGTGAATCCAGCTCTTGGAATATTTTTCCATTTGCTCGTATTTACGTTAATGAACACTGACACTCCAGACTCGCATTCCCAGCTCAGTACTTCACCAGACTGACCAGCAACAAAACCAAGGAGATGAGACTAAACAGATGATTTGATGAGGCTCTTATTATGATGAGGATGATGAGGATTATTATTTTATTCCTCTAGGCTGTGGAAGGAAAAGACAGTGGGCACACGTCTGGTTTCAAAAAGATAACAGCTCAGTTTAGAGACAGGTTTAAGGGCAGGAAAATGAAGAAATCCAAGGAAAATTGTTGTCTGCACACTCATTTAATAGGATTAGTTGGCAATGTTTTCCAGTGGGTAAAATGTTCCTCTGAAAAAGGTCAGCCTGCCTGGATGAAGTCCTGCTGCCTGACAGCAGATTGCTTTACCTTCCCTTCAACCAGGAATAAAAAGATGCTGGAAAAGCCTCTTTGCTCATTGAGGCAGCTTTTTATGAGTCCTTTGCAGCAGCACAGATGGACACAAGGTGGAAAAGAAATGGAAAGCAACTCCTTTGGTCCATGTGTGGGTCCACTGCATTCCCTGTGCCCCTCACAACCTGAAACCACGGCACCAGGGACGGGACAGGGCTGTGGATTGCATTTCCTTATATTTATACAGGAATAGGAATGTTCCCATGGGCTGAATGACCTGGGAATGGGCACTTCCAGTCCAGAAAGCCAACTGGGAATGGGCACTTCCAGTCCAGAAAGCCAACTGGGAATGGGCACTTCCAACCCAAAAATCCAACTGGATTCAGAGATGCATCAAAAGGAATGTGGCCAGCAGGGCAAGGGAAGGGATTCTCACTCTCCACTCTGTTCCTTCTGCTGCATCCAGCCCTGGAGGCCCCAGAACAAGGATGTGGAGCTGCTGGAGCAAGCCCAGAGGAAGCCAGGGAGATGTTCCAAGGGCTGAAGCTCCTCTGCTCTGGACTCAGGCTGGGAGAGCTGGGAATGTTCCCCTGGAGAGGAGAAGACTCCAGGGAGAGCTCAGAGCCCCTGGCAGGGCCTGAAGGGGCTCCAGGAGAGCTGGAGAGGGACTGGGGACAAGGGATGGAGGGACAGGACACAGGGAATGGCGTCAAAGTAACAAGGTCTGGTTGGATATTGGGAAGGAATTCCTCCATGGCAGGATGGGCAGGCCCTGGCACAGAGTGCCCAGAGCAGCTGTGGCTGCTCCTGGATCCCTGGCAGTGTCCAAGGCCAGGCTGGACACTGGGGCTGGGAGCAGCCTGGGACAGTGGGAGGTGTCTCTGCTCCTGGCAGGGCTGGAATTGGATGATCTTTAAAGTTCCTTTCCAACTCAAACCTTTCTAAGGTTGTCTGATGGCCAGACCAATTCCATATGCCCCAAATCTGGGATATGCCCAAAATCTGGGATATCCCCGAAATCTGGAATATCCCATGTGTGCTCTTCTTTAGCCTAGGCAAATATGAGTCTAACCTGCCAAATTTACTAAGATTGGCTTAGTTAAAGCAAAACTAATTCCTCTACATTCAGCATGGAGGACCTGTCCCTGCTGAAGTGTGAGGGCAGCGACCACATCCCAAAATCTCTGATCTCCGGGGTTTCTCATGCTCCCAGTGCCACCCCTTAGGAACTGCAGCCTCAGAACTCGATCCACTCCATTCCTGATGTTTAGAGACGGGATGTGGAAGCCTTTTTTCCACCTTGGGATGTCAGAGAGTTTCACGAGGCGGCCCAGGGTTGTTTTGCTGCTCGGCTGACTCACGGGCTGTCAGGGTTTCCAGCGCAGATGTCACCACGAGGGGTGACCCTGCAAAGGCCACAGGCTCACAGAAGTGACAGCAGAATCCTGACACCCCTCCCGGGCTGTTCCCCCTCCATNACCAGACCAATTCCATATGCCCGAAATCTGGGATATCCCTGAAATCTGGGATAGCCCTGAAATCTGGAATATCTCATGTGTGCTCTGAAAGGAAGCTGTGCTTCCTTAGCCTAGGCAAATATGAGCTTCACCTGCCAAATTTACTAAGATTGGCTTAGTTAAATCAAAACTAAGTCCTCTACATTCAGCATGGAGGACCTGTCCCTGCTGAAGTGTGAGGGCAGCGACCACATCCCAAAATCTCTGATCTCCGGGGTTTCTCATGCTCCCAGTGCCACCCCTTAGGAACTGCAGCCTCAGAACTCGATCCACTCCATTCCTGATGTTTAGAGACGGGATGTGGAAGCCTTTTTTCCACCTTGGGATGTCAGAGAGTTTCACGAGGAAGCCCAGGGTTGTTTTGCTGCTCGGCTGACTCACGGGCTGTCAGGGTTTCCAGCGCAGATGTCACCACGAGGGGTGACCCTGCAAAGGCCACAGGCTCACAGAAGTGACAGCAGAATCCTGACACCCCTCCCGGGCTGTTCCCCCTCCATCCATCATCCTGATGCTCCTAGGGAGGAGATTAATCATTTTTTTTTGCCTCGTTTTTCCACTGGTGGGTGAGTCAAGCAGAGATGACTGAAGTGGCTTGGACAGGTCCTTGGACAGGGCCAGGAGGAGCTTTCCCAGGGAAGAGGCAGGAGTGAGGCACCAGCTCCTGCAAAGCAGGGGTTCACTCAGGCCAGAGAGGCAATGGAAAATTTCCTGCCATTGCAGAAAATAGGGAAGGTCAGAAACTATTTATTTATCAGGAGAAAAAAAATTCCATCAAACATTCCCTCTCACTCCATCCTGGTCCTTAAAAAAATATCTGCCAGGATATTCAGTGATTAACTTGATAAGATTATTGATCCACTGACGGCTAAAAATGATAAATACTGATTTTATAGCACAATTATCTTGACCCTTGACCCTGCCCTAACATTTCCCTGTTCCACAAGGGATAATCATCCCCTTCCCTCTCCCTGAGGAACTACTGACCTTATCCCCTCTTCCTCACTAGCACATCCTCCCTAACACATCTTCCTGCTCCTCAAATATCCCCTCTGCAGGCAATTCACATCCTTAAATTACACTCAGAACAATTTTTTCCCCACAAGTTCTTAGTTTGTTACTAGTCCCAGACCTGCAGAAGGGTTTCCTTGTCTCCAAACATTCCTGTTCTCCTCTTCTGTCACCAGAATAATAAAAGATTATTAAAAGTCTTTATCCATACAGTTCTTTCCTAGCTAAATCAGGGAATTTCCATCTGAAATGGGATGGATTTTAAGCCCTGTTTAAACCTGTACCTGCTCTCAGTGGAGGGGAATAAATTATGGTGGTCTTGTGTCACTGGATGCTCTGTGGTAAAGTCAAGAAATCATTTTCTCTCTCAGTTTCATGGCGAGGTACAAAGAATTCTTGACTCTTTTTTGTTATTTTGGTTGTTAATTGTTTCCAGAGCAAGACATGTCTGTGGAACAGGCTGTGGAATTCTCCAGCAAGGTACAGCAGGGTATGCAAAGGACATTCCCAAATGTTTCCTGAGGACACCAGCTCCTGGCGTGGCTTCTCCAAGGCCTGACTCCCACATTGAGCAATCTCAACCAGCTGGGGAAACCAGGGAACAGCTTTGAGAGACAGGGAAAGGCTTCCCTCTTGGAAACAGGGAAGGTCCTGATCACTGGGAGCTGATAGTTGGGTTTAAAACAATCAAATTTCACATTTTAGCTGGGTCAGAGCCAGTGCAGAGCAGCTTTTCTGCTGCAGGGTGCAGGCAGAGAAGCTCTGCCCTGATCGTCCCACAGCTGCTCTGGAATGTGTCCAAGGCTGAGATTCCGAGATTTCCCTGCCCAAAACGAGGTGTCCAACACTTCTGTTCCTGCTGTCCTCAAGCCAGGAGTGCTGATTTCTGACACCAGCCCACAGGAACGGCGCAGGCAGGATGGTCTGGGGGAGATTGGTGATTCCAGATTCCCTGCAGAAAATCCAAACCTTTGCCATTGGGATCATAAAATTCCTTTGTGGCTTCCAGAGGGGGCACAGCAGGTCAGGATATGAGACAGGATGAAGGGAGATGGCTTCAAAATGTGCCAGACTGTTGGAACCCTGGGCACAGAGGATTCCAGGATTTCTGTGCTAGCAGAAAATGATCCCCAAAGACACATTGCGTTTGACCTGAGGCCTTGGGAAAGGCTTCCAAAACTGAGTGACAGCACTGAGAGTGTGAGTGTGGAGTTGAATAGAAGTGTGTGATCTCACAGGGTGAGAGATTTAGAATTTAAGGTGGTGGGTTATTATAATATATATTTAACAAGATTGAGGGTTTAGGGTTTAGTCTTCTCCTTTTTTTCTTTTTTCTCCTTTTTCTCCTTTTACTTTTTTTTCTCCTCCTTCTCCTTCTCCTTCTCCTTCTCCTTCTCCTTCTCCTTCTCCTTCTCCTTCTCCTTCTCCTTCTCCTTCNATAATAATTAATAATAAATATCAACAATTTAATAAATCGGTAATTTGATTGTAATTATTTATTATATTAATACTAATAATATTATTTGTTAATAATGAATAATTTGTTAATAGTTAAATATATTAACACTGAAATAAATTATCTATTTCTTGTTTTCAGCAAAAATTTGATTAAAGCTTCTAAGTAGAGTTGAAATTGGTTGAAATAATTTAATTGCAATTATTGAGGTTACCTCAATAATGCAGTAAAAACTGTTGAGAAATTGAGGGTTATTTTCAAAATCAGTTTTTAATTTTGGGATTGGACTTAAAGAAGGCTTAATCCAAGAATATTGAAATCCAAACACTGAAGCAAAATTCATCATTGATCTGCAACAGAGAAGAGTCTGAACTCACTTTCATCTCTCTTTTTCCAGATTATCAATAAATTAAAGAGGAGAAAATTGAGTCCCCAACACTCTGGGCATTTATAAAATTATTATTTTTATATAATTCACACTCTAAAAGCTGTGGGCTGCTCTTTTCCAAGGAAGACAAGTCTAGATGAGGAAAAAATGCAGAGATCCCTGGCATTAGCCATGACTGGCATCTCCTCCCTGGTGGCAAAGGAAAATGCTGTGCACTCACAGGTATTTGGGTGGCTGAGAGGAATTCCAGGAGGAAATTAAAAGGCAAAAAAAGGAAGGGGAGTTGGGAAAGCCCCGTGCTCTGTATCAAAAGCAACACTCGTGTTTAATGTCTAAGGACATAAATTTTTTATTATTATAACCAGCCCTCGTTAAATCAGTCAACAAGCTTAGAGAACAAGGAAATTAATTACAGCCTCTACCAACGTTTAAAGCAAGAGTCTGGAAAATTCGTGGAGTGGTTTGGGGCTCCTTTCTTCCTTCTGTTCCACTGTTGAACCCACAGGGGATTCCCCAAATCTGCTCTGGGCTGTGAGAGGCAAAGGGAAAGCAGGAATTCCAGCAGGGAAAGGAGGAGCTGGTCAGAAAGATGTGTTTCCATTTTCCTGGGATTCAGAATTTCCCAGATTTTTAGCAGTGACCCACTAGGCCAGCCCTAAACCTGGACTGCCACAGGTGGTAGAACTGAAAAAATTTGGGAATGGATGCAGCTAATATTTTATTCAGCTGTGGCTCTTTTCTTCTTGTTGCTTTTGTGTGTCCCCAATCCCATTTTTTCCTGCTGCTATGAAAACTGGGATGAGGCCTCACACGTTTGGTTTATTAAGTCATTTTGGCCAAGAAGGGTGGGTTCCATCTCCAGGAAGGAGATGAAGAAGGTCCTATTGGCATCGTGCTTTAGGTTTTATCATTTATATTTTCAGGTTCTGGGCAGTTTCAGTGGGTGGTTCTGGGGTTCACATTCAGCGTTGCTGAGCTCCCTTCACACAGCAGGGACACAAAACAATTCCTGCTCCAGCTCGGCCCCAAGGACAGCCCAGACAAATTCCAGGCCCAAGAGCAAAAGCAAGGCTGAAGGCAAGGGAGAAAAACAAGGAGGATGGAGCTTCCTAAGCTGCAGCTGGAATTGGACAATTCCCTGCAATGTGCAGCTGGAGCAGAACTTCTCCAAGTGTGGGCCCTGGTGGCCGGGCGTCCATTCTGTGCCCATTTTGGGGCTCAGCCTGGCTGTGGGCACTGCCCAGGGTGTGTCCAGGGAGGCCTTGGAATAAATCCCTGCTGGATCCTTTGGCTCTGGCTGCTCTCTGCTCCAGGGCGGCCTCAAGCATCAGGACACAGCTGGGATCTGACATCTCTCACAGGCTCATTCCCTCCTCAGCACAAATCCACAGCTCTCTGTTGCTTCTCAGCCCCAGATCCCAAAGGATCCACAGAATCCTCGAATTGTTTGGTCTGGAAGGGACTTTAAACACCATCCAGTTCCATAGGAAGGGAACCTTCCTTTGTCCCAGGTTTTCCCTTTTCTCCTTTGAAGCTTAGGGATTTCTTATCTTGTGTTCAGTGGTTTGCTCTCCCTATTCCACATATTCCCAAATTTCCTCATCTTTTATACTTCATTGTGCACTTAATTTACATTACATTTTCTCCAGTTTTCCCTTTTTTTTGCCTAGGTCTTTTCAAGCATGGTCCTAATCAGTGAAGGAACTCTCAGATGAGAGGATTTCCTTTATGAGGAATGACTCCTGTAAAATCTGCAGGTTTGGGGGGCACAGGGGAGTTGCAGCCCCTCATTTGGGATTTGGACAAGAACTGTGCACAGTTTTGATGTCCTGAATCCCTCCCAGCTCAGGGCTGGTGTTCCCCATTTCCCAAGGGCTCCCAAGATGTTGAGGAACCAAACGAGGCCTAAAAAGCAAAGGGAGTGAAAATAAGCACTGTGAAACACAAACCCTACAAAACACAGGGAGAAAGCTCTGTTTGGCAGGAGGGACAGGAGAAATGGAGCAGGGAAAGGAAAAAGGAAGGAGGGAAGGGTCTCCTTTCCATCCATCTGCTCTTTTATTGCTGATCTCGATTTGATTTATGGCTCTGTGAGGCACTCATTCCGCAGTGTTGACACCTGAGAAACTCTGGGAAGAGCCCCTTCCACCGGAGACAAATGGATTCGGTTTTCTCTGGCACGGCTGAGGAACAGTCCCAGGGCAGAGGGGCTGCTTGGGAGCCGCAGTCTTTGGGGCTCAAATCCCAGCTCTGGGCTCAGATCCACGTTTGCTCCACGTCTCCAGGTGGCCACATTTTATTATTCCCTGCTCTGGTGGGTTAAAGTCTCAGATGAAGACATCTGGATTTGTCTGTCCCGGTGAGCAGCAGCCTCTCAGCTCTCCGTGGACACGGTGGGGATCCAAGGTTTGATTCCATTGCCTCACAGAGTCACTCAGGGCTGTTTGAAAGACTTTGGGATTTTGAGAACATCTGCACCGGTTGGGAGAGGGGACCAAGGACCTACAGGACACTCGTGTTCTCCTGCAGCACCAGCTGGGGGCAAGTCACTCCAGGGCATCTCAGTTACTCCAGGGATTCTCAATTTCATGGCATCATGGAATATCCTCATTTGGAAGGGGCTTAAAATGGTCATGGGGTCCAACTCCTGGCCTGTACAACTCCGGAGATCCCACCTTGTGCCCAGAAGTGATGTCCAAATACTCCTGAAGCTCTGGTAGAAAATAAAATAAAAATAATTGCCAGGAGCTCAATTTCAAAAAAGAAAAACAGCTAAAATTTCTAAAAGATTTATCTGTGAGTGTCTCAACACGATTTTCTAAGAGCAGGTCTAATAATGGTTCACTGAATGCAGTGACTTGGGTGTGTGGATCTAAGTGCTCAGAGCACCACAAAACCTATTTTGTGTTTCAGACCACACCACACACTCCCAACCTGAGCTGTGTTTTCTGTCAAAGTCTGTTCTGTCCTCAAAATACTTCACCTAAACCCAAAAATAATCATTATATCAGTACTTATACTCCATGTTGTGTTGTCTCTTGTTTTATGTCGATCAAACTCTTTAACTGGTTTAAGGGACAGAGGTCTGGTGACATCAGAGGCAAAAATAATCTCGTCCCATCACCACATGGAGTTTGCCAATCCCATGGGATGCTGTGAGTCCCTGGAATTGCCATGGAGTGAACTGACAGAGAAGTGTGGATGTGAGCTGAGGAGCTGGTGCTGAGGGAAAGCTGATGCTGAAGACTCGAGTGGTATCAGGTGACAGCAGCAGCATCAGCCACAGGAGCTCCTGGAGACCCCACACAGGGATTTGGGGAGGACTCTATCCTTTGGAGAGACATTGGGATGACCCGATGTCCTGATTTGAAAGCAAAACCAGTGAGAGACTCCAAGTCAGAAAGAAAATTTATTAGGAAAAGAAAAAAAAAAAGAAAATGAAAAAAAAANCCCTGCAAAGGCTGCTGGCTGTGCCAAAGGCCACATTGGATCCAGGGAGGAATGCTTGGCTCCTGGGCTGGCTGCAGCAGCTGCCAGGGGGATGCTGGAATTTTCTGAGGCCTGCAGGGACACTCAGTGGCCCCTGAGCAGAAGATGTGTGCCTGGAGGGAGGCTGGGTCCTGGCAGGGATAAAGAAACTGCCCCAGCTGGTTTCTTATCAGCTGCCCTATTGACAGAAATTACACCACCCCTCACCCCAGTTCCAACAGATGATCATGGAATATCTTTTTTGGTTACATTTTGCACTGCAACCCATGACACCCAAGCTACTGGAAACAGCAGCACCTTTATTTAGGGAGCAGAACTCCTTCACTTGGGAGGAATGTCCTAAACCTGAGGACACCCTGCTTGCCTGGAGCTGCCCCCACCTGTGTCACCTCTGTCAGCCCCGTGCAGAAGTTCAGACACCCAGAGGGATCTCAGACACCTCTGGAGAGCTGAGATTCAGCAACACATCCAACCTTAAGTTTCTGATTAAAGTGTCTGGGCTGGATTTTTTGCAGGGCAGAGAGAAGCCATCCATCACTGCTGCCCGAGGCACCTCGAGGAGATCAGCCCCTGCAGGCACCAGTTTCTCTCCCAGTCTGGGGCAGACGATGAGGACACGATCCAGTTCCCTAAACACAGACATCCCGTGCCATGGGGGGTGTCTGGGAATTCACAAATGCCTGGCAGCTCCAACCCAGGCCCCTTGGCAAGACAAAATCCTCCTGCAGTGGCAGGTGGAGACCAGATGAGTTTGGGAGGGCCGAAGCACCTAAGGATGAGACACTGATTTATGGAAATGCAGGATTTTTAAGCCCAGCCTGGTGAGGCTGAGCTGTTTCCCTGATCCCTGTGTAATTCCCCTTCCCATCCACGCCAGAGCAGCCTGGACACTTCAGGATGCTGTTGGTGATTCACGGCACTCACACCACACCCAGCACAGGGGAGCATCGACTTCCAGGGGCTTTTCTGGAAATTTCACTGCTCACACCACAGCCTCCTGCACCAGCGTGGCACCAGCGCTGGCATTTGGGGAGGAGTTCACTCCTGCACCAAAAAAAACCATGGGCTGCCCACTAAAAATTCAAATTCAGAGCTGGGAGAGGCACTAAAATACACCTAAAATGCAAATACACAGCAGGGAGAGGCAGTGAAATAAAAAGCTTTCTGGTAGCAGTTTCATTTTTTATTTTTTTTCTCCATTGCAAAGCTGAAGTTTAGCCCTGTTTTTCATATCAAGCCTGTTTGGGGGTTTTGTTTTTCTGTGTATTCCATCATGCAGCAGGTTATGTGCTTACAAGGAGTTCGTGCTAAAAGGCCATAAAAATGAAAAATTAGCGTTGTCTTCACAAAAAAAAAAAAAAAAAAGAAAAAAAAGAAAGAAAATAAAGAATGATTTAGCAGAGGATAATTTGGCTTCTCCTTAAGGCCTGAGTTCTGCATTGATTTGTATTTGAATTTTGTACAGGAGTTATGCAACTCCCTGGACGGTGCTTAGAGCTTAAAGGATGAGGTGGTGACAAATGCAGGCAATGACATGGGAGGAAAAAACGGATTTTGCTACGTGAGCCATCAGGTTGTCCTGAGAGCAATCCGTTTAGGGAAGGACTGACGCAGGCAGCAGTGACCATCTCACTCCCTGCTTTGTGTCCCCGTGGAAGCGTGGCCCACAGATTGCACAGAAAAAGGAGGAGAAGGGAGAAATCCAAATTATTGCTGACGTCTCCTCCAAAAATGTGAGATCCCGGACTAATTGTGGCCAGATGTTGTAGCAGGGAATAAGGAGGAAAATCTGTTTTATTCTCACTGAAGGTAGCAAAACGTGGAAGAGTTTCACATCGGCTACAGCTGAGTGGGAAAACCAAGTTTTTTTCCCAGAAATTGTGGAATAATGAGAATGAACACGCGGATTTTGGAATTCCAGTCCTGCTGAAGGACTCAAAGTGCTTGACCTGAATAAATGAAATAAATATTTACTGCACTTTCCAGGAATTCTGAGAAGGAAATTGACTCTTTTAGGCTGGAGGGGTTTTATTTTTTATTTTATTTTTTCCTCCTTTTTTATTTTTTTGAAGTTGGTAACACTTTCTCTGGAAGTGAAGCTTGGTTTGTTTGTTTATTGAAGAAAAAAAATTCATAATTTGATTTCCTTAGGTGAGAGAGGGTTATTATCAGCCAGCACTTGGCAGTAGAGGATATCTGTGAATGACCTGGCTTTTAAGTGGCTTGTTCCCTGCATCATTCAGGCTTGATTCCAATATTTTTCCCTCAGTCCCAATTTTTAAGCTCCTGTGACACAGATACTGTTATTTGAACTTTGTGTCTAAGGCAGCTCAGAGAGAAATTGTATTTCTGCCCCTGATATAAAATATCATCCCCACTCTGAGACAGACTCATCCAAATCCAAGATATTTCCACGACTATTGACCAATATCAGCCATTTAGGCTCCCAAATCCCTTACACTCCATCCAAACAATGTCACCCTGATGGTTTTATTTTTTATGTCAACTTCCTCATCTCCCATGTGGAATTCCCACTTGAGATGGTCCAACACTCACTCTCCCAGGTTTCAGCCACCAGATCATTTTTACTCCACCAAAACCACAAACAGAAGAGGCTCGATCCTTAAACCCTGGCTTAATCTGGATTTAACTCAGCACATCCCAAATCCATGCCTGGTTTATGTCCCAGCAGAGGCTGGCAGCTCTATTTTAGTCCTGACTCAATACAGTCTTGTGTGAGTGGAAATACACCTCAATGTAATTCCAGGATTATCTGTTTCTTCCTGGACACCCATAGGAAGTTTTTCCACCAGTGGATCCATTCCCCCAACCAGCTGCACCCCAAAAACCTCAGCTGAGTTTAAATCCCAGATTTTAGAGCTTGGCTGGTTCTCCAGAGTTAACGACACAGGGCAAAGTGTGGGAGCGAAGCCTACCAAGGCTCAAGACCAAGGTTTGCAGAGACTGAGCCTAATCTGAGCTGCTGGCTGGGGGAAAGCAAAGTTTCACTTGAGAGCAGCTTTATTCCAGTGCCCTTTCTACTCCTGCTGTGTTTTGATTATTGAGGGGAGGTTAATGAGGGCGAGGGAGATAAGAGTGACTCAAAAGACGTTTAAGATAAGAAAGTTCAGAAGAGCACGAACATCAAACTGATTTAGCACCCGATTCCAGCTTTACCTCACCCAGCTTTTGCACTGCAGTTCCCTTTCAACAAGGTGCCATAAAGATATTGGGATTTATGATCCTTTGGCAAAGTCAAGCGATCGTTCCCGTAAAGTGCTGCAGGCGGCCTGAGCAAAGGAATGTCTGGAGCCAATGTCCAGTGGCCTCCACGTTCAGGGATGCTTTAAAGCCCAGGGGTGTTTGGAATTCTCCACAAGCCCCAAGACCAAGCTGTGATCATGGCAAAACCATCCCAAACACGCCAGGTGTTGCTCAGGAGTCACAGGATGGATCCAAGCCAGCGTGAGACACCAGCAGGAGGATGGAATTCCCTGCTCTGCTCTGCTCTCCAGCTGGCAGAGCTGAACCCAAGGATTCCAAAATCAGGAGCTGCTGGAGCAAGCCCAGAGGAGGCCATGGAGATGTTCCAAGGGCTGGAGCCCCTCTGCTCTGGAGCCAGGCTGGGAGAGCTGGGAATGCTCCCCTGGAGAGGAGAAGGCTCCAGGGAGAGCTCAGAGCCCCTGAAGGGGCTCCAGGAGAGCTGGAGAGGGACTGGGGACAAGGGATGGAGGGACAGGACACAGGGAATGGCAGAGGGCAGGATTGGATGGGATATTGGGAAGGAATTGTTCCCTCTGACGGTGCTGAAGCCCTGGAATGGATTTCCACAGAAGCTGCCCGTGGATCCCTGGAAGTATCTAAGGCCAGGGTGGATGGAGCTGTGAGTGGATGGGATAAGGCAGGGGTGGAATGGGATGAGCTTGAAGGTCAGAATCCAGAATTCCCTGTATTCAGCAGAAGGGATTGGTGCCCAGTTTTCATCCTGATGGTCCCAGGTGTGGGTAATTCTCCATTCTATCCTCAGAGATCTCCCCAAAATCCCCACAATAAGACTTGGAATTTTCCATTTTTCTTCCTAAATTTGACCCCTGTGATTGGAAAATCAGGAACAGAGCAGATGTTGAGAAGGGAAAGACTTAGTGAGGGCTGATGGTGCTGGGACACCCATGGAAAAATGTTTGTGACAAATGAGTTGGAGAAATTGTCATTCACAACTCGAGATCTGTGACAAAGGCCATGGAAATACAAAACAAGTCCTTTAAATGTGATGTTGCAACTTCTGTGGGACAATTGATACCACAGGAAATATTTGCCTGGGTCTGTTTGTGGAATCATGGAATCATGGAATGGTTTGGTTTGGAAGGGACCTTCAGGGTCATCCAGTGCCACTCCTGCCAGGAGCAGGGACACCTCCCACTGTCCCAGGCTGCTCCAAGCCCTGTCCAGCCTGGCCTTGGGCACTGCCAGGGATCCAGGGACAGCCACAGCTGCTCTGGGCACCCTGTGCCAGGGCCTGCCCACCCTCACAGGGAACAATTCCTTCCATTAATCTAATTTATGCCTAAGCTCCTTAAATTTACAGCAACTAATTTACATTTGTGAGATTATATCCACTTCCCAAATCTCCAACTCTCCAGAGTGAGAAAGAGGAGCTCTAAATTATTTTGCTGGAACCTCAGGCTCCAAGCAGAAATCTGCCTAAATCTGCAGAAATCCTGAGGAATCAGATCCATGCGTTATCTGGAACATTCTTCACTTCAACAACTCATCCCTGTCCTGAAAATCTCCTCTAGAAGTGGAAAGAAAAAGAAAAAGTCACACCTTGCTGTCTGAATTTATCATCAGCGTGGAGTTTGTGGGGTGCTCTGGACATTTCAAATCCTTTTTCCTTTCCAAAGCTTTTGTAAATGATGGGGAAAAAAAATCAAAGCCCTTTTTCAGCCCAAAATTGGCGGTGAGGTAAAAGTTCCCTCNATCTCCACTCCAGGTTATTTTATGGCTTTCTTTGTGCTTCTTACAAGGAAAGTTGGGCCCTTGGATCAGCCAAGTCAGGGCATGTCAAAAGGCACCGTGGGACTTTGCCCACTCCTTGCAAAGCCAGGGAATCGCCTGGCTGGTGACATTCCCAGTTTTCCCTTGGAAAACAGGGAAGAATCCTTCTGCACATTCTCCTCCTCTCCTGGAAATTCTAATTTTTAGGTCTTCTCCAATGATTTTTTTATTCCCTTTAAGAAGAATTTCTTTTAAAAGTATTTCCGTGAATGTTTATCTGTTTTTCCTCATTAATTTTAAAAAGAGGCTGGGTTGATGAACTTGGGATTTAGGCCTCTCCTCCTGGATTTGTACTAAACCACTCAAAATTCCCTTGTTAAACAGGGGAAATTAGGAAAAGCTTTGAAAATAGGAACAATCAAAGTGTGCAGCTTTCAGTTCCAGGATGTTTACCCAAATTTAGGAGCCGCAGAGGGCACTGGGCACATGAAAATCGAAAATCTTAAATCTGTGTGACCTTAAACCAGCCTTTGGGGCCTTGTTCCTGCTGAAATTCAGGAAAACTTGGACTCATATTGCAAATAGAGAGTGGACATCTCATGATTTACAGCAAGGAAGAGACTCTCAAGAGAATTTTTATTCCATGGTCACCGTTATATTAATTTATAATTAATGATGAGAAAATGGGTTTGAACAAAAATATTTTAAAAAATCTAAAAAAATCCCCCAAGCCCGAACTCGTAAAAACTCAAAATCTCCCTGACGACTTTCATTTGGGAAATTCTCAAGCAGTGTGGTTGATATTTTCTTTTTGTGAGTCAATTTTCTTCCTCCCCACCCCTTGTTCACCTCTTGGCTTTGTGAGGCCGAAGAATTTGATGACAAAGTCACGGAGAAAACCATAAATGGAAGAAATTGGGAATTGCAGCAAAATGATCCCATCCCTCTGAAATTTCCAAGTTCTGTCCAAAGTGACTGGCAAGGGGATGAAGTCCTGTCCTTTAGGAAAAAAGAAGTCAAGGGATAAACACTCCCAGGTATTTGAATACCTCTTGAATTGCCATTCAGGCACTGGATTTGCACTGAGGATTTTGGTATAGAAAGAAGCCAAATAAGCAGCTAAAAATCAAAATAAATAAAGTATAAATTGGCCACTTTAATTCTGCCAAAATATAGAAAACTTAATCCCATTTGTGAGTGCTTTGACATCCCCACCTTATATGAATATTCTTTAAAAGAGCAGCTCAGTGGCTTTATTTAAAATGAAATATTTAATTTTAATACAACTGAGAACAGAATCAAATTTTTAGACGATGATGCCTGGGATCGATGAAAAGGATCACAAAATATTTTTGATAAGGAGAAAATCTCCAGGGATTTTGCTTTCCAAGCCCATTAATGTGCCCAGGGAGCATCAGATCAAGGTTCAGCTTCCACTCCATTCCACAGGTTTCTCTCCCAGGAAAATTCCAAAATAATGGCGGGTTGAGGTTTCCCTTAATCCCTATGGACATGCCAAAAATCTTTCACTAACAAAGATGCTCTGTTAATTACTTCTAATTAGAGCCCACTTTTGTCTCCCTGTTTACTCTACTCACCAATAATTACAAAATTCAAATGAAATAGTTTCTGTTCTTACCCCCCAAAATGTACCTCTAAACTCATTGTAAATTTGTCTTTTCTCTTCTGACGTTTTTGCAATGTTTCATTGAAAATTCTGGAGGTTTTCAGCCTAAATCTGATCCTTCTTCTGGTCACAACCTTGATCTAAATTTAGAGGTAATTTTAAGCATCTTCAGTTTGGATATTTTCTGCAGCAGTGCCTCAGTTCAGTATTTAATTGTAAATTCCCCCAAAATCCCAGCAAAACCAGACAACAGCTCATTTTTCCTTTGGAGCATGAAGGCAATCCATCTTTTGTAAACCCTTAAATGCTGAATTTCAGCTGCTCTTTTGCCTCTTTTAAATTTTGCTGTGTGTGGCCACTTCCATATTTACAACCAGATTTACAAGGTGAAATGGAGGCTGTGGAATAAATGCTCTAAATTACTGCAAAGCTCTGTAAAAAAGGTCCCCCACAAAGTCATAAAAATGATGCATCTGCCTGGGATATTCCAGGGCCTTTTCCATCCAGGCAAGGGGAGCTTTAGCCCAGCAATAATTCCTGCAAACCTCGCTCATAAATATGCACTAATCAGTGTTGAGGGTTGCTCAAGTGGGTCATAATTTTCCAGCTGAACTTGCCTTTGTTGACACTATTTTCGTTTGGATACCTGACCCTGAATTATTTCTAGGGATGCAAAGGAATTGCCTCCCAGGGAAAGATAATTCCTGGGGTTGAAGCACTTTGGAGAAGACACATGGCAGGTGAGCTGGCATCTGAATTCCTCCTGGTGCAGACTCAGCAGATTTGGATAAAACTCCCTGGGAAGTGATAAGATAAATCAGGTAAAAAAGCAGAATTTGCCTCGTGCCAAATCCATCTGGCGGATCCAGAGGAGATGAAACATAATTGAGTAAGAATAATTCCCAGACGAAAGGAGGATACAGATAATTAATAACAGAGATACTGCCTTGATTAATAACGCTGCTTATCATGTTCAGGAAGCAAAAAGCCAACCACAATCATCCTTCCCAGTCTGGCATTAAGGAAAGTTCAGATGTGCAGGTCTAAAGACACAAAGAGGGAGCTTTATCTCACCTAACTTTATCAAAATTTTATTATATTCCATAGGATATCGGCCTATAATTCACCTGCAATCACTAGAGAGAGATAGACTTCTGAAGGGCATGGAAAATAGGGAAGGAAACATTGGAAAAGAATTCAGTGGGAAAGAAGGCAAGGTGTCAGAACCCTGACACAGAGGATTTCAGGATTCCTGTGCTGACAGGGACTGATCCTCACAGACACTGCATTGACCTGAGGCCGTGGAAAAGATTCCAAAATTGAGTGACAGCTCTGAGATTGTGAGTGTGGAGTTGAAGAGAAGTGTGTGATCTCACAGGGTGAGAAATTTAGAGTTTGGGGTTTTGAGATATAGTAATGTATATGGAACAAGATTAGGGGTTAGGGTGCAGTCCTCTCCTTTTTCTTCATTTTCTTCATTTTCTCCTTTTTCTTCTCCTTTTTCTCCTTTTTCTTCTCCTTTTTCTCCTTTTTCTCCTTTTACTGTTTTTTCTCCTTTTACTGTTTTTTTCTTCTCCTTCTCCTTCTCCTTCTCCTTCT
>VZTB01001192.1:797-22442 GCA_013397245.1 Thryothorus ludovicianus
CCCTGCCCCCCCCCACCCCTCCTCCCCCACTCCACCCTGCCCCAATCCAGCCTGGCTGCCCCAATCCATCCTGGCTGCCCCAATCCATCCTGGCTGCCCCAATCTATCCTGGCTGCCCCAATCCATCCTGGCTGCCCCAATCCATTCTGGCTGCCCCAATCCATCCTGGCTGCCCCAATCCACGCTCTCAATGATGTGCATAAACATTTCAGCTGGGGAGGAAATCCATGTTGTGTAGGTTCCCAAAATATCAATAGTGTTGGCTCCTCCTGGGTTAAGCGCAGTTGAGGAGACTCAAAATTTAGCCAAAACATTTCTGTGAAATCAACTACTTCATTTTTCAGATTAATCTTTTCCCACAGAGAGTCAGTTCGCATCTACTTAAAGGGGAGCAAAGGCTATGACCTCCATGTGACAGCCATTGTCACCTGTCCTGTGTTTGCAAAAACTCAGGAGGTTGCCGTGTTTCAGCCTCTCGATGATGCATCCCATTGGGCACATTCATTGCTCCAAAACTTCTACATCCCAAAATGCTCTGAAGCACCATGGCTGTGCTACATCCCAGAGCAGCTGTGGCTGCCTCTCGATCCCTGGAAGTGCCCAAGGCCAGGCTGGATGGAGCTTGGAGCAACTTGGGCTAGTGGAAGGTGTCTGTGCCCATGGTGGGGTGAAATGGGATGAGCTTTAGGGTCCCTCCCAACACAAACCATTCCATGTTCTGTGATTCCACAATCCCAGTGAGCAGCCGTGTTCCAGCCAGTCCTGTGCTGACACAATGAAGACATCCTTGTCCTATGGAATGTGTGACACCCTCACCAGCACATCACCAGCTCTTGGTGTTCACTGAGGAGCTCAC
This sequence comes from Thryothorus ludovicianus, assembly GCA_013397245.1. Lineage (NCBI taxonomy): Eukaryota > Metazoa > Chordata > Aves > Passeriformes > Certhiidae > Thryothorus > Thryothorus ludovicianus. The sequence goes on from VZTB01001192.1 coordinate 1,654, forward strand.
CACAGTTGGGCTCACCCCTGATGCAGCCTCAGCAGCAGCAGCTCCATAAAATGAAGATATTTGGGGCAATGGGGTCGTTGCCACATCCGTAGATTTGCTTTTAAAATTATTTATCCTATATATTCCCAGAAACCTGATTTTAAATCACCCTGATAACAACCTGGCAGAGGTAGAAAACACAAGTTCTGTCCTTGGCTCGCTGCTGGGCAGTGTGAGAAGGCAGAAGGGGCTCAGTGAGGGTAGTAATTGGGATTTCATCTCCGAGCAGAGTGGAGCAGACAGGTCAGCAGAGGGCAGGAGCTGCAGTGTCCTGAGGGGTGTCCCCAGGACAGGATTAAAGGAGGCCTTTGCAGAGTTCAGCTCCTGTCTGAGCTCCTGTCCCATTCCCTTGGGAGGCAATGCCAAGAGAGGCTTCTCTAGAGGACCAGTGACCCCCTGGGCATGTCTGGAGTGGGGAGGACGAGCTGTGAACTGCTCTGCAAGCGCCTCTCCATGTCCAAACCTGCTCTTCCTGGCCAGTCCTGACCCAGCCTCTCTCTCCATGTCCAAATCTGCTTCTCCTGGCCAGTCCTGACCCACGAGCTGGCTCCAGTGATGTGATCCCAGGGAATTGTACCCAGAGGGGTTAAATCTACGATTTCCTCTCACTCCAGTGCATGTGCTGCTCAGAGGAAATGCAGCCTTGACTCCTGCCCTTTGTGTGGAGCAGAAATGAGTAGAAATGAGGAGGGCTGGCAGCATTAGTCAGCAGCACTCCTGGGGGCACTTCCAGCAGGAACCTGGGCCCAGCATGGAAAATGCACTGTACAAAATATTTGTGCAGAGCAGGAAAACGCTGCATTCCTGGGATGACAATGGCCTTGTGTCACTGTCTGTGGCCGCAGCCGTGGTGACTCAGGCTGTGGCTGGGGAGGGACAGCAGGGTGAGCGGGCAGCGCTCGCTGCCAGCCCTGGCCGTGCTGCTGACTGTGCTGGGGCTGGGAGCTCCAAAGAAAACACAGGGCTATTGTTTGAATTTGCTTTTTCTTCCAAAGGGTTGATAGTCTGGCAGAGGGAATGCTCCTCCGGGGCCGTGGGTGCAAGGCATGAGCACGGGGCTTGCACCCCTGGGCGGGGATGGACACGCTCCTGCCTCGGTGTCTGGGGCAGCTGGTGCATTGCACCCCTGCTTCCCAAAGCCCTGACCCCGGGAATCTGCAGCAGCTGCCCCCAGGCCTTACTCAGATCAGAATCCATGAGCTGGAAGGAGCAGATTCCACCCAAGCCGGCAAAATTGGAAAGTCCCTGCACATCCTTCCTTTCATTTCCCACTTCCCAGCCCGTGGAAGGTGCTGATGTGTGTGGGACCTGCACATCCCTGCCTGAGCCGGGCAGAGGGGCTGGAGCAGCCCTGGCTGCGCCTGGCACCTGAGCAGGCTGAGCAAGGCTGAGCTCAGGCTCTGCTGCAAACCCCTGGGGGTTCAGGATGGCAAAGATCCCGCTGGGAGAGGGCAGCTCTGGCCCCTCTCTGTGACCATCCGATGGGATGGGATGGGATGGGATGGGATGGGATGGGATGACAGGATGGATAGGATGATGGGATGATGGGATGGCAGCTGAACCAGCCTTGGCTCCTTCAGAACTCTGCTGTTCACACCTGGCAGTGTTCCCAGGTGATGGCCAACAGAGAAATCTCAATGAAGTCCTGAAAACAACAAGTCTTAGCAGAGAGGGCAGCAAACACTGCTGGGAAAGCAACTAACTGGGAAAAAAATGGACAGAATCTGCATATTTTGCAACTGCTCACTGTTGGCTGGACTCTGAAGGACCAGCACCCTTTAGAGCTGGGTCACTCTCTAGCACTTTGTCCCCACGATACTTTTGGCTCTTATCAGTTCCTTGGACTTGCAGGACAGATGTGAGGGGAACCCCAAGTGAAGAAATGCCCAGGGCCAGCAGGCTGCCCACTGCCACCAGGAAACTCATGATGGGTCTCAAGATGGGGACAAGAAATGTGTCACCTGCTCCAGAGGGGACAGACTGAGCATGGCAGTGCAGCTTTGGCTGATGGCTGAGACTGGTCCATGAGCTTCTGTCCTGGCTCTGGGGAGGCCACAGGTGACAGGGACACAGCCAGGAAAGCCATCTGCTCCAGCCCCCGGGGGAATCCCTGGGGAGTGAAGCTCCCTTTCCACCTGTCTCAGGATAGAGCTCTGAGCTCAGCCCTGTGGCAGTGGCAGCTTGTGTTGACCAACACACTCTGCAGTGATGCTAAAAACTGTGCAAACCTCTCCTGGCACCAAGCCACGGCAGCAATTTCTTCATTGATTTCTGCTGGGGACAGAAACAGGAAAACAATTTCCCTGACTTTCCTTATTTTCGTATGAATGGGGTGTTTGTGTGTTGCTCTGGGAACAGTTGGAAGGGAGAGGATGTGGATGGAGCTGGATTGGGGCACTGGAGGAAAACATCTTTCTCCTTCACTAGCAGTCCTTCCCCCTCATCTGTCAGGAAGGAAATTTAAGAAACCTTAGAAAGCTCTGCAGAGCAATAACTTAGAGAGTCCAGGGATAAAGATCCTCACCCCATCTCTACCACTGGGAAAAACTTCTCAACCCTCACAACTTAGAGTTGTGCAAAACGGAGGAGGAGGAGGAGGAACAAGACGTTCTGTCAGCGTGGAAGAGGCAGGAAGAGGCTTCTTCTGTGCCCTGCCAGGACCTGGATGCCATGTCCAGGGAAATACGTGTGTTCCCTGCACTTCCTGGCACTGACGGCGGTGCTGGCCTTTGCTCCCTGCCAAGGACAGGGCTGAGGGGACAGGTCCCACCTCCCCTTTGCTCCAAGGCTCCGAGATGGAGCAGGCTCTGCAAGGGAGGCAAACTGGAGAGGAAATCAGCCCTGCACAGCTCAAACAGGGCCCAGGGCAGCTCTGCAAGCCCCTGGGAGCAGCAGTGAGGGCAGAGCACAAACAGGCTCTCAGCAGAGCGTGGCCTGCCAGGCACTGGTGTGGGAAACTCACCCAGACACAGGGAATGGCAGGAACGGCATTCCCTGCAGGAGGGAGTGGGGTCAGGGAGGGCAGGGCACCTCTGTAAGACCTGCCGTGGTCCCCAGGGCATGTGGTGCCCATGGGTGCTCCAGGTGCTCACATATCCCATTCCAATCTCCTTTTCCACACTCAGAAGGACTTGTGGCCTTCCACTTGTACCCCAAGACCTGCACCTCCAGCTCCCTTCCCACAAAGAAGGAGCTTTTTTTCTCTTTTCCTTTTAGAGCCTCACGCTCATGCTGCTGTCAGGTTGAGATCTACTAGAAATGCCTCTCCCTTTACCCTCAGAAGGGCCTTCAGGATCAAGGAGTCTGTGCTAACTCCTTCTGCTTCTTCAGAGAAAATTAGATGGAAAATATTTCCAGCAGAAGGTGCCAGTGAAACCTATAAATGAAAGAAAAGAGGCTGAGGTTAGACCAAGAGTGCTGAAGGCATGTGTGTGGAGGTGCAAACACACAGAACCTCAGAGCAGCTCCCAACCAGCCAAGCAGAAGCCTTGGAAAGCAGGTAGGAGCTCAGCACTCCTCCAGCTAAACCAAAAATGACACATTCAGGATTATGCCCATGGTTTCTGTTCATGCAGATTTGTCTCTTCCTCAAAATCATCTTCATTCTGCGGTGGATTTCCACTCTGAGCTCACCCCAGATTTCAGACAGAGCTCTTCAAAAACCACAAGTGATTTATTCCTGGTTGTTTAACACAGGAAAGCAAGGACCAGGTGTATCCTGAGAAATGCAGCCAGAGAGATTCCAGAGCTTGACAAGTCCTCGGTCTGAAGAAAAATTAGGGGAAATGCCCAGGTTTGCACACATTAATGATTGTCCCTGCAAAAGCTGGAATCTGCTCTGGATCAGCACTGGCACAGGCAGGGCTGAGGGCTGGGCTGGGCTGCTGAGGTGAGCACTGGGGCATCTCTGAGTCAGGGAGGGCTGCAGGTAGGGGCTCCTCGGGTGTTTCTTGGTCCAGGGTATCCACACCACTGCCTGGCTGCTCGAGCAGGTGCAAATCCCTTGGAATCATTCACCTCTCTGCCCATGACTGCTGTTCCAGGGAACTTCTGCTTTAGCTCTTGTAAATCTCCCATTTCTTCTGCTCCACAGGCACCAGCAAGCACATTCCTCTGGGGAACCCAGGCATGGACAGAGCAGCCCAGCTTGGCTCTGCAGGCACCTTTGGCATGGTGGGATCTGAATTCCTGCCTCTTTCCCCCTTCCCTTTTTTCTCACAGCCTCAGAGATGGGCATTGCCTCCACTGATGAAGCTCTGTGGCTTCTCTGGGGTTCCTGACCCACCTACAGACCCCAAGACTCCAGATATCAAAACCATCACCCCCCGCTCACCCAGCAGACAATGACTTTGCTCCTCAGGAGATGCTCTTGGATGTTTGTCCTCTGGTTTTCGTCTTGACATGAGGCTGCAGGGCAGGAGACCCTGCAGAAGGTCAGACAGACCCAAAGTGCCTGAGAGTGAAAGGGAGAGTGCAGCTGTCCTGAGCTGCTGGGGTCCTTCAACCTCACCTACTATTCCAAAGGAAATAAAAGAGCCCTGCAAATCTTCTGTTGAGGTGGCAAGGCCCTGGAACAGGGAAACTGTGGCTGCTACATCCCTGGAAGTGCCCCAGGTCAGGTTGAATGGGGCCTGGAGCCACCTGGGATAGTGGAAGGTGTCCCTGGGAGTGGAACAAGATGAGCTTTGAGGTCCCTCCCAACCCAACCCATCCCATTCCATGATTCTGTGATTTTAGGATCCTGACTGATCCCAAAACCAAGGCAATTACAGAAGAGGAACCAGGCTCCAGTTTGTTTCCTGATTTTCTGAGCAAGGTCATGACGATACAATTTTATCTTGAGCAGGAGCTGAAGTAGCCCTTGGGTGGGCCCTGCTCTGTGCCCAGGGGCTGGGGGAGCACTCCAGGGTGGGATGTGTGCCCTGGCTGTGCAGTGAGGGACAGGACACCATTGATAGAACTGACAGCTGGACAAAAATCCCAATTTGGGGGCCCTTCTGCAGCCCCCGACCTCCAGGATGAGTGGTGAAGGACTGGAGAGCACTGGGGGGCTCTTGGGCACATCCCACTGGCCTTTACCCTTGGACACCAATGAACAGAGAAGTTTCCCATGTGGGAGAGCCCCACAGATGATAAATTTGTTCATTTATCCACTGCAGCCCCCTGCCTGTGTCTGGGATGATCTTCTGCCAAATGGAAATGCACATCCTCCTTCTCTAGGCCAGGCTGAGGATGGATTCTCCAGACTCATCCTCACCTGAGCTCTCCCCATGTGCTCCTGGTGGGACTGAATGTCCCCAGCCCATGTGGCTCTGTCACCGTGGGCAGTTCCCACACAGAGCTGCTCTCCATCATTCTCCCCACGGATTGGAGGGGCCTGGCCACACAAACACCCATTTCAGTTCCTTCACAGTTAGTCTCTACCCCATTTTCACATCCTGGACACCACAGCAAGTTCCTGAGTGGGTTTTCTCTTTGCCTGCTGACCTTGCACAGGAGTTTTTGCTCCCTTCTCCATGCTCATCCTGGGGTTTCCCACCTGAAGAGGCTCTGTCCAGCCCCCAAAGCTGAGTAGTTTGTGTTCCATCCAATTCCTTTTGAGCCTCAGCAACTTGGCTGTGCTCTCTCAGAGCAAGGAACCAGAGATGGAGGGAACAGCTTTGGCCAAACTCCACTATTTTATTTTTGAAATTAGTTTTTAGTTTTATCTCTCAGGCTTAATTAGAGTGGTTTGTCTGGAAAATTTGACTTTCTGCGATAAAAGCCTCCTTTAATGAGAGAGACCATAATCATGATTGAAAAACCTCCTGAACCCAAGTGGATGCTGATCTGTGAGCTGCCACATGAGTGTTCCTGTGCCAGTGTGTTCATGCATATAAATCTGTTTACTAAACAGTTTTAACCTGCTCTAAACACAGCCTGGAGTTATCTTATCTGTCCTGCTGAGCAAAACAAACAGATGCACCCAAACACCCAAACACTCCTGGATAAGGAGTTCCTTATCAGCCCTGCTCCCCCCACTGGCCCAATTAAACTGTCAGTCAGTCTGTCAGTCCATCAGTCAGTCCATCAGTCAGTCAGTCAGTCAGTCAGTCTGTCTGTCCATCAGTCAGTCCATCAGTCCATCAGTCAGTCAGTCAGTCTGTCTGTCCATCAGTCAGTCCATCAGTCAGTCAGTCCATCAGTCAGTCTGTCAGTCAGTCTGTCAGTCTGTCAGTCCATCAGTCAGTCAGTCAGTCCANTGCCAGTCCATCAGTCCGTCAGTCCATCAGTCCATCAGTCAGTCAGTCCATCAGTCAGTCAGTCAGTCCATCAGTTCATCAGTCTGTAAGACCATTAGTCTGTCAGTCAGTCCATCACTCAGTCCGTCCGTCAGTCAGTCTGTCCATCAGTCCATCAGTCCATCAGTCCATCAGTCCATCAGTCCGCCAGTCCATGAGTCTGTCAGTCAGCCCACCCTTCAGCCAGTCTGTCCGTCAGTCCATCAGTCTGTCAGTCCATCAGTCCATCAGTCCGTCAGTCCATCAGTCCGTCACTCAGTCAGTCCATCAGTCAGTCAGTCCGTCAGTCAGTCAGTCCGTCAGTCCGTCAGTCCGTCAGTCCGTCAGTCCGTCAGTCCGTCAGTCCGTCAGTCCGTCAGTCCGTCAGTCCGTCAGTCCGTCAGTCCGTCAGTCCGTCAGTCCGTCAGTCCGTCAGTCCGTCAGTCCGTCAGTCCGTCAGTCCGTCAGTCCGTCAGTCCGTCAGTCCGTCAGTCCGTCAGTCCGTCAGTCCGTCAGTCCGTCAGTCCGTCAGTCCGTCAGTCCATCAGTCCATCAGTCAGTCAGTCCATCAGTCCGTCAGTCAGTCCATCAGTCAATCCGTCAGTCCATCAGTCAGTCCTTCTGTCAGTCAGTCCATCCATCAGTCAGTCAGTCGATCAGTCCGTCAGTCCATCAGTCATTCGTTTCCCACCCATGCCTTTTTGGGAGCACCAATCACCATTTCAGATGGGCATGGATTTGATCTTGGGAAGCTGCAGTTCCCGGGGGGTTCGTTTGCTTTCTGCATCCTGCAAGTGCTGCACCAAGAGGACCCCAGAGATGGTGGTGATGAAAGCCAGGGATGATTTTGGTGAGCAGAACTTCCCAAGCATTTACAGACAGAAGATGAAGGGCTCAGGACTCAGGATTTGGGATTTGTCCAGTGCCCACACCAAGCCAGGACTCTCTGGACCAGGAAAGTGCTGAAGAGTTTGTAAGAAAGGGCAGGGCCCAGCCAAGTCAGATCTGCTGAGGTTTAGCTGCAAATCCTCCCACTGCTCTCTGCAAGGCTTTCTGCTTTATCAGGAGAACGTCCTGAGCTGCCCCTGACCTTGCTATAAAGCAGATAAATTTCCCAGCACAGCCTCAGGATGCAGCACACGTTCCTGCCCAGGGCAGCCCCATTTTTCACAGGGATCATTCCAGCTACACCTTCATGATAAAGGATTATTTTAAGGACAACACAAAAGATGCTCATATCTGTCTTGATATAAAGGCATAAAGAATTCTGCCTCAGCCCAGAGCCTCCTGCTAACTCTCCTCCTGAACCTGTAGAGGATTTTTCTCATCTGTCTTTAAAGTTGAACATTTCCTCAATGACTCTGAGCAAGACACCTGATGGGAAAGGCTTGAGCAGGAATGATCATACCCTTAGTTTTCACAGAAAATGAACTCATTTATTTTCATATTTACACCCTGTTGGGCCAGGAGATGACTCTGCTGGTGTCAATCAAAGATCAGGTTAAATCAGTGGCCTCATCAACCCTGCTCTCAAGCCAAGGAGAAGGAGAGAAAGTCACCCAAGATAACTGGCTGTACAAAGAGCAGCTTTAACCATTTGTGGAAGTTGTTGGCAAATGCAGGGGTCAGGAAATTACTTGTCTGGTTGTCTTCATGCAAAGATAAAAGTCAAAAAGTAGCAGAAAAGAAGACAGAGATGAGGTGAAAAATATCCTTGGGTACAATCACAGAACCACAGAGTGGGAAGGGACCCTCAAAGATCATCCAGTCCAACTCCTGGCCCTGCACAGACACCCCAACAGCCCCACCCTGGGCCTGGTCATCCTCCAGTGTCAACAGCATTTCTTAGCCTGATAAAGGTTTTCATTACACACAAAAACCCAAGTAGAAAAGATGTTATGATGCTGGAAAACAAGTTCTGATACTGGTAATTAACCAGCAACACCATCAGGAATAATCAGCCAGAATTAGGCATCAAAGGAGAGCAAAGGGAATGTTTTGTTTATTCTCTCTGCTTTCCATCCCCAGCACTGCTCCCCCTGAAGTGGGGCCATCCCAGCAGCCCCAACCTGCACTCCCTGCTCGCTCCTCTCTGGAAAGCATCGCCCAGGGAACAATTGATACCAGGGTCTTGCAACACCAAGTTCTCCTCGGAGGTCTTCCACCGAAGGAACAAACAGGCCCAACCCTGCTCTGTTCAGGAGGTCTGATAACATCACTGCCCAAGGGGCTGTGGCTGCAGGCCAGGGCTGTGTCCCAATAAACCATTTTCTGCAGGACCACCTTGCCTGGACTTGTCTTTCCACAGGAAGCCAGGCAAAGCAAAGCATTCAGATGCTAAAAATGTGCAGCTCTTGTTGGTGTTTGTCCAACATCAGGAGGCTCATAAATCTCCTGGGAAAGGTAGAACAGGAGTGTGATTAAGAAAACAAGAAACTTTGTGCATTGATTGCTCTCCTGCTGCTTCCAGAAAAGCTATTGCCTGTTGATGAAATGCCTCCCTGTCTGGCTTCCAATCCAGCACTCTCCCTGCAAGGGTTCTTTCCAAATCTGCATTACAGGGCAGACACACACACGGGATCAAAGGGAAAACACCAATCCATGCGTGCAGACCTGTCCAAAGGTGGAGAGCAGAAGCCACCAGCAAGAGAAACTTAAGAGACCACAAAGTGTCTTTTTTTCTGCCTTTTCACTGTTCTTAAAGCCCCAAAAAGAGGTACTTTAAAAAATACCAACCAACTCGCTGCTTGTGATTTGTGGGAACTGATCTGTGCTGTTTGCAGCCACTGTGACAAACCCACCCCAGTAATCCCCACGCTGTTCTTTCTGTTCCCAGCTGAACCCTCGGGATGTGCTGCCCTGTCTGTCTCCCCCATGCAAATGTTACAGAGCCAGTGACCAAAATCCTGCCGGGGAACAGGAGAAGAGGCACAGCCCGGCACGGCTGGACAGCAGCGCCGAGGAAAGAACATTTCCTGTTTTCCAGTAGCCAGCAGATATAAGGAACAATCCTTTGTGCTCGCTGCCAGCCAGGGAAATAGCTGGAGCTCGCAGCATTTTTGAGGATGTGGTGTGTACACACAGGATCTGCTGGAGCAGGGGAGCTGGGATGTCACGTAGGGAGGACAGGAGGACACCTGTATCCAGCGGGGTGTCCGGGACAGGCAGCACAGCTGACCAGCACAGCTGACCAGCACAGCTGACCAGCACAGCTGACCAGTCCAGCCCTGCCGCCTTCCCTCACTGTCCCAGGGGAAGGGAAGTTTGTGCAGGAGCTGTGCTGGAACAGCTGCAGTCACAGAGGACTCAGGAGGTCCCCAATTCTGGCACAACTCCGTGACAAGAGCTTGTGCTGAGGTGGGGTTGGTTCCTTCTGCCATGTCCCAAGAGGAAACGGCCTTAGGCTGCACCAGGGGAGGCTCAGATTGGATATTATAGAAACAAAAAAAAAAACAAACCCACTGAAAATGTGCTCAGGCATTGGAATAAATTGCCCAGGGAGGGGGTGGTGGAGTCACCATGTCTGGAAGTGTTCCAAAGGTGTCTGGATGTGGCACCTGGGGACGTGGGATTTGGTGGTGCCGGTTTGATTGTCGGACTTGAGGATCTTGAAGGTCTTTTCCAGCCTTAATGATTCTGTGACTGAGGTGGGTCTGCAAGAACTCAGGGTCAAAAAAAGAGCAGATTCCTTTATTTAGGAGCCTCTTGCCTCTTCAGAGATCCCTCCTGCTCCCAGACTGGAAATGCAATGGAGCGTCTTCCACTGGAGATGCTGCTTTACACTTCCCAGAGCAGGGAAGAGCTGGAACTGGGATAAAGCTGGTTGTGTCCTAGCCCTGAGCTGATGTTGAAGAGAGACCCCACTTCCACCTAAAGCTGGAGTTCAGGGGCTCAGCTCAGTCCCTGCTGTGGGATTTCAGCCCCTGCCCACATCCTGTCACGGAAACAAGATGGGGATTAAAAAGCCTTTTGCAAAACGCTCCTGCCAAACACCCTGTAATGGTGTAGTGTTTCCAGACACATTCGGGAAAAAGCCAGAAATTGTTCTTAGTGGCATTCTAGAAAGGCATAGAAGAATAATATTTCAATACAGAAATCTTTTCCAACCCTTTCCTTGGGATCCCTGTAACAATTCCAGTAGATCTCAGAATAATTAAGCCTCAGGAAAAAAAAATATGAAGAAAGATATCTGAAGGCAGGTGAATCATGGATAAGGTAGGATGTTCTCAGGATACTTTTGAAGAGAAGCTTGGCTTTATTTGCAGGATTAGGGAGACATTTGCAGCTCAGCAGAGCAGCTTCTCCTGCAAGCGCCTTCCTGCGCTGCCCACAGCCAGGACCAAGACTCAATAAGGACAATCATGAGAAATCAATGTCTCTCTGAGCAGACAGCTCAGCCCAGTGCCCCAGACCCTGCTGGGTGTGGGTGGGATCCTGATCAGCACAGACACAGAGCCAGGTGGGTGTATCCAAGCAGGAATTCCATCGGTGAGCAGCAGGACCTGTGTCTGTGAAGCTCTGCCACAAAGCTGGGACCAGGTGACCTTTAAATGTGACCCCAGTGGTGAGGGCTGGGCTGAGGCACATCTGTGGTGTAGAACGCAAAGGTTGGCATTTGGGGGAGAAAAACAGCCTCTAGCTCCAGCTGGAAATCAAAGGCAAAGTGGAGAGAGGTCCAGAGGTCCAGCGTTCCACTGGAAAGTGCAGGCACCACACACAGCTCTGGGACTGAGGCAGAACCTCCCGGCTCTGCTTCAAAGGAGAGGAACAAACAGCAGGACAATGAAATCTCCCGTGGAGAGACAGCCCCAGGTGTGTGTTCTCCACAACAAACACCGCTGGGAGAGCTGGAAAAGCCTGGGCTGCAGCTCTGCCACTGCCCGTGGGGCTTCAGCCTGCAGCACACAGGGAATGGATCTGCTTTGCTGGACAGGTCAGTGCCTGGTGCTGGGAGCTGGAGTGCAGAATGACAGAGATTGCACCTGCAAAGTGCTGCCAGGTGACTCAGGCAGGGTGTTTCATACGAGGATTATTTCACAAACAGCCTGGCATGATACCATCCATCTCATATTTAAAAATACAAATTCTTGGAGTGTCCTGATCTCTGCAAAATGAAGTGGAGACAAATGGCAGTGCTTTGGTTGTGTTCCAGCCCCCAGTTTGGCTCAGGCCATTCCCATGAAGACTTTTACTGTTGCAAAAGGCACAGGGGATAGCAACTCCTCTGCCACCACACCATGTCTGTGCCTGCATCTGCTGCCTTCCCTTTTGCTTGGAAAGGGGATTTTGGTCTCATTTGCAGAGTTTGGTGATGGATGGCAGTGGGGTGAGCTGAGCACACAGTCCTAAACTCTTCAGGACCTGAGCAGCCTCTCTGGGAGTCTTTCCAAAGAGTCGGGGTCCCTTTAGTGACAACTTAAGTTCCTGACAGCTGAGACAGTTGATGCCCTTAATTACTCAGAGCAGCTCTTTCTCCTGAACTCACATATCTACACAGAAGTCACCCCAGTCAGCGAAGAGCCTTGAGATTGGTCACAGGACATTGATTTCCCACAGGCTTAGGCTGGAGATTGCCAGCTGTGCCCATGGGAACTGCTGTGCACAGAGCATGGCAGCGTGTGGCACTCATAAGCCACTCCAGACCTTCTGGGGGACATATTTTTGTCCTCTGTTTCTACACACCTCAGCCCAGGGAAGTGGGTTTGTCCTTCTTGACACAGCAGGAGCACACAGAGCATCACTGAAAGCTGTTGGTTTGGCTGAGCAGCTGCTGTATCCATTTTTATCTCTCTGAATGCCAGCAGAGCTCACAAACTCACACGTGACACTGCAGGATGGGCCTGTGTTCCCTCGTGCTCTCCCATCCTCCTGCACTATCTAGACCTTTCTTAAATTACATCCTCAAATTGGGGCTGAGGCTGCTTCTGGGTCCTCGGTGTCGTTGGGGTCAAACCCTTCTGTGTTGGTTGTGGTTTGAGGCTCTTTGGTTTATGCTCCTTTCTCCCAGTGCCAGGTCACAAAAATGGATTTCATGTTTCCCTCCCTTCCCCCTCCTCCTGCCTCTGCAGTGCTGAAATTCCCATTAACGTGCCAGCCTGGCACACAAACCCCTCTTCTTTCTCTCAGCTCCTGTGGCTGTTGCTGCCAGCCCTATCTAGAGCCACATCTCTCCCCATCCCTGTCCAAAAGCCACTCTGCCATGTGCTGCTCCTCCCTTCGTGCCAAGAACCCCAAACACACCCCAGAGATCTCAGGTGAGAGATACCAGGGCTGAGAAGGAATCCTGCTCTTGAGGGTGATCACGAATCGTGTTTTATTTTCTCTTTTGTAATCTTCTCTCGAACTATCGTAATGAGGAATTTACCCTCTTGTTTTGCCAGAATAAACTTGTTCTCACCCTTAAGCATGTCTGGTATTAAAGGCAAGTCTAGGTGAAGCTCTGAAATCTGAATTAGCATTCCCTGTTCTGAGACAATGCATCCAAACACAGCAGTGAGGGACAGCTGGGACATGACACCAGTTTGGATTGTCCTGGAGCTGCTGAATGTGCTGGGCCAGGCGTGGATTTGTCACAGTCCAGGTTTGATGAAGTCAGCAGAAAGAAGAGAGACACTTTGCGAGGCAGGCAAGCCCCAGGCCGGGACATTTGTGGTGGGGTGACATTGCAGCCTCCCTGCACCTGGAGGGACACGCAGGTGTCACCATCCAGCCAGGCTGGGGCAGAGCCCGTGGGCCCAGGGTCACAGAGCTGCTGCCACAGGAGAATTATTTCACTCAGATTCCTCCTGTTGGGGTGGGAGCTGGTGCTGAGGGAAGTTCTGCTGCCAGCTCATACAATCTGCTGCCAGGTTCAGGAATTTCCACTTTTCATGGGGGTACAGGGCAAAGGGAGCAGAGCATCCCCTTCAGAGCAACTCCTGGGCTGCTTTTTGAGGGCACTGCTGCTCTCAGTTACACAATTCGGGATGTTCTCCTCACAGGATGAGGGAGAATGAGGCAAACCCCTTGTCTTTAGCTGGTTTTTCTTCTCAGGGTCAGAATTAATAGCACGAGAGACAGAATTCTTGTTTGGACTTGGATGTTTATTATTTCTTCTCTCAGTTACAGCTTCACTGTTGTGAGTGCTTCTACCTGCTAAATTAACAGAGCAACAATGGAGTACAGAGTTATGTTTTCAAGGTCTTTTTGAGCTTAAACTACTTAATTATGAGATGTCAATTAATTTATTTTTACTTTTCACTCAATACCTAATCACCCATATTCCGCACTGCAGATTTTTTTCAGCCAATCACACAAAATTACCCAAACTTGTGAAGATGAAGGAGAAGAAGAAGAAGACGAAAAAGGAGAAGAAGAGGAAGATTACACCTTAAATATTCCATTTTGTTACATATATATTACTATATTTCAAAACTCCAAACTCTAAATTTTTCACCTTGTAGGATAACACACTTGTATTTAACTATACACTCATAATTTCAGTGCTATCATTCAGCTTTGGAAGCCTTTCCCAAGGCCTCAGGTCAAATGCAGTGTAACTCTGAGGATCATTGCCTGTCAGAACAGAAAGCCTGAAATCCTCTGGGTGCAGGAGAAGAGTGGGACCCAGGCAGGGTTTGTGATCTGATGCCTTCTGAAGGGGTCTCTACATTCTTCAGCGATTTTTCCTGAGTTGTTTTCCCCTGCCCACCAGAGCTGTGTGCAGATGTCTCCACCCCATCCACAATACTTTGGTTGCAAAGAGCTCAGACCTGAGGCGGGTGGGAAGGAGTCAAACCCCAGGGCAAGCTGAGTCCAGGGAATCAATCCTGGATTCCCTGAGCCAAAAAACAGCTCCCTCAGCCTCTCCTGGGGCTCCAGCCCCTTCCCAGCTCCCTCAGCCTCTCCTGGGCCTCCAGACCCTTCCCAGCTCCCTCAGCCTCTCCTGGTGGAGCCTGAGGAGCAGCTGAGGGCACTGGGAGTGTCCAGCTGGAGCAGAGCACAGCGAGGGCAGAGCTCAGGGATGTGCAGCTCCTCCCGAGGGGCAGCTCCCATCTCTGCTCCCTGTGACAGGGACAGCAGCCAGGGCACGGCTGGAGCTGGGCCAGGGCAGGCTCAGGCTGGAGCTCAGGGAAAGGTTCTTCCCCCAGAGGGTGCTGGGCACTGCCCAGGCTGCCCAGGGAATGGGCACGGCCCCGAGGCTGCCAGAGCTCCAGGAGCCTTTGGATGCTCCAGGGATGCCCAGGGGGGATTGTTGGGGGGTGTGGGCAGGGACAGGGGTTGGACTGGATGATCCTTGGGGCCCTTCCATCCCAGGATATTCCCTGATTCTGTGGCTCTGTGTCCTGCTGTCCCTGCTGTGCTGGGAGTGCACTGGCCCAGCTCCCAGAGCAGCTCTGGTGTTGGATGTGGCTCCCACCTCACAGCTCATCTCAGTGCCCCCTCCCTGTCCTGCACCCCTCCAGGCCCGTGGCACTGTCACACCTGGCTGGCAGAGCTGCCCCATCTCCTGTCCCCAGCCCTGCCCAGGGCTCACCTGCCCTGGGACACCTGCAGGGCACCTGCAGCCACTGAGGCCCTCTCTCACGGGCCAGGGCTACAGCAGCAGCTCCTGTGGCCACTCAGGACTGGAGAAATTTTATCTCCTTGGGCNGCCCAGGCTGCCCAGGGAATGGGCACGGCCCCGAGGCTGCCAGAGCTCCAGGAGCCTTTGGATGCTCCAGGGATGCCCAGGGGGGATTGTTGGGGGGTGTGGGCAGGGACAGGGGTTGGACTGGATGATCCTTGGGGCCCTTCCATCCCAGGATATTCCCTGATTCTGTGGCTCTGTGTCCTGCTGTCCCTGCTGTGCTGGGAGTGCACTGGCCCAGCTCCCAGAGCAGCTCTGGTGTTGGATGTGGCTCCCACCTCACAGCTCATCTCAGTGCCCCCTCCCTGTCCTGCACCCCTCCAGGCCCGTGGCACTGTCACACCTGGCTGGCAGAGCTGCCCCATCTCCTGTCCCCAGCCCTGCCCAGGGCTCACCTGCCCTGGGACACCTGCAGGGCACCTGCAGCCACTGAGGCCCTCTCTCACGGGCCAGGGCTACAGCAGCAGCTCCTGTGGCCACTCAGGACTGGAGAAATTTTATCTCCTTGGGCTCCAAACATCGTTAATCCTTGAAGATTTTCCTTTAAGTCCTTTAAATCAAACATCTGAAAGAGCAGCAGAGCAGTGCTGGAGTGCTCTAAAAATTCTCATTAGAGCCACTTGGAAAGCACCCAGGAGGGAAGGAGCTCCTGGGGAGCTGATGGGAGAGGATCTCCAGCACCTGGAGGTGCAGGATCCCCTCACAGCATGGGAGATGCTGCACAGCTGCCCCGGCTGAGGCAGCTGCAAACAGCTGGGGTTAAACCCTCACCAATGATTTGGGATTTGTGGGGTGCAAAAACCAGTTTGTAGAATCCTTCAGAGGAGCCATAAGCAACATGAAAAAAAAAAAAGTTTGGTTTTTTTTAAGGTATCAAAATAAAAATACTTCCAAATTAACAGAAAACTGGCAGGGTTTTGGACACTTTGTTTTTTAATAAAAAAAAAAAAATAAAACTTGTGAAGAAAGCTACTGCTTCTGGGAAAGGCTTCATAAACTCCATGGCTCCATAAACTCTGAAGCTCATTATTTTGCTAAAAAAAAACAGCCTAAGCTTTTCAGCAGGCACTGCAGTATTATTAATCATCTCCTTGGACAGTGGGCATGTAATAAAACAAACTAAAATTAGCTGGAAAAAAAAAATCAAAGAAAAGGCCACTTTCCAAAATCCTGATAAATGAAATAAGTGGATGCCCAAACAAAGGGCTGAGAGCACAATTAAGGTAAAGCAGGAACTGGAGGGGCAACGCTGGTCCAGTGCACTTCACATGGAGCCTTTCATCCACCAGAGCCCCCAAAAGTGCTTAATCAAAATAATGGAGAGCAGGAGAACAAAATGCCTTGGAGGCAAAGGGAAAAGATAAATGGAGAGTGTGGCACAAAGCAGAGAGGTGGGGAAGGGGCTTTTCACCATCTCCTCTCACAGAAATTCCTTCAGGTCATTTATCTCCACTGCTTGTCTCTGAAATTATTTCATTTCTGTCCCTTAAGTGATGTGACAACTGCCCAGCACACTACCAGTGAGAGAGAGGCACTGATTGATAGAAATATTTGCATTTTTTCCATATAATTTTCCTATTTTACCCTTTTCACAGTCCAGCATCACCTTCACTCTTTCTCTCCTGCTACCCCAAGTTTTTGATGGAGATTTCTTGCGACTTTTCCTTGCCCAGCCAAAAAAATTGCTCAGTTTATCCCTCCTAACCTGGTGGTTTTCACCTAACCCCAGCCTCCTCCTTCACCTGCCTTTGGCAGCCCACCTGGAGTTTTTCTCATTCTCCTGAGGTCCTGCCTGCCCTCAGTAATTCCGTGTGATCTGTGGATGGTTCATTGTTCCCTTTCCATTCAAGATCACACACGGGGCCGCCCAGGACGGTGTCGGGCTCACGAGTCAAAGGCAAAGTGGCACCTGCCCAAACCTGTGAATTATGGCCACACTCAGAGCCAGCAGAGGAAGCTGGAAAAGAAAAGCTCGTGTTTGAATAATACCCCAGGCATCCTTAATTTTATCCATTATTGCAGGGTCTGCTGGTTAATGGTTGACTGTTTTTCCTGAAGGTGGAAGGATTTCAGTGTGGAAAGCGCTGCCTGAACATCGCCGGAGCTGAGGAGGGCAGGACAGAGGTGACATTGTGCCAGGGAAGGGCAGAGTCAGCACAGCCAGGCATCCTTGAGCCTTTTGCTATTCTCCTGTCCATCCTCTGGAGCGTTTCACAGGCCTGGAAAGTTCCTGAGGCCCTCACAAGGCCCAGGAATTTCTTTGGCCGGCTCAAGTGTGCAAATACATTTGTGTGCTGTGGTGGCAAAGTGCTGAGTGCTGGGCCCCACTCACACTGCTGGTCCCTGACCCTCCCACCACTCCGAACCAGTAAAACCATTTTTCTTTTCCAGAATGGCCATTTGGAGGTCCCTGGTACGGTGTCATTGATCTCCCAGCTGACCCACCAGAAATAGGAAATTAAAAACAGGATTCTTGCCTGGAAGCAAAAGGAGAGGCTGTGGACAGGGCTGGAGTGGAAGAATAATGATCCTGAAATGAAAGCAGCTCTGCTGGCTGTGTCTGATGGGACACAGTTCCCAGGAAGGAAGAAACTCAGATCATCCAACAGAACATTTTCATGTTCCCTCCCACAAAACAAAAGGGAAAACTCCATTGCAGGAAATCCAGAAACAGAAAGAGAAAAAAATATTAACACTGCAAACATTAAAACAAAGGTCCACACAGAAGAGATAATAAATTGCCAGAAACTTTGGAGATAATAAATTTTGGAGGTAATCCATTTTGGAACTAATAAATTTCCCAAATTTGAGATAGACCCATCCATAAGACCTATAACGACAATGGGTCATTGAGACTTTCTGAAAAGGGGCAGAAGAAACCCAAAAATCCTGTGTCCAGCTGCCCAGGGCAGGTGCCAGTTACAGCCCAGGTGGGCAGGAGCAGTGGGGTGGGGACAGGATGACCAAGAGCAGAGTCCAGGGATGGAGCAGTTTGTGGTGCTTCCAACCCAAACCGTTCTGTGATTCCATGGTTCTGTGCCCTTCTTTCCACGCAGGGACATCTCTGGTGGCCTCTGCTCCTTTGAATCACCAGAGAGCTGCCCCAGGAGCCCCGTTTGCCATCCCACAGGTGCCAGTGGCAGAGCAGCTCCTCTGCTCCTCAGAGCTCACCCAAAGGAAATCCCTCTGCTCTCTGTCTGCAGAGATTTCTCACCCTGGCCTCAGGCAAATCCCTGGAACAGATCCTGGGCTTGTGTTCACATTTATTGTGAATTTAGTGGGACAAGTGATGAGCGGAAATTAAGTATTTCTTGTGGATTTGATGGGAGTTTGGGGCACATAATCCAAAACAAGGAAAAATTAAGTGTTGGGAGAGAGTGAAAGCCCCAGTTTCTCTCTGATTGGTTTTGGTTTGGATTTTTTGGTTTTTTACTCTATGTATTTTATGCTTTGAGGGCAGACAGGGGACCAGGGTTTGTGTTGATTTATCTGGAGCTGAGTAAGAACCTCCTTGAGTTTTGGAAGCAAAAACCTGACCCTCTGACCAGCTGATTTATTTTTTATTGCACCAAACCCTGGCCCTCATTTCTGAATTTCTCTTTAACCCAAGGCTTCCCCTCACCCAGAGGACTCCAAAACCTTTTCTCCATTCCATCCATTGACCTGGCAATAAAGTTTGCCCTTCTCCTACCATCCTTTGCCCACTCCATGAGATGCCAAATCCATCTGCTTCTTTGGATCTTTCCAAATGGAATCCTGCCCTCCCTTTCAGTGGTGATCAGAGAAGTCTCCATCACATCCTTTCTCCAGGTCCAGCTGCTGCTCCTCCCTCCCACAGCATCTGCCTCATTCCAAGGTGCTCACATGACCCAGCCTGTGTCCTGAACTCCCTTCAGGGAATACCAAGATTTGGGTTGGGAGGGATCTTAAATCCCACCCAGTCCCACCCTGCCATGGCAGGGACACCTCCCACTGTCCCAGCCCCAATGTCCAGCCTGGCTTTGGGCACTGCCAGGGGTCCAGGGGCAGCCACAGCTGCTCTGGGCACCTGTGCCAGGGCTTCACTGTCCTCCCAGGGAACAATTCCTTCCATACATCAAACCTCAATTCCCCTCTTTCCCACTTTTCCTACCACTGCAGTTCCTGAGGAACAATCCCTCTGCAGGGTCTGGGACCTCCCGACCAACCTGAGCATCCTCTGAAGGACTCTGAGTGACCACCCATCCTCAGGCAGGACTTTCCAGTCGTTATTCAGTATTTAACAATTATTCACAGCTCTCCTTTGTTTCCTTTGAAACAAATGAAATGTTGAATTTGGTGAGGTTTACTCGTGCAGACACAGTTTGGAAATCCAGAGGGAATGTTTTGCTCTGCTCGTGTCCTGCACATGAACAAGGAGATTTTCCTGCTGATCTGTGTGCCAGGACTCTCCATTGCATCATCTGCTGGCCACAACCCCCTGACCTGGCTCTTGGAGAGGCAGCTGTGACTTCATCCCTACCTCAGAAATTGTTTGCACGAGAATGGGAAGACAGAGGTCTCCAAACATGAACTATAAAAAGTATTTAATTACTCCAGTTTCAAACTTCTTTTTGTAGTGCAAACAAGTGCATAAATTACAGGGAAAAAATCTACTTTAAAATAGGTTAAATAACTGGAATTTTATCAATTTCTTTTGCTGAAATGAAACATTTACTTCATCCTAAACTAGGCACTTTTGCTCGATTGAACTCCCAACCAACCAATAAAGGAGAAAACAATTATTGACCAAGCTTTTCTATTACTGTTTTTTTAATCAAGACTTTCCCTCCTTATAAGGAAAGTCAACAGTCTTTGTTCTGAGGTAATTCAAGTGTCTCCACTGGCAGGAAAGTTTCCAAGTTTTCAGTTTAGATGTTTTCCTTTGTGTGCCTGACCTTTCCTCCAAGCTCCCGCCCTCTCCCTTTAATCTCTAACCAGCACTTTGGTGCCATGGTTGGGTTGGGTTTTTATGCTTTCCTTGAGAGCTCCTGCTTTCCTTCTGACAAGGGAAAACTCATTCCTGCTCTTCCAGACAAAATTCCAAGGGATTTGGACGTGGCCCAGCATTGGGAAAGCTGAAGTTTGTACTGTGCTCTGTGGGTCCATTGAGACCCACCTGCATCCCTGGAATGTTCCAGGCCAGGCTGGACAGGGCTTGGAGCAGCCTGGGACAGTGGAAGGTGTCCCTGCCCATGGCAGGGGGTGGAACAAGGTGAACTTTAAAGTTTCTTCCAATCCAGACCATTCCATGATTCCATTATTCTGTATTTGTGCTGTTGTATAAATCACCTGTGTCCTATTTTCCTGTTTTCAGTGTCCTCTTGTCCAAAAAATCACTGAGTGATGCCTTGTGCTCCAAGCCTCTACTTTCAGCATGGATTTTACTCTTGGTTTGACCCTTTCCCTAAGGGTTACTGGGAAAATCAAGCCTGGAATTGGTAAATTAAATTCTCTGTTGTGGTAGCTCCATCCTGGAGTGGTTCTGTTGCCTTTCCACACACAGAGGAGGTTGGAAATTCCACCTGAACATGAGGAAAAACTCCTTTAGTGAGAGAGCAGTGGAAAAGCTGCCCAGGGAGGGTGTGGAGATTCCTTCCTTTCCAGGACAGCCCTGCTGGAGCAGGGAACAGGGCCAAGTGACACTCTGGGGCCTTTTCCAACACCCCGGGGTTCAGTGGGATTGGGACTGGGAAGCACAAGGGGACCCAGGAGCAGAGACCCTGTAATGTGTCAGGCACCAGCACAGAGCCACTGGAGGGGAGCAGCTGGGACTGGGAATGGGAATGGGAATGGGACTGAGACTGGGACTGGGACTGGGAATGGGAATGGGACTGGGAATGGGAATGGGAATGGGAATGGGA
>VZTB01001192.1:22652-34357 GCA_013397245.1 Thryothorus ludovicianus
GGGACTGGGACTGGGACTGGGACTGTGACTGGGACTGGGACTGGGGCTGGGACTGGTACTGGGACTGGGACTGGGACTGGGACCTCCTCATGTCATGGTACGAGCCAAGAGGGCTGGCACAGCGAGTGGTCAGCAGGCTGTGACCTCTCCAATGTCCAGCTGCTGAGGAGGACCATGGAAATCGCCTCTCCCAGGCCAGCAGGCAGAGTTTGGAGCTCCCTCTGGAGCTGAGGCTTCTCACCTGCAGCACCACAGGCACCTCCAGAGAGAGGAGGCACAGAGCCCTCTCCACCCCCTGGCTCCGTGGGGAATGAGGGGAGAGGAGATTTCCGTTTTGTTGGAATGGGCATCTCCCGACAGCAACCAAGGGCACTCAGAGAGGAAGCAGCAGCAGAGGGACCAGTCCTGCTCCTCAGTTTATTTCTGTTTGTGACACTGGCACCACTGGAACTGTGGGCTATGTCATAGGAGATCTGAGTCATCACAGGAAGGTTGGAATGGAATTCCAAGACCTCCAAATCCAACCTCTGACCGAATTCCCCCGTGCCCACTGAACCACTTCTGCTTGGTTGGTGAACACTTCCAGGAATGGTCACCTCAGCAGCCCTGGGCAGCCTGTGCCAATATTTAAACATTCTTTCAGTGGAGAGTTTTTTTCCCAATATCCAATCTGAACCTCCCATGGCCTAACTTGGAGCAGTTTCTCCTTGTTTAACACCAGCTGTCTGGGGAAAGAGACAGAATCCCACCTGGCTACAGCCTTGTGTCATGTAGATGTAGAGCTCAGGTTTGTGAAGCACAACGGGCTGAAAACTTCAGGGCAAATACAATTTTGAGTCTTCATCATTTATGGAAAAATCACATCCCTTTGCAGACAGTGGGACGAAGCCTCTGAGCTGGCACAACAAGCCCAAAAAAGTACAAATTTATCTCTTTAGTGGAGATCTCTTTTGGATCTGATGGAGAACTCAAAGATGAGCCCAGATCAGGAAAAGGAAGAAGATCTGAGGTTCTCCCTGAGTGTCCTTTGGAGAGGGACACCCAACATGGATCAGGCAAGGAGCAGGTCAGGTTGGGAAGGATGGAAGGGTAAATCCCCAAGGTAACCACAAGTGGATATAGCAAGAGATCGTGAAGGAGGAAAATTATCTGGATCCAGCCTCCCTGAACTCCAGGGGCTTCTGGATTAGAGTTTTCCTTAGGAAGAGAGCAGGAGAATGAAGAGGCAGAAAAGATAACAAAGGCAGGTGGGATGCAGGAGGCCTGGAGGTAAGAGGGGCTTGGAACAGCTCCAGTAAATGTTGCTGGAGGGATCAGAGGCTGATGACCTCTTAAGGGGCTCCCACATCATTTGGAGAGCAGGAGTGGGGAGTGAGAGGAAAGGGAATCCCCTGGAGCAAGAGGGTCTTTAACAGGAGCAGCACTAAGCGGGGAGAGGTGTCCAGGGGCTGCTGTGCACCCGTGGCTGGGGGAACTCACTGCTCCATTCCTGTCCCAACAGCTCTGCTCAGACACCCGTGAGTCACCCCGGCATTTTTAGCTCCTTACATAACCACTGCCAAAAGGGAAGGTGTTCCAGCAGAGCTGCCAACACAAATGCCCAGGGACCAGCTCTGCAGCCGGGGGATGAGTAAGCACCGGCTGCACACGGGCAGGGAGCATCTCTCACACCTCACCAGGTGTTTTGCAACAGGCGTGAGCTGGAGCTCTGCCTCTGGTGGCAGCTGTTTCACAGAATACAGCGCTGGTGGGGCAAAGATGGGAAAAAAAATAGCCAGGAAAATATCGATGTTTTAAATGCAAACCCTGATCTGTGGAGTTTCCCCTGCACAACCCCAGCTCCATGTTCCAGTGCCACACGTGAGGGGTTTTCCTGCCACCACCTCTGCAAAGCCAAGGGATTCAGGTTGTTACCAAATTTTACACGCCTTGTTTCCCTGCTAAAAATCCACAGGCACAGCAGAAATTGAATTAACCCTTTTGGAATCAAGGGGATCACTGCAGATCCCCTACAAACCAGAGCTGGGTCTACAGATCTGATTCAGTCCTGAACAGCAACAGAAATCTTTTAAATCACTCAGTATTGTGTCCTGCTGAGTTTTGTGCCACTGAACAAGCGTGAAGTGGCCTTAACAAAAAGCAGCATTCCACTGTGTTTTTTTTACACCAAATTTTGCATCTCACCTGGCTCCCCAGAACAGCAGCTGCCTCACACCTGCCCACTGCAAGGAGGGAAACTCCCTTTATTAAAGCTTCTGTCCCCAGGAAACAGAATGCCACCCTTGCCTCGCAGATAGACACCACGCCCTGCACTGCTCACCAGGCTGGTAACCACTTCAAAGCAGCACTGCCCTGAGGAGAGATGATTCCTGAGAGGGTTAAATCAACATTTCCTAGGGAAGAACAGCACAGGGTGCTGCTGGGCAGAGCTCTGTGCTCAGCATGTCTGACTGTCTGGCCAGATCAGAATCCTGGAGTCACTGACCTGGACATGGAGTCTCTCTCCAGGCCATGGCTTAGGTGAGGGATGAACCCAGAAACTCTTGTGTCTCTGTATTTCAGAATACGTGGAGGAAAGCTGCCAAATTCAGCCTAGAAAAGTTTTCTTACCCCAAACTTGGTGATAAGGTGGTGCTCTGGGCATAGGAGGAGGCACTGGAGGGTCTCTGTCCCACCTTGGTACAAAATCCTGTCTCATCTGGGGTGTTCTAGAGGAGATAGAACTGAACTCAAAACTCACAGGTAGCAAAGTCCCAGATCAGCCCTGCAGCACAAGATTTATCAGAGACAGAGGAGGAACCCCTTTCCTCCAAGAGGAATTGAATATTCCACCCTGTCTCCTTATTTTTCATAAAGAGGTGTCTCCTTATTTTTCAGAATAAGTGAAGGAAAGCTGTGAACCTTCAAAACTCAGCTTAGGAAGGTTTTCTTACCCCAAACCTGGTGATCACCTAGGACCCTGGGTGTTGAAGGAGGTACTGGAGGGTCTCATTCCCACCTCAGTACAAAATCTCATCTCATCTGGGGTGCTCTGGAGGAGGTAAAACAGAATTCAGAGCCCACAGGCATTGAAGTCCCAGATCAGCCCTGCAGCACAAGATTAGAGCAGAATCACTCATTTACCAAGGAAGAACCCCTTTTCTCCAGGAGGGATTGAATTTTCCACCCCCAAAAAACCAACACAAAACAAACATCTCTGTCAAACATCTCCTGGTGTTCAGAGACCTGCTCATGGCACCAAGACAGCTCCTCAGGTCAGGGGTTTGCAAAGACAAAACTTGTTATTCCAAAGCCAGGCTCATTTCCTTCCCACAGACAAACCTGGCCACTTAAGTGGCTCTGCTCTAAAATTACAGCTCTTTTTTAACCTCAAACCACCCTGCTGGCCTCGGGCAGTGCCCTCAGCACTGCCTGTCCTGCTCCCTGTGCCTCAGAGCTCAGCAGGTCTCAGGGAGCTGCCCAGTTAAAACAAAACATTACAAAAATGGTCTCTCCATGTCCCTCCTCCAAAGGGATTACTCAGAATCTGGGCATTATTGTCATAATTCCATGACTGACAGATTTTCTTCCTGACTCTGGGAGAGGATTAAAGATCACTATCCCACATTTCTTGATTCCTGGTGCCCTTGCAGCCTCCCCCCTACCATCCACTCCTGACTTCCAGGGCAGATCTGATATTCTTGGAGCAAAATCGTTCCCTGTGGACTGGGATGAGAACTGGGGATCATCAGGATCATTTTCTTTGTCTTTCTGGCCGATGTCTCTGATCAGCTGCTCCCTGTGGAAGTTCCTCCATTTTTTACCCATCAGAGGGAACCACCTCTCACGTCTCCTTCCCTAGTGATGGCACAGGTTTTAAGAGAGTAAAAGAAACTCATTAAATACACTTGAAACTTTTGAAGTGATGTTAAAGTGCTTTTTCCTCTGGGAAGAAGTGCTGGCTCAGCCTGGGCAGTGCTCAGGAGCTGTCAGAGTTCTGCTTTGTGCCACGACTGCTTCACTGCTGCTTGCAAACACACTCAGACTGAGAACTTCTGCACCAGCCACGTTTATTTAGTTGAGCTGGGGTGTCCATCCAGCAGTTGCAGGTGGCTCCAAGTCTAAAAAGCTGGGCCTGGCTTTTCCAGTAATGAATGCAGTTAAAAAATGCATTAAATTTATGCTACAGCACATGGAGTTAATCATTCACAGTCCCAGTACAGGACGAGCGTTCCAATGACAATAAACCATAACAGATTTCCTTGAAGCACCATCCCTTGATTTCAGAATTGCTTCTTTAAACACCCAGTAATTTTCTAGATCAGTGTCACAGGTAGGTCAACAGAAGGATAGATTGTCCTCCATTCCTGCCTGATTGCACTCGTAAGCAAAACTCTCTTATCAGTTTCAGAATTGCTTCCAAGATGGTGCCACCAGGATCCCTGGGCTGCAGCACCAACATCCCCCTCCTCCAGCACAGCATCCCCCCACTGCCTCTGGAGACACAGGCTTGAGAGGAAGAGCAGCACAAAGCTGAGGGATCCATTTGTGAGGATGAAGAGAGGCTGTCCTGACTCCCTGTGACCAGCCAGGCTTCTCAGATGGAAAGTGAAAGTGAAATTCAGAAATGATGTGGTTATGGAAATGCCATACCTAACGGGAGGCAATAGGTGGGAAAGTCTAGGTAGGCACCAGGGAGGTTCAGGTTGGGCATTAGGAAAAATTTATTATCTGAAGGAGTGGTCAGGAATCAGAACGGGCTGCTCAAGGCTGTGGGGGAGTGACCATCCCTGGAAGTGCTCAAAAACCAAGCAGAGGTGAGACTTCATGTTCTGATTTAGTGACATGCTGGGATCCAATCACAGGCTGGACTTGGTGATCTTGGAGGTCTTTTCCAACCTTAATGATTGTGTGATTCTGTGAAATGGTGAAAGTGACCCAAGAAAGCTCTGCCTGGTCACAGTCCTTGAGTTATCCTACAGGAAATTCAGGCAGGGGTCTCCCCACACTCCTCATCCCCAGCATTCCCAGGTGTTCTCAGCTCAAGGGGGGCAGCAGGCAGGCAGCTGTGTCCCTGTTCTCCACTCTGTGCAGCTGCAGTGGTTTCACCCCCTTGCCCTGGGAGCAGCTCCTCTCTCTCAGTATTAAATTTCCACCACTTTTTTAGGCAGTGCAGCTCTGAACCTCACAATGATGAATTCCTTCTGCTGGAGCAGCACCAAGACCCACAGAGAAAACTTTATTTGACCCTGCTTGTGCTGCAAACCCAGCACCATCCCCTCTCCTACCCCATGTTAGGGGAGTAGGGGTTTGTTCCTTGGCTGAGGGCTGCACAGGGTGGGATGAACTGAGCAAATCACAGCTCTGATCCCAGTCATGAGTGGCTTCTTCCACATTCAGGACACCAGGGAACACCAGGACCTGCCTTGTTCTCCTTCCCCATCAGAGGCTTCCCGGGAGCATTTGAAAACTCACACCAGAGATTAAGTTCTGCCACCCATTTCAAGGGGTTCTGCAGAAACAGAGCTACAAAATTATCAATTCTGGCTATTGAGCAGCACCTCAAGGAGGACTGGAGCCCTCTGATGGGCAGCAAACCTTTGCTCTGCAGTGCCAGCACTCTGACCCTGCTGCTCCTTCTCCTGTCTGGATGACAAGTGTTATTCCAGGCCTGCAGGCGAGCTGTAAATACAAAAACACGCACACCCTCCATTAACATTAGCAACAATATTTAAATCACACTCTAGAGGCTAATTGGCAAAAATTCAAAGGTGACACAGAGAGAGCAGCCCTTGAACAAAGCATCAGATGTGGAGGTGCTGTTCCAGCTTGCCCAGGCTCTCCTGCTCCCCCTGATCCAAGAGATCCAGCATGGTCCAGTCAGTCCTGGGCTACCCAAAACACACAGATGAGGCTGGAGGGTTTCACGGGGCAGAAAAGGGGGTTAGTGTCCATGGTAGCACAAACAGCTGCCCACTCAACCATGGAATACTGGGGTGGGAAGGGACCTCTGGCATCACAGTTCTGCCCAGAGCAGGTGGGTTTGGGATTCTCCAGAAGGGAGACTCCACTCCCTCCCTGGGCAGCTGTGCCCATGCCCCATGGAGAGAAGTTCCCTGTCACATTGAGATGGAACTTGTTGTGTTTTATTATAAGGCCTCTGCTCCTCATCCTGCCCTGGGCACCCCTGAACAGAGCCTGGCACCAGGTGGGCTAAAACTCCAGGTTTTTTACTGGAAAATGGATCCCTCCCCAAAATCAGGATGTAGCAATTGGAATTACAACCTGTGTTTGACATCTTCCTTAAATCCCAGCTCCTGGATCGGTGGTGGGATGTGAGACTGCTCTTTCCAGAGACTCCCTGTCGAAAAGCACACTTCAAACGTGACATTTGCTGGCTGAATATCAAAAAAAAGCCTTTAAATAGACCCATGCTGACATTCTCTGCAACACAGCCAGGTGTTGAAATCAGTGTTAAACTGGAGTCATTTTCCTACAGATTCGTGATCTTTAACATTTCTGAGCTAAGAGAGGAAAGAACTCCACAAAGCCCTCTGGGGATATGACCCATAAAGCAGCAGCTGAACCGCGGGCTCTCAGGAACTGCAGCTTATGCAGTGTCTTTATTTAAGTAGCTGCACTTCATTTTCCCCCAATTTTTATACCTTTCCCAAAGCCATGGCCCTGAGAACTCTCCAATTTCCCCCCGTGGCAGCCTCGGCTCCTCTCTCAGCAGCCACAGTGAGGTGAGTTTGCAGGAGCAGCTCGAGGTGTGGCTGAGGAGAAAGGCAAAGGAGGAGGCTGCAAAGGGGCAGCAGCTTTGGCCACTTGGGCTCCTGCCTTCCCAAGGGAATGGCACGCATGGAGAGTGCCCACAAATCCCCAGGGCAGGGGGGTGTGAGGCACTGCTGAGCCCCCTTTTCCCTGTCCAAAGCTGGCACATTCCCATGGCAGCAACAAGGAATAATTCCTCTCTACATTTAGGATGTGTGTGGGAGCTCTGTATTTGCTCAGCACCTTTCACCTGAGGTTTTACATGCCATAAAACAGGCTGAGAAGGCACAAACCCTCCAGGGGCAGGACCTGAGTGTCCAGCCATTCCCACAGAACACCCACCCCTCTGCCCAGGGATCTTCTTTGCCCGTTCTCTCCACCGTGCCCCAAATTTCTCTTCCATCCTCCCCTTGCTTTGCAGTGACACTGTGAGGTTGGGAGGACCCATCTGGTTTGAACCTTTGTTCATTTCAGGCTGGAGAATCCTCCCTGTTCCCTGTCCTGGCTCCTGTCACTGCTGGACCCAACACTTGCCCTAAATCTGCACCTCAAGGAGACTTTGGCCAAGCTCCTGAGCAGCCCAAATGTGCCATCCTCTGTCCCCAGAGGCTGTGCCTGTGGGGTGAGGGGGTCTCGTGCCCAGCACAGAACCCAGAGCTGGGCACAGAATTGGTGTCACCTTCCCCTGGCTCCTCAGGGCACTCCTGCCCTCGTGGCTCTTCCTCAGAGAATCCCCCAAGGCCGTTTCCAGCTGGTTTATCCCACTGGAGCCTGGGAAACCACCACAAAACCAATGAGAGGTCAAAAACGGCTCAGAAAAGAGCTTGGACCCAGGCCCTGAGCTCTGGAGAAGCCCCTCTGAGCAGGGGGACATGAGCTGCTCATTCCCTCTGGGCTGGGGATGGGCTCTGCCTGCGGGTGGGTGCCTTTAGAAATATAAATGTAACATATTTAATATAAATATTTAATATAAATGAGGCCAAATCATTTCACTGCCCATCCCAGAAGTGTGAGCTGACATTGGGATGCCTTTTCCTGCTGTTTCTCTTGTCTTTTACTGCTGCACATCTCCTGTCTTGACCTCTCTGCCCCATCTCTTTTCTTTCCTGATGTCCTTTGTTTTTTTACTTAAATCTAAAAACTCACCTGCTGTGGAAAGTGCAAGGAAAAGTGGAGAGGAAAAGGTGAAAGGAAGAAAATGGAATTAACCAGTGTAGCCATAATAACAAAGGGGTGTGGTAGAAAAGTAGATAAATTATAAAAGATAGGCCTCATGAGATCAGACCTTGCTCTGCTAAATTAATTGCTGGCTCGTACTTTTTATGTGCAGCTAAGCATCTTGCAAGTTCTCATGTGAAAACAGTCTTGGGAATGAGAGGTGGTTAACACAACAAATTATTCCAGGGTGAAGAACGACTGCTCCTGTGGTAAATAAGAAATCTGTCTCATGGGAATCAGAGAACAAAAATCTATAAACTGACCAAGAATAGGGAGATTTGATGGACAGGCAAAATACCTTTTACTGACCAATGAGTGAAGTGCACACCTTTGGTGAAAGGAATGTATAAAAGGTGAAAACCCAGCTCAAATAAAAGCTTTTTTCTGCCTTGAAACTTTTGGTAGTTATTGTGTCGTGACTGCCTCTAAGGCGACAAAAAGGTAAAGAGATAAAGGAAGGAGAGGGAAAGGAGGAGCAGGAGAGCACAGCAGCGGGGTGGAGATGGGGAGAGATGTGCAAAGAAAGCCTGGAAAGCTTCAAATGTGGAGATGGAAGAGGAAAGGAAAAGGCCACCCTGACTGAGGGAAGGCACTCAGCACTGCCTGGGAGCAGGGAGTGGGACAGCACTGCACAGCTGGAGCAGATGTGCTGCTGGGGACTGGCTCAGTAACCAAACAGGAGATGCCCAGGGCACAGAGCTGAAAGTTTCCTGCAGGTGAGGGCAGCCCAGAGTGTGAGAAGGTCCTGCTGTGCCCCAGGCAGGGCTTTGGAGCCGAGCATTTCCCCGTTAACTCAGACCCCTGTGCCCCCTGGCCCAGCCTGGCTGGTCCCTTCCCTGTTCACGACCTCCTCTGGCTTTCCCAGGCCCTGCTCTGCCCAGGCTCCCCCACTCCCTGTCCCTCCCAGCTCCTGGGTCTGGCACAGCTGGGGGACAAACCCCTGCTCCCAGGCATGGACCTGGCTTTTCAATACTGTCCCCTCCTGAGTGTCCCCAGGGGTGGTGGCAGAGTCCAGAGAGGCTCAAGGGCACCTCGGGTTGAGTGCCACGTGTCCTGCTGGGTCTGGGTGTCAGCCCTGCTGGGCTTGGGGTCTGCAGGGCCTGAGTTTTACTGAGCCAGCATCTGCAGAGCCTGACTCTGGCCTGACTTCTTACCTGAGCAAGGGTTTGCAGGGCCTGAGCTTTTACCTGATCTCTTACCTGAGCCAGAGGCTGCAGAGCCCAAGATTTTACCTGAGTTCTTACTGGGCCTGGGTCTGCAGGCCATGAGTTTTTACCTGAGCCCTACCTGAGTCAGGATATGAAGGGTCTGATTTCTCACATAATTGATTTTTTACCTGTGCCAGGGCAGAGGCAGGTTCAGGTGTGTCCCCCTGAGCAGAGACCCCTGACCCTCAGGGGCTGGACCCTGCAGGTGCCGATGGAGCCATTCCCACCTGCCATCACCCAGGAGAGCAGAGAGGAGAGGTTCTTGGATGACCAAGAAAAACCCCATTTCAGCCCTGTGCCCCAAGTGTGCCACACCTGCCCATCACCCACGGGTGTGGAGCAGCAGCCGCCTGCCCCGTGGATCCCCAGCTCTTCCCGGGAGCTGGGCTAATGCTCCCAGCCTTCAGGAGGCAGCCCGGGCCGTCGGGGCCGATCCCAGCTCCGATGGAAAGCTCAGCCCCACCCTTCGGACCGGGATAATGTTTTCCTAAAGCCTCGCCGTGGTTGGCTTTTGTTTCGCTGAGCTGTTGCTACGCACCTGAGGCTCTGCCAGGGAAATCGGCTCTGCAGAGGAAACAACCCTGGCAAAAGTCACCAAATCATTGTTCTGGCGCTTTCTGTGTCATGGACAAACACATGAATCTGCACTTGTTTATCGGGAGGCACCAGGGCAGGATTTCACTGGGCTGATTTGTCTGTTGGACCTGCTGCTCTCAGTGGCAGCACTTAGCCCCAAAAAACAAAACCAGGAAGAGACTAAGTGTTCCCACACAACTTCCAGCACAATCAGCAGCCCTCCTCGAAAGCGCCTTTGAAACAAGAAATGCAAGAGGGAAAAAACAATTAACACCAGGGACTTTATTGGGGAAAAAAAAGGACAATTCTTCCATTAATCAGAGCCTTATCAGCAGCGAGGTGATATAAAGCCGGGGTTTAATTGGAGCTGAGCAATGTGTTTGTGCTGCTGTGCAGAGCCTTGTCTATAGGAGCAGGAATGTGGCCTGCATCCTGTTTTCCCTGCCCACGGGGGAGGAATCCGCTCCGCCATTCCTTGAAAGGCTGCGGCGTGTTTGCCACCAGCTCCATGCTGGGTTCCTGCTCCTTTGTGCTCGCGGGGATCCATCCCAGAGCACCGGGATGTTTTGGAGGAAGGCAGCAGCCATCCTTCCAGCGGGAGCAGCAGGTGTTCCTGGCCGTCCCTTTGTGCTCCATCCACTTCCCCAGCACAGCAGGACGATTCCCCAAGGGGGACATTCCAGGATCCAGGGATGGTTCTCTCTGCTATTCACCTGTGTCTCTGCAAAGGGCAGCATGGACAAACCTGGCTTGTGGAGGGGATTCTGCTCCATCTGCCCTTGGCAGTGTCTGGAGGTGCTGAGAGCCCCCAGTTCCCAGAAAATCAAAACAAGGCATCAGGATCCTCCAGTCCCTCTGCTCCTCTACCTGTCAGTGACCTTTGAAGGGTGCTTGGTCACTGCCTTCCATGGCAAACACTCAGGGACAAGGCTCATCCTCTGCCAGCCCCTCAGATCCACCCCAGGGCCTGGAAGGGTCTCCCTGATCAATCCTGGCTTTCCCCTCTTTCCGCTTCCTGTCATCAATCCCTTTTTAGCAGAGGGAAATTTGACCTTGCTGCCTTTAACACCAGAATACCTAAAATTTGTAAATTTTCCCCTTTTCCCAGCTTCTCACAAAGGGAATGGCAGTGATGCCTCCCTCCTGCATTTTGTGAGGACAAACAGCCCCAACCCAAACTCAACACCTTTTTCTGCACCAAACTCTGCTTGGCTCGGATGGAGATCTGTCCAAACCCCTCAGGACTGTCCTTGGAGCACTGGCCACACAGATATAAAGTTTGGCTTTCCCAGGCAGGGGTGGCAATGTCACCCAAGAGCAGGTTGGAAATGTGGCACAAGCACCCAGCAGAGCAGCCCAGCATAATTAAGCAGCATTCTTATTCACGTCATCTCCTGGCTTTGGCATGGCTTTTATTACAGTCATTACAAAGACAGATATTACTTTTGGATTGACTCACTTGATGGGTTGATCAGCACTTTATTGTAGCCTCCAGTTATAGCACTTTTTATGGCAGCCAGAAGAACTTAACCATTAGCACACTATTAGGAAGAACACTGGCAACTGATTAAGTTGCTGAAGGTCAAAGACATTTTTCTTAATTGCTCCGTGTGTGCTCCCTCCTCCTCCCCCTGCAACGGGGCTGGAGGGAGAATTTTTCCCTTTTAACAACAAAGTCACAGAGCAGCACCTCGGCTTTGCCATCAAATCCCTGGGGAGAGGCTCATTCCCCACCCCAGCTCGTCTCTAAACTGTTACGGTCTCGCTGCTGGAATGAAGGCGTGGAGATTTTGATGGATGAAAACCAAAAAAAAGCCGTCAGGGTGACTTATTGGGTACCACATGCTGCAGATAATGGGCAGTATGAAAGGATGTGCCAGGGGGACATCCCTGGCTTTGGAGGGACATGGAACAGAATTTTCCAGCCTCTGTGGGGGCTCCCAAAACTCC
>VZTB01001192.1:34550-48391 GCA_013397245.1 Thryothorus ludovicianus
TCTCACTACTCCCAGTTTGATTTTCCAGCCTCTGTGGGGGATCCCACAACTCCTCTTTGGATTTTCCAGCCTCTGTGGGGGATTCCACAACTCCCAGTTTGATTTTCCAGCCTCTGTGGGGGTATCCCACAGCTCCCAGTTTGATTTTCCTTCCTCTGTGGAGGCTCCCACAACTCCCAGTTGGATTTTCCAGCCTCTGGGGGGGGCTCCCAAAACTCCCAGTTGGATTTTCCAGCCTCTGGGGGGGGCTCCCAAAACTCCCAGTTGGATTTTCCAGCCTCTGGGGGGGGCTCCCAAAACTCCCAGTTGGATTTTCCAGCCTCTGTGGGGGCTCCCAACTCCTCTTTGGCTTTTCCAGTCTCTGGGGGGGGGCTCCCAAAACTCCCAGTTGGATTTTCCAGCCTCTGGGGACTCTCTGAGTTGTGGCTGCTGCCCAAACAGCCTCACCACAGGCAAGAAGAGATCCCTGGGTCTGGGAAAGTCTCCCAGATCAGCTCTGTCATTGTCTCCCTTGGAATGCAGAAGTTGAGGTGTTTTCCCACTAATTCACAGGACAGATGCTCAGCAAGGTGTTCACACCCTGTTTTCCAGGCTGTGCTTCCAGCGTGCTCCAGAGGCACTCGGGAATGACAATTCCCAGCAGAGGCTGAGCCAGTGGCACCTCCCTCCCTGTCCCCAGCCCAGGGGACAGAGTGTCTCCTGTGGGATCCAGGATGTGCTTACCTGGGGCCCATTCATTACTCAACACAGCTAATTAATGCAGTTTATACCTTGTGATCCTTTAATCTGGGACCATTTCCATTTTCTCCTCCAGCTCTTCCCCTCTCCCTGCGGAGCCAAAATCACCAAAAGCCATTTCTGTGGTGAAATCTTCCTGCAAGGTCTCAGTGGTTCTGGTGGCCTGTCAGAGTCTCACCCACAGGTTTGGCTGCTCCTTTCAACTCCATTCTGGTTTAGGTCACCACATCTTCTCCCAGGCAGAAGTTCAACAAATATTAAAAGGGAACAAAGTTCCATTTAAAAAGTATTGCCCATCCTGATGAGGACAGAGCTGTCCCACAGTGTGGGAGGGAAGTTTGCTGCCTGTGGGCCACCAGGGAGGGGCTTTTCTCCAGGAATTCCTGAAAAATGGGAGTCACATACCGAGCACAAGATGTCCATTTTGATGGGAATTGTCAACAGGAAAAAAGCTGGATCTTACTAAAGACACCACATTCCTAACACTCAGAACTGCCTTTGGAAGCTGCCTGATTTCCTGGATTTTCCACTTAAATTAAGTTTTATTATTCTGCTCTTTCCTGTTACCTGTGAGAATTTACAAAATACACCTCCTCCAACTAATCTTTATCAGCAAATTCAATTACCTCAAGAATAAGCACAGTCCTTTCTTATCCCTCTTCACCCTAATTAAGATGCTCTTAAGCATCTTCTTCCCTCGGGTGTTACCTAATTAGGGCTCGTAATTAAAGCTGTGCCCGAGGCTTTGCTCCGAGGTTGGCACCAGTCCAGGCCCCACCAAGGGGCTCATGCCAGGCTTTGGTTGTCCCTCAGTCCCTGGTGGCACTGAGGGGCATCGTAGGACACCCCAGCAAGGAGCTCTGCTGAGGTTTTGGGATCAGGGCACTTTTCAGGATTTCTTTGTCTGGTTCTCACTGCTGAGTCCAAAGTTTCCCCACTTGAACGTGGGGGAACCTCCCTGGAATATTTCCCATTATTCCTATGTCAAAATTTCCTCTGTCAATTGATCTTAGGGCCCAAAAAACCTCTCAACCCACTTCCCACAATGATTATTTCAGATTTTCCCTCTTTGCTTCAAGATCAGATACTGTGGATGAGCTGGAGAGCATTTCCTTTGGTCCCACCTCCCAAAATGTGACGTTCTCCTGGTGCCAGGACCCTCTGAGCATCCCAACAGGGATATTTTCCCTCTGAGACCAAGGTCTAACCAAGGTTCCTTTGGGACTTGTGGAAGGCAAATGAAAACCCAGGGCTGGCTCAGTGAACATTGCAGAGAGTGGGGAAATCTTTCCTGGGAACTGCAGAAAATCCTCATTTCCCTCACTCACACCACTGCAACCAGGACCCCGTGGAAATGAACCCAAACAAACTCCAGGTCTGTTCTGGAGCTCAGCGGAGCAGGAGAGGGGAGAATTTCACCCTGGATATTGTACATACAGGAAATCTGCAGTGTATCAAGGAATACTTTTTCCTCCTTTTACCTGTAATTCCAGATGCTTTTTATCGTGCACCTTTACCATGAAAGTCCCAGGAACAATAATTTATTGTCACAGAAACATCTGAAGGTTTTCACACCAAGCCCTGGGGTGGAGGCTTGGCCATGGGAGTGGCAGCTCAGCCAGGAAAAACAGGGAATAGGAAATGCTGGGGCCCCTCCTGAGCCTTCAGCATCTTCACATCATCCTCTAGATGATGGTTTTTGAACTGTAATAATAATAATAATAAAATGATCCCTTCCCAGATCTAAAGCTCTGTCCTTGCCCTGCTCACCCCACAGTGTCCTGGGTTGATGCTAAATTGTATCCCCATTCATCTGTTTAGTCCAGAGCAGGTTCAAAAATTTTCAAGAAAAGGAAAAAAAAACAGTTGCCCTAAACCAAGACACACAGCCACAGGGCTGGGGAGGAATTTGGGCTCAGCCATGGGCAAACACCACCAAGATCTCTCAGCACAAGGATCCAAAGTGGTCCCACATCCACGACAACCTGAGGATAATTTCCTATCCCCGTTCCCAGGGCAATCCAGGAAGGAAGAAGCTGTTGAAGTCAAGGAATGTTTAAGTCAGCCAGATGGATTCTAGGTGGGTTCACTTTGAGCTGAAATGTGCCCAGGACCATTCCCGGCCTCCCCATTCCCAATTTCCCATTTCTTTTGGCCATCTGGATTCCTTTCACGTCACCCACCACCACCCAGCCACCAAAAAAAGAAGGAAAGTACGATTGACTGTTGTCATTATTTATTACAAATTATATCTTGAAAAGTACTGTCTAAAAAAATCAATAGATTTAAATAAATATACAGATTTCAGAATGCTACATATGGCAGGTGTGCAATAAGCCACTTAAGGATGGGACATTACACACACAAGGAGATTGACAGAGTACTTTACAGCAGTAGTTTTATTTTAAATTACTCACATTAAACCATGTGCAAAATTTCCTCTGGAACAAACCCTTTCAGGATTTTCTTCTTTTGGTTTTTTAGAGTGACTCCAACCTTCAGAAGGTCAAAGAAAAAAACAGATTCTCTGCAGCTTTGGGGACCAAATGATTAATCTGCTGTTTCATTCACAATACAATCAATTGGTCTTATTTCCTCCCCTCTCCAGGGCTTAAAGCAAAATCAAGGAATTACTTTTCTTGTCCATCGGGACCACACTTGTAACAGCCACAGATTTTGGTCCACCAGCAACTTCAAGCAGCCTTTCCAAAGCTCCTGTGCAATCCTGGCGTGGGCAGCAGAGGGACCCAGCAGTGGAGAGCAGTTCTTTACCCGCCCTGCCCAGGTGACAGCCCTGGCTTCCTGCAGAGCTCAGTCTGCCCAGGTGAACAAAAGTGCATTTGTGACCCAGCTCCAGAGCCCTGAGCCTGTCTTTGGTTTCTAGGCCCTGTTTTAGTTTGCCCAATTTTTTTCTTTCCTCCCTTGGGCCGGCAGATCTGGGTTTAAACCAGAGCCTAGGTTCAGACAGAGCTGTGCTCCCTTGCAGGATCACAGCAGGTTTGGGTTGGATGGGACCCTGAAAGCCATCCAGTTCCTCCCCCTGTTCTGCCCAGTCCTTCCCTCCACACCATTCCTACCTGCCTGCCCTCATCTGATGCATTCCCCACCCAGGCTCCCCTTCCCACGGTGACCTGCTGCCCCTGACTGGTCATTTACTGTCCAGAGCCCAGCTCAGAGCTGGCCTAAGCCGAGCAGCAAGCCAGGCTTTGTGTGCCCTCTCCCCACCCTCCTCTCTCTGCCCCAGCATTTCCCTCCAGGCAGAGCTGGGAGGAAATTGGGATATTCAGGAGCTGCAAGTCCTCACTGAGGGTGTATCCAAGGAGGTGAGATGGGGCTGCTGAGCTTCAGGCTCTGCTCACCCTCCCCTGGCTATGGGGGCTGGAGGCTCCTGCACAAACCCAGCCCCACGGAGCAACTCCTGGGCTTGGTGCCATCCCTGGGGGAACTGATTCTCCACCTCAGCTCCAGCCAGGACCTCAGTGGAAATACACCCCAGCGACTTCTCAGCCAGTGAGAGCCCCTGACTGCTTGGCCAGCTCCAGGTGATGATGAAATAAACTTTTAAGACAAAGTGGGAGCTGTTCCACCACAGGAGCCTCATCCACAGGCACTGACTGACAAAACAGTGCAAAGGTGGGCTGGGGGCAGCTCATCCCTGATTACAGCGAGCAGCCAAACCCCACTGAAAGGGGCCAGGCTGGGCCCAGGCTCAGACAGCCCCGGGGCAGAGCAGCCCAGGCTGGAGATGGGCTCGGTGCTGCCTCATCCAGCACTGCCCAGAGCCCCTGGGTGTGACCCACCCACGGCACATCCAGCACTGCCCAGAGCACATCCAGCACTGCCCAGAGCCCCCGGGTGTGACCCACCCACAGCAAATCCAGCACTGCCCAGAGCCCCTGGATTTGATCCACCCATGGCCCATGGGCTGAGCCCTGACAAGGGCTCCAGGGCAGAGTCCGGCCGCTGCTGCTCCAGCACGACCCTTGCCTGATCCAACAAGGCACAATTCAGCTCCAGGACACTTCTCTGACTGTATGGAGGGACAGTTCTTCCCTTTGTAGCAGTCCCTCGAGTGCTGGCTCGTGCAGCAGGAACACGGAGACTTCCACTTCCTTCCCTTNCCCCCCAGTGGCACCCCC
The DNA here is from genome assembly GCA_013397245.1 of Thryothorus ludovicianus. Taxonomy (NCBI): domain Eukaryota; kingdom Metazoa; phylum Chordata; class Aves; order Passeriformes; family Certhiidae; genus Thryothorus; species Thryothorus ludovicianus. Next base: position 39,428 of record VZTB01001192.1, read on the forward strand.
CCATGGCCCGTGGGCTGAGCCCTGCCGAGGGCTCCGGGGCAGAGTCCAGCCGCTGCTGCTCCAGCACTACCCTTGCCTGATCCAACAAGGCACAATTCAGCTCCAGAACACTTCTCTGACTGTATGGAGGGACAGTTCTTCCCTTTGTAGCAGTCCCTCGAGTGCTGGCTCGTGCAGCAGGAACACGGAGACTTCCACTTCCTTCCCTTCCACTCGCGGCCTTCCCTTCAGCTCTAACAACCGACAGCGGAGCTGGTGGCACCCACAGGACTCCAAATTCTTCTGGTGAGCTTGGTGTGCACCTGTCTCTTATCTCTTCTTCTTCCAGATGTTTTTCTCCCAAGGCAGAGCCGGTGGCTGTGCGTCCCTCCGGGAGCGCTGCTGGCGTTGGCCGGAGCGCAGGCTGGAGACCCTGAGGTCCCTGGGAACAGAAGGGACACCGTGGTCACTCTCCAGCCCATCTGCCCCCTACTCAGTACCCCATATTCTGACATTCATCTACCCCTCACTACAATTTGCTGGGAGGCAGGAGATGGGGGAAGGAAGAGGAGGAATTTCTGTCCACAGCTGGATTAAAGCACATGGAGTTCCATCAAGCCCAACAAGGTGACAGAGGATTCAAAGATGACCCAAAGTGCTCCTTCCCCAAATCTGCCTTTCAGAAAGTGTCCCCATTGCCTCTGATTTAATTGCCACCTATTTATTAATTTACCACCTCCCTTTATAGCTCAGTTATACTCCTGGAGTTGTTTTGCCTCACAATTCCCTGATGTGGGTTAGAAAAGCTCTGTCCAATAAATTATCTTCCTACACGATGCCACCCCCCTCTCCGTCTTCTGTCCATCACCCACCTGCCTGTCCTACAACAGAGGAAGTCCCCACTCCAATCAAGAATTACATTTTATGTGACGTTGCTCTGTTTTGGGAAGGGCACACACAGCCCTGGCTCCCTCAGGTGGGGCCCACAGAGAGCAGGAACAGCCAGGTCTCAGAAGGTCAGATCCGAGTGGTAACTGCAGCCTGGGCCCACAACACACATTTTCAAGTGCTAATAAGGAGTGTTCAGAGTGGGTTTAGGTGCCCTCCTCACCTGAGAGCTCTCAGCAGCCCATGATGGGGAGGCCTCGTGGCAGCACTCTGCAGAGACCTCGCCGATGCTCCAGAGCTCACCGGGAGCTTCAGACTCTGGAGGAACCTAAAGAACAAGAGGAGAAGGCTGAGCCACCCACAGGCAGGCTGTGGGGAGCTCAAGGGGAGCCTGGCCCGGTGACAGACAGCTGAATGCACGGCTTTGAAGGGTTAATTGCAGCTATTTGGGAGCTATTCACCGCTTACTTTGACTGCTATTCCCCCGTGCCAGGGCTCCTCTATTCACAGGCACATTTAATGATTGGGGATTGTAACTATTGCCTGGCCATGGAATTAATGACAGATATCCACAGCGACTTCGCTCCACCTCCCTTCAGCAGCGCTGCTGAAGCTGAACTGAGACTCCCCGTGCACCAGAAACAGAGGTGACCACAGGACATTTGGCTGCTGTGTCCCAGCTCAGAGCAGTCCTGCTCTGCTCCCCTCTGAGCCATGCAGGGGACACTGGCGTCCCAAAAATCCACACCTCAGCCTGTCCCCATTCCCACGTGCAGCCAGCTCTCCCTTCTGAGCAGGGGACACTGGTGTCTCCAAAAATCCACAGCCTCACTTGTCCCCATTTCCAGTGCATTGCCAGCTCTCCCATCTGAGCAGGAGACACTGGTGTCCCAAAACTCCACAACCCCCCACTTGTCCCCAGTCCTCAGTGCTGCCAGCACACCCAGCCTCCTGGCAGCAGCAGGGATGGAGGTGACACTGCTGCCTCTCAGCTGCTGGAGGGACCGCTGTACACCCAAACCACCCGAGGACACTGCCAGGGCTCTCGGGAGGGGACAAAAGAGGCACCAGACAAGTCCCAGTTGCTGGCAAAGAGCTGTCCCAGGGGAGCTGTGCAGCTCCTGAGCCCGGCCTGTCCCTCATCCCTGAGCAGCCCCCAGGGCCATCCCCAGCACTCACCCAGGCCTGCCCTGGCAGAAGGTGGCACAGATGCTGTCCCTGGAGTGCGAGCACTCGCACCTGCCCGCAGACCTCTTGCGTCGCCTTGGAGGGCTGCCCAAGCCGTAGGGAGCGGTGTGCCTGGGAAGAAACAAAGGAATTCAGCTATGCCACCAGCTTTTTATTGGCCAACAGGTTTATAACAGGGTCCTGGGAGGCAGCCAAGCCAGTGCCAGGGTAATAAAAGACTCATCTATAGACATAAGGTGAAAAGGTCACTGATCGGTCTGAGCCTTTAAACTCCAGCTCCTCTCCCATCTTCTGTTTTCCCCACCCCACCCCTCCCTGCCGGGAGAAGGCCGCTCTGTGCTGGCTGGGAAGGGGAGTTTTCTCTCCTTGCAGCAGCCCAGGTGCCCACGCAAGGGTTGCCCCAAGGGCTGGGCGAGCCGGGGGCTCCCATGGGTGGCACAGCTGCTGAGCACGGCTGAGGTGTCAGCGCTCTCCTTCCCCGCAGGTTTAACACACAGCACGCTGCACAGCCCGGGATGTCTCGGGGCCAGAGCAGGTTCCTGTGCTCCCAGAGCTGCGAGCACACTCCCGCTCCGTCTCTGATGGCAATCTCCTCTCCCAGAGGCTGCAGGATTGGCAGGGACTGCAACTATTCCCCGAGCAAGCAGCGAGTTGTAAATGCATGTCAGCGAGCACGATTATAACCACACCTGAGCGCCTGTGTTGTGCTCAGGTGTGATGGCCATTGGTCTGAAAGCGCTGCTTTGGCATTCCTGAGGGCAGGACTTGGCAGCCGCGGCCCGCAGTGCCAGCCCAGCGCTGTCTCGTTAACAATACTGGCAGGCAGCAGCCAGGGTTACAGCATGCTAGAGGGGAGAGGAACTTTCCTGACTCGCAGCCACAACATCTCCGCGTTGCTCCGGGCTTGCAGAGGTGCAAACCTCAGGAAAAGCCGAGCCCGGGAGGAAGCAGCGCCCTGTGCCTTCACCCCGACCCGCGGGGGTTGGACAAACACCAGAGCAGCAGCAGCACAGCTTGTCCCCTTCTAGGCTGAGCGCGCACCTTGGAGCAGGTGCTGCCAGAGCCCCAGAGCACCGGGACCCTTTCCCACCCTCCTCCCTCAGAAGGTACAGCCCCTGCCCATCAGCACAGGCACCCCGAGCGCCGCGCTCCTGCTCACCCAGGTGTGTTGACCCAGATGATGTCCAGGTGACAGAAGTAGATGCATTCCTTATCCAGCCAGCTGTTGCAGGAACATCGCTTGCTCCTCGGCCGCGCCGCCAGGTGCGACTCGGGCGGGGGATGGCCCAGACCTGCAGCAGCACACGGAGAGAGGGATGAGCGGCCCGTCCCTGGGTCCCCTCTGAGGGTCGCGGCGATGTCCCCGTGCCGGCGATGAGGCTGCGGCTCCTCCGGGACCCGCACGGCCGCGGGGGCTCCCCGGAGCGAGGGTCCCGCACCGCGCCCGCAGCCTCCGCGCACACCCCGGGCACCCCCGGCCCCCTCCCCTCGCCGAGGGGGTGCAGGGGGTCCCCCCTCCCGTGCGGGCACCCCCGCGGCACCGAGCCCCGCTCCAGCCCGGGGCTCACCGGCTTCCAGCAGGGCGCAGAGGGCGAGAGCCAGCAGCACGGTGGGGGGGCTGCCCATGACCGCGGCTCTGCGCTGGCGGCTTTGGGGCTTCTCCTGGGCTTTTCCTCCTTTTTCTCCCGTCCCGGCTCTTCCAGCGGAGCCGCCGAGCTGCGTCTGGAGCCGGCGGGCGCCCGGCAGGTGCTTTATAGCCCCGGCCCGGCGCGTCACCCGCTCCGCCCCCGGGGAACGCCGGGCTCGCGTGGGGCGGGCGCGGACCCCCCGCTCCTCCCCGCGGGACTCCTCGGCTTCCTCTGCCTGGGGAGCTCCGCGGAGAAAGTGCCGGGGAGAGGGAAGAGTGTGCGGGGCCGGGATGCGGTGAGGAGGGACCGTGTGCGGAGTGTGCCCCGAGCGGGGCTGGCGCTGCGGGGATCTGCAGGCAGAGTCCCCCTGGGAGCTCCCCGCACCTCCCCCGGCCCCGGGAAGTGCTTTAAACTGCACAAACTAGGCAGAATTCGAGATCAAAGACAAGTTTTCATTTGAAATGTCTCAATTGGACTTACTTTATTTTGATAAACATGTAAATTGATAAACTCACTTGTAATTGCTGCTCAGTTCGTGCAGTGACAGTCTCGGCTTTCTCTCTCTCTCTCTCCCCTCTGTTTTTTCCTCTAAATCACCTTAAAGAGTTTTGCTCCATTAAGCAATTAACATTTCTTGCAGTAAATCTGCCCGAACATTGTTTAATTTCGCTTCGGCATTCATGTGGCACATTCGACATTATCTGCACATTTTTAAGATGCAAATCATGTGAAGCACAGTCACCTCCTGGCATGCACGAGGAGGAGTCAAAGCCCTTCACCTTGCCCGTGCTGTGTCAGGCAGAAGCAGGAAATTCCTCCGGGGAAGCGTTGGGTCTGACCATGCCAGGGATGGATCACAGCTTCCAGGCACCCTGAATTCCTCAGGACCACCGATCCAGCTTGGAATGGCAGCTCCAGGCATGGCAAATTTTGGGCAAATCCGAATTTTTGCTTTAGAAAAGTGAAATCACTGCGTTTGCCTATTGCAAGAGGTTCTCAAAAGTTTCTTGGGAAAGGGAGTGTATTTTATTTGTTTACCATGAGCAGTTCAGCTTTTTATGGCCCTGTTGTCATGGGCAGATAGGCAAGGTGGTGGCAATTACAGCCACAGTGAGGCCTCATGCACAGGAACACGTGCATGCGGGAAAGGAAAATAAGGAAAAGTGCAGCGAGGGAGAGAGAGGAAAACAGCTCCTGAGCCAGAGCTTCTGCTCACAGCAGCTCATGGAAGTAAAACAGGTGATGACTTTCCTGCAGGCAAAGTCTGGAGGATTTGACATTCCCTCGGTGCAAGCTGCAGTGGGAGTTCCTTTCTGTGCTCATGCAAAATGCACACGGGGGGTGTGTGCAGGGAAAAAAGCAGCGGGAGCAAAGAAACCACACAGGAGAGCACAGAGGGCGTGAAGTGAGGGTGCACAGCAGTCAGAGCAGATGAAAAATGTATGTATGGGCATGCCATGAAAATAAGAGTAGAGGATGTGTCAGGCAGAGAAAATCAGGAAGAGCGCAAATGATAAATTAATAAGAAAATAAAGATAGAGCTCATAAAACAAAGCAAACAGAGGGAAGTGTTTAACCTCCATACCAATGCAACAATTATTCTAAAGAAAACAGGGAAACACAAAAGCAGCATTACCTGTTACTGCCCATATTCCAGCTGTGCCAAGTTTCAGAGTTATGTCAGGGTTCTGTGTGACATTCCAGAAGCCAGCCCAGCAACACAATAAATCTGCCTTGGCTCCCGCTGCTGCGCTCCTCATCCTGGTCACTGCGGGCTGAAAGACGATCCCCAGGACGTGGGGAAGGCAACGCAGCCGTGTTTGCTCACCCCGAGGGAAGGCTGGAGTAAATGACATCATTTTATACAAAAGAAGGGCGCTCTCTTTGAAGGGATGCTGCCGGTGAGGGCTGGGACGGAGCCACGGTGCTGCCACTTGGTTTGCTGAAGGATCAGCCCTGCCACACACAGACCTGGTGCCTCGGGCAAGGAACGACAGTCTCAAGCTAACCCCAGGATTTGGGCATCTGGGTTCATGGAATTTCCTCCACCTTTTGTGGCCGGGGCTCTGTCACCCAGCTCACGTTTCCAAGGAGCACCTGGAGCTCCACGTACCTGTCTGCAATCTGCGTGTGGCTGGAAGTGCCCAGATCTCTGCTGCTATCTGCCTGTCATGCCAGGTGCAAAAACATCATCACAATCTAGGCCTTTCATCTAAAGATTTCTCAATTGTTGTCTTTATGTCACATAAATCCCACCTGACTGAAAATGGAGCAAATGTTACACCCTCATGCTCGTCTGTGGAAGGGAGCCTGAATTTCTTTTTTTCTCCAGGAGAAGTACCCCTGTGCTGAGCTGGCACCAACCTGAGCAGCACACCTTGGGATGTTTGGCACCAGAGCTTCAAAGATCCCAAAGGATGTGGAGCTAGGGATGACTGCCACTGTTTCTAGCAAGGATGGGGGAACCCTGCAGAGACAAGGTGATGTTGGCACTGAACTGGCTTTGAACTGACCCAGCTCTGAGAGCTTTGTCCAGAGCTAAAGAGTTCCTGTGGAAAAAACATATTTTAAAAAGCTGTTTGGCCTTTAGGGCCTGTGAGGGAGAATGCCCACACAGAAGGTGAAGCAGCTGCTTCCACACCAAACACATCCCCACAGAGCAGGTGGGACTCAATGATCCTGGAGGTCTTTTCCAATCTTAGTGATTCCATGGTCCAGTGATTTTTCTGGTGTCTGTTGTGGTTCCAAGAGTACCTGCTTAGTTTAGGTTGAATCAGGGAATATCCTGGGCTGGAAGGGACTCCCAAGGATCATCCAGACCAACCCTGGCCCTGCCCAGACCCCCCAACAATCCCCCCTGGACATCCCTGGAGCATCCAAAGGCTCCTGGAGCTCTGGCAGCCTCGGGGCCGTGCCCATTCCCTGGGCAGCCTGGGCAGTGCCCAGCACCCTCTGGGGGAAGAACCTTTCCCTGAGCTCCAGCCTGAGCCTGCCCTGGCCCAGCTCCAGCCGTGCCCTGGCTGCTGTCCCTGTCACAGGGAGCAGAGATGGGAGCTGCCCCTCGGGAGGAGCTGCACATCCCTGAGCTCTGCCCTCACTGTTCTCTGCTCCAGCTGGACACTCCCAGTGCCCTCAGCTGCTCCTCATGGGCCCCTCCAGGCCCTTCACCATCTTTGGGCATCCTCAAATACCTTTAGATCTCATATTTTGGTGCCCCAAACCCGTAGACGTTGGATCCCGTCACGATCAGCCCACACTGGGAGCTCTGGTTCTCCTTGACCTCCAGAGCACAGAGAACCTGCCCAGCTCCTGCCACTGTCCCCGTTGTTCCCCTGATAAGGATCAGGAGCCAGCTTCCCAAGGCCAACCCTCCTGGCACTATCACCACACTAAAATCACAAAGAAAAACAACAGGGCTGGAGGAGGGCCGGGCCGTGCTGCACAAACACAGCTCCCAGAGAAGGAACAAAGGCGTGCACGGGGTCCTGAACGCCAAAGATGGGCTTTGCCTCCTGCAGTTATTTTTTCCCTTTTGTTTCTGGCTGCGGGAGTACATTGTTCATGTCACTGTGAGGAGTTCCAGGCAGACATGACGAAAGGGACAAAACAGCCCAAGACGGGAGACATCCCGTGCGGCCCTCACGAGCGGCACTGTTTGGAAACAAGGAGTGAGCAAACAGGAAAGGCCTTTAACCATTGAGCAGTCGGGATCCCGGCGTGCTCTTGGCACCAGCAGGAACAATGGGGTGATGTCACGAGCCAGAATTCCCCGTGGTGGATGGCAGCCCAGCAAATAATCATAATTCTTGTCCCGGGACATGAGCAACATTTTTCCACCGTTGGTCATCCCCCACGGAGCCGCTGTGAGGAAGTGTAGGAAAGAGACATTGTCAAGTGAGGCTTCCTTTGGGATTTTCGCTGCCCCCCCTGCCCTCCCCAGCTCAGCACATCAGCTGTAATAAATCACAGCTTTCTGCTGACGGGGAGGATCTCAGGGAGGTGCAGGGAGGCTGAAGGAGATGGTTCACACAGTGAAAAAGAGTGAGCACCACGGTCTAGATCCTTGGAAGGCAAAGGGGCAGAGTTTCCTCAGCTCTGTGGGGCATTGAGCTGACACAGAGTGAGTCTGGAGCATTGCCCATGGGATTCCAAAGGAGCTCAGGAGAGAGTCCCACACAAACAGTGATACTTGGGGAATTTCAACAATTATTTTTTTTCCAATAATTTCAACAGCTTTTTCAACATTTTTTTTATTATTATTTTTTAAGGCTACTGAACAACATGAAGAATACAAAGGCGTCCTCCAGATCTCAGTTGCTCCTTATTTTGGTTTAAAGTCAGCTCTGTGGATAATATCCTGAAGTTCATTTGCAGCATCCAGGCCTCTCCTGAGGCAACTCTTGAATTTCCTTTTGGCCTCTTTCTGATGATGGGGACTGGTGCCATGGGAGGACTGGGAGAGCTGGGCAGCCCTCAGGGCTTGGGTGGCTTTGTTCTTGGGTTGCTACTGAAAATCCAGACTCATCTCTCCAAGATTTGCTCTACAAGGTCCCAGCTGGTTTCCTCAAAGCCACCCCAGGTGTGGGCTGTCCCTTCTGTGCTGTCCCAGGGGAGGTGGCACTTCATGCTGGAGCTGGCTGTGGGATTTCAGCAGCAAAAAGGACCTCAGTGAGTCCCAGCCAGCCCTGAAATGCAATCCTGAAGAGAGAAACAGAAGCCATGAATGTGTGCATGGTTTGCTGATAACAGATTTGTCCTGCCCCGTGTTTGTGGTCTGTCTGAACACACCCTCAAGGGCTGTTTGCCAGGGTCAGAGTGAGGATCTTCATGTGTTTTCTACACTCCAAGACTCCCAGGGAAGCCCAGGGTCCCTGTCAGAGGTGGGCAGAGCCAGCCTGGCCCCAGGTGTGGGCACTGCTGCCTCTGCCACACCACAAACATGAGGGGTCACTGCTGCAGGGGCCAAGGTGTCCCCAGGACAGAAGGTGGGGTCACACAGGAAGGGGAAGATCCTGGGATGTGCTGGTTCTATCCTTTCCAGGGAGGTGGGAAGGGGCAGGTGGCCTTGGCAAGAGAGGAGACATCCAGGAGAGCCAGGCTGTGACCCAGGAAGGGTCTGTCCCCATGGCAGGGCACTGTGCCAAGGGCCAGCCTGGTGGAATGAGGCTGATAGTGCCTGGTATCCTCGTGGATTATCCAGTTCTGCTCTCCAGGGATGGATTATCCAGTTCTGTTATCCAGGGATGGATTATCCAGTTCCCATCTGCAGGGATGGATTATC
>VZTB01001193.1:9113-31350 GCA_013397245.1 Thryothorus ludovicianus
ATATTCATATCTATGAATATATATATGAATACACATATGAATACATATATATATATATATATATATAAACCACCACGTACACACGCACATTCCCATAGCGACATGCATTTACACACTCACCCTGTGTCAGAGGACCCCAGACCGCGCTGCGGGTCGCAGGGTCCCGCCCGAGGGGACCCCCCCTCGTGCCGGAGGTGCCACCAGAGGGCACCGCGGCCCCGTTTTTGGGCGCCGCTTCCCAGAATGCAGCGAGTGGGGCCGGGGGCTCGGCGGGCTCCGCACGCCGGGCTGCGGCCGCAGNNCGGGCTGCGGCCGCAGGGACAGCGCGGAGCTGCGCGGGGCAGCGCGGCCCCTCCGCCCGGTAAGCGCCGCTCCCCGGGACCCTCCGGGCCGCAGCGGAATATTTCATCCCGTTTCATTTTAGGGCATGGTGTTTTATTGGGTTTATTTACTGTTGGGTTTTTTTTTATTTTATTTTTAGTTTATTGGTTTAGCTTTGATTTTTATTCCCCCCTCCCATTTATTTTTAGTATTTTCTTTCTTTATTTTATTCTAATCTCTCTCCGCCCCACAGGAGGGGTGCCCCGGACTCAGCCGGGCAGCAGCACCAGCCCCTCCCGGGATGGGTCCCTCTTGGAGGGGACCCATCCTCCTCCTCCTTTCCCCTCCCAATCCCGGGTTGGAGATGTCCCGGGGGCTGGCCATGTCCCTGGGGCTGGCCGTGTTTGGGGACTGGGGGTTTTTCCAGCGGGATGAACCCAGGCTGAGCCGGCAGCTGCCTTCTTGGAGGGGGGTGCGGGTTTTTCTCCAGGTGCCCAAAGTTGGGGGGAACTCGGTGCCGGTGGCCCTGGGGTGGCAGCGGCTCCTCCGCCGCTGCGCCGGGATGGTGCAACATAAATTAGATTTAATGTGACGGCTGCGATGAAACAGCGGGCGGGGGCCGCTCTGCCCCCGGTGAAAGTTGCGTTCGAGTTTGGGCAATTTGGGCCACGGGGATTGCCAGGAAAATTGGAGGATTTGGAAGGGCACAGGGAGAAATCCCTGCAGGGAGAGGAGCTGGGAATGGTCAGAGAGGAGCGATCCCCGAGGGCACAGGAATGGTTTTGGATGCCCTTAAAGAGGCATCTCGGTCGCGGTACCTCTCACGGTTCAGCCGCGTTAAATCCGTGTCTGGGATGGGAACCAGGAGAGTGGGCACAGCTGAAGGACTTGGAGAAGTCGGGATGCTCTGGTCCCGGTTCTTGCTCAGGTCTGGTGTCGTGGATCTCGGGGTGCTCAGGACTCGCCATCTCTCTCGAGTTGTGTTTTGAGTCGCTTAAAAACCTGATTTGCACGAAAGCCCCCAGCCAGAGCAGCATTAAAGGAATTTTTCCTGAGCTAGGGAGGGAAGCTGGACCCGAGCTAAAGCAAATAAACTTGTATTTCATCATGCTGGGGCTGGGTTTCTTTGTGTTCCGCTCTGCTCTGGGCAGTCTGGGCTCCCTCCAGCCCCGTCCAAATTTCACCTTCAAACGTGCCGAGCCAAGAAACTTCGTGCGAGCCTCGCTCCCCGCGGAGGCTGCTCTGTCCTCGGCCTTTCCTCGGGGTGTTTCTCGCCTCGGCTGCTGCAGGAAGGGGCTTTGCAGGGTTTCTGCTCCACGCTGAGATGCTGCAGTGGTGGAAAGTGTGTGAGCACGGCTGAGCGGGCAGGGCTGTGCGCCAGCCGGAGAGGGGCTCTGCCCGGGGATGCGGCGGCTCGGCTCGGCACGGAGAGGATGCTGCAAAGCAGGGAAAGCACGGAGCTTTCATCCCTGCTCAAAGCCAGAGGTGCTGAGGTGTTTCTCTGCCCTCCCCCTGCTGCAGACCCGGCCCAGCTGTGTCCCAGGGATCGCGGGAATGTGCCTGTCCAGAGCAGGAGCCGGGGGGGATTTAGGGATGGAGGTGCTGGCACAGATCACTGTGATGAGACCAAAAATGGTCCCAGAGAAACCCTGGGCAGGAGCTTTGTCCCTGCTACAGTCCCAAATGCAGGATGGGCACTGGGTGTGTGCAGGAGTGACGAGCCCAGTGCCATCAAAGACCAGAGATGGGGAAAATGAGGAATTAGCAGGGAAAAAAAATAAATAAAAATCAAATGATGTTCTGTGCCCTGATGTGCTCTTCCAAAATAAACAAGGGAGGGATGAGAGCCTGTTGATCCCATAGCAATGGCCTGGGGGAACCTGTGGCTTCTCTGCAGTCCTGAATCTACTGGTGGGACATAAAATCACAGTAATTCATTAAATCCTTCCATCCTCTTACAAGAAAACAGATTAAGTGTAGGTGCCAATGTGTGAAGTGCTGTTGCATCGGGAGAGAGGGAAGATTTTGACATGTTGCACAGGTCCCTTCCATTAGTCACAATATTTCCAGCGTGCCACACGTGCACTCACGTTCTTCTATAAATGGATGCATGGGAAGCTAATTTAGAGGTGACACAAAGGAATTGTGGAGAAACTCAGGTGGGTTTTTCCCCTGCAGGACCTTCTGCTGCCCAAGAGGGACCTCCAGCTTCAGCCCATGTGTGGCTGGTGTAGATGATGGTTTCTTCTCTCTGATACATTTTTGGCTTTTTCATACCAGTCTTCCTGCTTTGGAGGGAGGCACGATTGAAATCTTGCAATTCCTGTTGAAGAGTTTGACATTTTGTAGCAGATAAAGCCAAATGCAGACAGTTGCTTTGATTTGGCTCCTTTTGCTGAGTTTAAGGGAAGGCGGGATGGGATTCAAGCTGGAGGTGGAGAAAGGAGGTGGCACATCCATCCCTCATGTCACAGTGCCCCTCTGGTGTTTTTAGCAGGCATACATCTCTGGGAACAGGCTCTTCCCAACTGGTTTTGTGCCCAGAAACTTGAATCAGTCCTATCCAGCAAAAATGTGAAGGTGAGGGAACATCTGCTCCCGTGTCGCTGACGTCAGTTTTTGTGGCAGCTGTGACTTGGTCGCTGGGGATCCCAAAAAAAGGATTTTGTGACTGTTGGGTGAGTTGGCATTGAAAGTTCTCAACTGTTTCCTTCATTTCTTCTACTCCTCTGTCTCCCTTGGGAATGAGGAGAGGGTTTCCAGTCACCATTTGTTTTTGTATCTGTAGTTGCTCTCTGGTGGAGCAGCTGCCTGGAAATGGTCGAGCAGAAGTTTTATGGTTCTTGTAGCAGGACCAGGAGAGGTCCTGGTGGCCCTTCAAGTGCTGGAGGAGTGGTGGGCACTGGTGGTTGTCAGATGGATGTTCACATCTGCTGACTGCTCCCAGCCAGGGATGGCTCTTTCCAGATGTGCCCTTTTTTGGATTTATTCATCCAAACTTCCCCTGGATTTCCCGGGGAGGAGGTGCTGGGATGTTGAGTTGCAGAAGGAGATGGAGCTGCTCTCTGGGCTGTGCCTGCCTGTTCTGTATTCCCTAGGAAAAACCAGAGAGCATTTTATGGAATGTGGCCCAGAGATGCTTTTTCCTCCTGAATGAGTCTGAACTTGTCCAGTTCAGCTGCAAAATCCTCAGCTGCTTGCGTGGGCCACTCTTTAAAAACAAAAGCACTTTAAAAACTATTCTTTTCCCCAAAAATATCTCTGGTGGCTGTGACTGTCACTGAGTCACATTCCTGGTGGTTAAATGATGGCTTTGTTCCTATTAGTTAATAAGACAATTATGATGATAGGAAATTAACAGGAAATTGTTAAACTAATTAATTCAATTAATAGGAAATGCTAACGAGCATCTGCCCTTCTCTGGGGCTGCCAGTGGATGATCTCTGTACGAGCCTGTGTCAGCTGCAGATTTTGGAGCAGAGGCCTCACAGGGGAGCTGGGGGACACAGTTTGGCCATGTGGCTCCACAAGGGGACCATCTGCTGGCCAGCCAAGTGGCCAGCGAGGTGAGGGGAGCATCCAGCTCTCAGCAGGAGCTGGCAGCAAAGCCAGGCTGGCTTTTGACTCATCTGGCTGGGAGGTGGGAGTGTGTCCTGGTGCCAGAGGAGGAGAAATTCCTTATTTCTGAAATGCAGCAGAAGGAGGAATCGCTGCCAGTGATGTACAGGGGTTGGAAGGAGGCAAAAGGAGTGATGGAAATCACTCACCAGCCCTGATACATCTCCAGCATGGCCTTAGGAATGGATCTACCTTCAGATGGTATCAAAATGGTAAAATATCCAATGTTCCTGGCTGCCTTGAGTTCCTGACTGCCCTCATGTGCTGTGGGCCTGTCCCAGACTTCCACTGAATCCTGACTCTGGCCTTGGTTTGCCAATCTGAGATTTTTTCCAACCAAAAACCAGAAAACCCTGAAAATTTCAAACAAAAGCCCGAGCAATTCTTTCTCTCGCTGCTTTCATTTCCCAGTTCACCTTCCTTTCTGGCTGCAATTCCTGCTGGGGCTTCTGGCTTCCTAAAGAAAGGGCAAAAGAAAAAAAGAAAGCAGGCATTTAATAATAGATCAAAACCGAGATTACGCAGTAAGTCAGCCCTCCCCTTCCCAAAATGCAACCAAAGAAATTGCAAATCACCTTGAAAAAGAGAAGGAAAACAGTGTAGATCAAACCAGATGTTAAGTATGGATGAGGTGTTTATATTTTATTTAATGGCTGTGTGCTGTCCTGGAGCAGGCGCCCTCCCCTGAATTTCTGTTTGTGATTAATTAAACAGTTGGAGATGAACATGAGGGATGGGGAAAATTCTGGGGAATGCAGGGGGGCACAGGTTGGCACACCTGGAGGGGGTTGTAGTTGGAGGCAGCTCCCAAAATCCTGGAGGTTTAAGGAGAGGCTCCTTTGTTGCCATCCCTGATGAGTCTGGACCGGTTCTGACCACGTCTGGTGGAGCAGTGGGGTCACTGAGGGACAGGAACCCCAGGGGCTTTGTGCCAAACGAGTGGGTGCCAGCTGAAGGGCCATGGTGGAGGGAAGGGGTGATTGTTAGTCAGGGCTAATTAGTCAGGGGTAATTAGTCACCAGCCAGGCTGCCCTGAGAAGCTGGGCAAGCCCCAGCCTGGGCCAGTGCTCAGCCAAGGCTTGATGAGACACGACTTCCCTGGAAAGGAGGCTTGGGCATCGAGGCTGGCAACCCCAGCCTGCTGTGGTTTGCTGTGAATCCTCTGGCTCTTGCAGGTTTTGGGTTTGGTGGGGCCGTTGCCACGGGCCCTGTGGGAAGGTGGGAGTTGGGGTTGGCCTGGTGGTGGCTGCCTGAGCAGCCTGGGGGGGATGCCAGCAGGAGCAGGGAGGTCATTCTTCCCCTGTGGCACTGGTGAGGCCACACCTTGAGTACTGTGTCCAGTTCTGGGCCCCTCAGTTCAGGAGGGACATTGAGATGTTTGAGCGTGTCCAGAGGAGAGCAATGAGGCTGGTGAGGGGCTTGGAGCACAAGCCATATGAAGAACGACTGAGGGAGCTGGGGTTGTCCAGCCTGGAGAAAAGGAGACTCAGAGGTGACCTTGTCACTCTCTTCACCTTCCTGAAGGGTGGCTCTGGTGAGCTGGGGGTCGGTCTCTTTCTCCGGGCAACAACAGACAGAACAAGAGGACACAGTCTCAAGCTGTGCCAAGGGAGATACAGGCTAGAATGGAGGAGGAAGTTTTTCACAGAAAGAGTGGTCAGATACTGGAATCATCTGCCCAGGGAGGTGGTGGAGTCACCATCCCTCGATGTGTTTAAAGAAAGACTGGATGTGGCACTTGGTGCCATGATCTAGTTGGGGTGTTGGAACATGGGTTGGACTCGATGATCTTGGAGGTCTCTTCCAACCTAGAAATTCTGTGATTCTGTGATTCTGTGATTCTCCTCCTGGAGCATCCCAGAGGTCTCCAGAGCCAGCGTGGGTGTTGTGTATCCCAGGAGTGCAGGCTCCAGGCTGGGAGGGGGTGCAAGGGGAAGGCTCTGCCTCTTGCACAGTGTCTCCACCAGGACAGCAGAGGACCTTCAGCCTGACCCCCCTGAGGTCCTGTTTGTACCTTTGGTGAGTAAAATACCCAGAGGGACACGGGGTGTAGAGAGTCCTCTCCTGTGGGAACACAAGATTCACCTCCAGCTGCCCTGGAGGCTCAGGGACCTGGGCAGGGGTCTCAGAGACCCTGGCACACAGCCCAAAACACCTGAGGTTTGGATTTTAGCCAGTGGGAATGATTGCCAACCTGAAAAGAAGAATTACAGGTCACAGGAGTTTAAATAGAGCAGTAGTGAGTTTGTCACAGGGTGTAAAAGTAGATTTTGGGTTTTGGTACAGGGGGGTAGGAATTTCCAAGATGGAGAAACCTCATGGCTTTAGGTTTCTTCCTTCTTCTTCTTCCCTCTCCATCTTCTTGGTGACGGGGACATGAGTGATTGGTTTAGAGTAGAATCTGACTGTCTAATGTAGAGAATAGGTATTGGAGATAAATTAATAAATAGTCTGTACGTAATTTTTAGTATAAAAGATAAACACTGCTTCTGAGGGAGGAGAAGGCCTTTGACTGTCTTGCTGGAAGGAGCTCAGCAGGGCAGAGAGAAAAAGTTTGAGATAAGATAAAATAAACAACCTTGAACACGAGACCTGAAGAGTTTCTGCTCTTTTCTCCCATCTCTCGCTGGGGAAAAAGGACTTTACATTGTCAGAAATTTCTGCAAAATAGCAGAGAACCCGACACTGTCCCATATTATCCCTGTCCAGCATGGATAACCCAACCTGGGTCATGCCATGGGGAGGAACCTCCACACAACACCACTCTGGAGGGGCTTGGAGCAACCTGGTTCTGTGAAAGGTGTCTCTGTCCACGGCAGCGAGGTGGAATGAGATGAACTTTTAGGTTCCCTTCCACCACAAGCCACTACATGTTTGTATGATTCTATAAAATGCAGCTGTAGGTTTTTTTCCTCGCTGAATCACCCACTTTGAGGCACAGAAGGTGTCACAGCCCCTCTCTGTGAGGGGGAGAGGCTGAGCAGCCACATCCATCACAGCTCTGGTGGTGAAGGCAAGGCAAGAAGAGAACAGGAGCAGCAATCCCCTGCTGGGGCTGTGAATGTTCACCAGAGCACCAGAGAGGCAGAAGTTGCTGGAAATCACCACGTGTGATTAGCATCCTCTAAAGTGTTCATTTATCTTCTTTGTCACCTTCTTGGTCTCAACTTTCTCCTTGTAAAGTTGGAGGAGAATCTGTTTCATTACCTGGGCTGCTGTTTATTCCCCAGAAGGAAGGGAATTAGATGTGCCAGAGCTGAAACTTTAAAAAATAAATAAATCTAGACTTTGAAAACAACCACTTGGAGGTAGAATGAGCCTCAACAAGAAAATGTTTGTCTTCCACCTTTTTCTGAGACTGGCTGGAACTAAAGTGCAGGGAGAAGACAGAGGCAAGATTTACTTTCTTTTAATTTCAAATATATTCCGGAAGCAAAGCAGTTGGAGTTCCCTTTTTTCCTTGAAGTTGCTTTGCCAAGTTTGGGTGGAGCAAACCCGCTGAAAGCCTTGCCTTGGTGGATGTGGGATGGAGGCAGGAACACATTTATTTTCATTATTTACCTATTTTTCACCGGCGAGGCCCTGAGGCAAACAGCAAAGCCGTGGCACGCAGGCAGCAGGAACATTTTTCCCTCCCAATCCCTTTTCCCAGCACCAACAAGATCAGCACTGAAGATACACAATTGAGTCAGCAATGCAGATGCCATCAAATGTCTGCTTTATTCCAGAGCATGAATCAGAGCAGAGTCAGAGCCTCATATCCTGCATCTCCTGATAAGAGTGCAGTTACCTCCGAGGGAACAAAAATGCTGAAATCCCATTGTGCTGCCTCTTGCAAACACCTACAGCTCACTGGGACTTGTTTTAATGCAACTTCTGCTCTAGCACGTGCAGACTGTTGTTTTATTTTAAATCCCCCATCCTGGAGCCAAAAGATGTTGTGGGTTTATTATCTGTTGGTGTTACATATGACCAGCATGCCTATATGTACATATATATGTATATAAATATATAAATATGGGTATTTTCTGGAGCACAAGCTGTTTGTGTTGAGCACTGTTAGACCAGTAAGTGCCACCAGTCCAGGTGCTGGTTGCTCACTCTCCTTGGAGAAAAAAAATGGATTATCTTCCTTTCACTCTCCAACCATGCTTTTGCCTCCAAAACCATCTTCATTTCCAGGCTTAAAATCTTTTCCCTTTCAGTCTGCTGCGGGAGCCACGTGCAGAAGTGAAATCCTTTCTCCCCAGACGTTCTCTGCTTCTCCCCTGCGGGACTTTTCCATGCCCAGCTCAGTGACAGCATTTCCTGCTATTGTTCCACGGGAGCAGCCTCTGGCTCCCTCTGCAAGGGTTATGTGTGGCCGCTGGATTTTGCAGCAGTTGCCTCTTTTCTCCTGATTCCAGGGCACCAGCTGTGTCCTGCCCCTGCTGCAGTCCCCATTCCATACCTGGTGTGAAAAGCCTCAGTGGGATGGAAGGAGGCCTGCAGAAGTGCAGTTTATATCCCCTAAAAACAGACACAACAGTGAATTTTTTGCTAAAATCTGTCTGTGTTGCCCCCAAGGGACGTGTGGAGCTGTTTAAAAGACATTTATGCCACTGTGGTGGTGGTGGAGGCAGAGAAGGACAATTTTTCACCTCAGATTCCTCTTTTGAGGGGCTTGTTTGTTCCTTGGGGTTTTTCTGCACCAGAGACTACAGAAGTTGAGGGGATAAAAAGCATTTCTGTGGTTTCCCATCTGTAGTTTTGAGGGAAAATTAGTTCAAATCCACCACCCTGAGGTACATCATAAATCTCCCTGCAGAAATACAGAGCCTAGACATTAATAATTAGGGGCTTGGACAATAAAAGACTGGAATATTTCACAAATGACACACCAGCTTTCGATCCAGCTGATGCTGTGCAGAGATCTGTGTGAAAGTTCTGTGCAGCCAAGGTGCAGAAATTTTTGCTCCCATTTTTACCTCTTGAAAAAGAAGAAAATGGGAAGGAAAAATTCAGTTGCATCCCCAAAGTGTTCACTAAAGCTCAAGTATGGGAGTTTTAAGGTTCCCCCCATTAGAAAGTGTTTGTGTGTGCTGAAAGAAAATGATGCCAATTAATAGTTCTCCTTTCCCAGCTTCCCACGTCTTGAAATCACTCCAGTTCAGCCAAGCTGCTTCCTATCAAACTTTCACACACGAAAAAGAAAGAATCTGCTGGGCTGTGACTGAACATGAGCGATGTTACTCCCCAGGGGTTTGTGTCCCTGAGGTTTGAGGGCTGCAGGAAAAGGGCTCTGGGCCGTGAGATGACAAATGGAACTCCACAGTTGCTCCTTCATGCTCCAGCAAAGCTTTGGTTTGGGTTGTAGATATTTCCCAGCCACGAGGCTGAAATTCTCAGCAGCTCTTCTGTGATTATTCTTCACCTTTTTTTGCTAATGCAGTTTGAAGTAATTGGAGGGCTGGTGATGTTTTGAACAATTTATCCACCTGGGAAATGATGACCTTGGATTTATTCAATCAAATGTTATCAAGATTAAGAGTGCAAATAGCTGAGCTTGTCAGTCACAAGGAATTGTGTCGCAGCCTGGGCTCGAATTCATCACCTGAAACCAGGAGACCCTGGCAGGATGTTCTTCATTCATCAGCAAGAGGCATCACAGCAAGATCATTTAACTGTAATTCATCAATTTATTAGGCTACTCAATTAAGTGGGGGCTGGAGAGAGGATAAAGGGAATGATTCTGTCTCTTGTAATGAATCTTTGGCCACCTGAGGACTTTCCTTGCTCCTTGCTCTTCTGTGTTTCCTGCTGCCTTGCAGGCCTTGTTAAAAGGAAAACACAATCACAATGGTGGCAAAAAGAGAAGTTTAATGAATTGAAAGGATTGATGAGTTTTTGAGAGATTGATGAGCTTTTGCTCTCCTGGGTTGTCGCTGACCTGGGCCTAACAACAAAAATCTGAAGAAACCCTGGAGAATCTCGGGTGGATTATGGAAAAAAATGACTGAAATGAAACTTTCCAGGCTGGAGTGAAGGGATGGAGCTTTAGGTGCAACCTCTTGTTGCTGTGAGGGGTCCTGGCTGGCACCAGCTGCCCTGGGACCTTGGCAGTGTCATTCTGGTGCTGGCTGATGCCAAGAAACTGGGCTGGGGGGTTTCTTTATCAATGTGAAGAACAAAGTTCACCTTTCTGCTAGGATTTAAAAGGTTTAAGAAAAGACAATAAAGACAAGACAATAAAACAAAATACATGGTCGGGTTGTCCAGCCCAGAGCCAAGAGCTCACCTGTCCCATAGAACCCACCCCTTAAATATGGATATTGAAACTTTTCTAAGAACTTATTTCCATGTTTTTAGGAGCTGTTTTGCACGGTCACTCCTTGGCCCTGCCTTTTTAGAGCAGGCGTGTTTCTTGGCTGTGGTTTGAATGAATTCTCCTTCTCAGTGTTAATTTGGGCCTTGGTCTATAATTCCTACAGATGGTGGGTGCTGGGAGCTGGGATATCAGCAGCAGATTCTCCATATCAGCAGCAGGCTCTGCACTGGGTGTTATCCTGAGCAGGCAGTGTTCACTCACTGCAAACACACTTGATCAACTTTACTGCTAAAGAAAACTCTGTCTTTAAACCCATTTCTACACCACACATCTAATATCACCCTATATGGGTGTGAAAAGAAAGAAAGGAAAAAAACCCCAATACTATAATAAGTATTTATAACAACCTTATACGTGCAGTACTTACTTTAATATTTGCAAAAAGCCAACTTTACAATATGTGTTTATAACACCAGCGTGGTATTTTAGACATTTGGCTGCTCCCAAGTTCATCCAAATACTGATTTTTCTGCGTGGTTAATCCTAAATCTTTAGGTTGTTTCACTGCTCAGGTCCATGACACAATAACCAACATCCACGTTGTTTTCTTACAAAATGAGCCCCAATCTCACCCAGTCACCCCATGTTTGTGCCACCCCAACAACTTCTGAACCCGTTTCAGGCAAGCCTGACGAAGAGAGGCTGAGCTGAAGGGTAACGGAGGTTGTGGAAGTTCTCCAAAAACAGGCAGCGAGGCGTGAGGGATAACGCAGGTACTCGCAGAGCCTCGGGCAGGGGTGGAGCTCCAGCTGCGGGAGCGGAGAGGGACAGTCCCCGGGAGGGAGGGAGACGTTCCAGGAGGGAGCTGCTCCGTGGGATCCATCAGCAGTTTTTAGGGCGGGGGCTCTTTGCTGCCCTGGCAGACCTCAGGCCCGCGGATGCCCATCTCTGTTTGCAATAAAACTGTTTTTTTCGGTTTAAATGTACTGGCAGTTTGGGCAAAAGTAGCCCGGAGTGAGGTGTAGCTGCTCGTCTGAAACAGCAAAAGGCTTGAGCAAGTCCAAGTGCTCCGGATCAGAAAAGCATTTCCTCTTACCTGGCTTTATCACTTCTGTTGTTTATCTTCAACAAAAGCAAGAGAAAGGGAGAATTCATTTGAATTTAATGCTAAAGTACCTCCAAAAAGGTGAAGCAAAAGGAACTGTTAGAAAGAGGGATATGTGGAGATTAAAAGCACTTTCTTTCTCTCGTTGTCCCTTGCACACACATTATATGGAGCCCGATCTTGTGCCAGACAGGAAAATAAATCGTAAAGGAGACAATACAAATCAGGATGAAAGGGGGAAAAAAAAAAGAGGATGAGTCAGGTCTGCTCTGCTTATCTGAGCCCAGGGGGAGCCTGCCTGGTGCTCCTGACAGATTTTTTTCAGGAAAGATAATGCACTGGGTTGATGACAGTTTATGAGATAGACTTGGAGGGCTATGAAAATTGCTGGTAGGTACTTGAATGGCTCTGACTGCACCGAGTGAATTGGAGCTGAGTCGCAACAATTTCCCTAAAGCTGTGCAGATTAACATAAAAATACCAAGGAAGTCCAATCTTTGAATTTTTATCTGCTTCANGGTAACAGAGATGTTCTGGCATCTTTTTCTCCACGGGTTGCCATAAACCTGAATCTGTTTCAAAGCATTCCTAGATAAGATTTTTAAGGTAATTTTATTTGCTGGAGGAAAAACTGAGAGGAAGAAGAGAATCCAGGAACTGTGATTTACCAACCTTTTAGTGATGAGGCTTAGCTAGGTGGGTTTTTTTTTTTGCTTTCTTGGTTAAACCATATCAGCTGAAATGCAAATTGAGTGGCCAAAACTTCCTGTTGATCTCCACTGAAGCATCACTTCACCCATTTTACTTCCTCTGCTGCTCTGCTGCTCCCTGCCTGTGTGGAGAAGACATAAAATCAGTCTCACACACATCAGAGAAGTAATTTTATATGTGAAATTTCAGGTTTGGGGACAGATGTTTTAAGTTGTAGATGTGTTCTGCAGTGGAAGAAACACCAGGGAAATTCCACCTACTGAGGGGGCTGTGTCACTGGGAGCCTTGTGCTTTAAAAAAATTGCTTTTTAGGAGCTTGGCCAATGACTTCACCGTTTTGCCTTTGTTCTTTTCTTTATAAACAGTTCCTGCACCCAAGGAGGTGGTTGTGAGAATTAGTCACTGGGTTTCGAGCTCTTTGAAGATGGCAAGTGGTGGATAACAGCTCCATGTTTATTAATGCCATGGCTTAACACGATGAGAAGGTTTCACAGCTGAGTTCAGCCTGGGTGCAGTGGGCTGTGCTTCACTGACCTCCCCCAGCTGTGCCAGCTGTGCCAGCTGTGCCACTCCATCACCTGCCCCATCACACCTGACCCACGGGCTGCAGGAGGAGCCTCCCCTCCCCACACTCCCCCAGCAGATTCTGCTTCCCCTGGCCTGCTGCCACAGCACACGCCGAGTTTAAATCTGGTTCTGTGTTTTTGGCTTCGCTCCTTCGAAATGTTTTCAATTTTCTTGGCTTCAGCCGATCCCAGTGGCATCTTTTTATGATGCACTTTATTCTACTGCTTCGAGTGCAATAACACTCCTAAAGTTCAGTCTATTTTTAATTAAAAAAAAAAAAAAAAAAAAGGCAGAGCATAGTATTGTTCTGTCATTGGTAGTGGGAGAAAGGATTTTTCTTCGTCTTTAAATCTGATTGAATTTAAATCTCGGTTTTAATGGGACTTTGCTGTAATTGGAAGGGTGAATGGTTGTTTGTTCTTGCACTCTTGGGAGCCAATACTGGTATTGATTAAACAACAGCATTGCCACTTGTTGGAGGATCCCAGAGTGCTCCAGGACTGGTGAATGAACATCTGGACAATGTCATTTTCTTCCCAAATTTGCCCTAAACCAGGACGTCATGGATTTAAGGGGAGGGAAAAAAGGGATGGGAGGAGGCCAGTGGCTGTGTTTGGGTTGTGTGAGTGTCCTCTCCTCAACAGATGGGTTAAAGAAAATGTTTAGTGAAGTGGTTTTTGCCACTTTTCATTTTGCTTGCACATCAGCTCTTCCTTTGCAAAATTAATTTTGTTTCGAGTTCTGGAAACCTGACGACGTGCTGAATAGGTAGAAGTTTGTTCTTTTTATAGGCTGCAGAATTTCTTTATACAATAAACCAGTTTGTTTTAATTTAAATTATGTATTCAGCACATTTAGCTTAATTTTATTTAACTACAAGCTTGACATGTCTTTTTCATTGTTTTTTAAATTTGTGACATAAACCCGAAGTACAGTGGAAAAGCCAGATTAGTCATTAAGAAACTTCATTTACCATTTTTAACATCAAATGTGTTGACTTGCATAGTTTATCAATTTTTACAGATGCCCAACTGTAAAAATAGGACAGCTTTGCAGTTAAGGCAAAGGCCTGATTTATGGAGAAATACGCCTTTGTTGTTCTCCACCAGCAAAAATCAGCCTTTCATTAAAGAAAAAAAAAACAAAACCAAAGCAAACCAAAAAATGCAAAGCAAGAGAGTTTAAATCAATCAGAAATGAAGTATTTTGCTCTTGTTTTGCATCAATAAATCCTGTATTAAAGGCAGGATGGTTGAAGAAGGATTGGAAGGCAAGTTGGCAATAGTGTTCCTCACGGACTGGTCCCAAGCCTGGTGTTAATCAAGGTATTGACTAATTACAGAGCAGAAATTAATGGGATTTGGAGGTGTCATCAAAAGAGGAAAACCAGGAGATCCCAGGAGAAGAATGACTGACTTTGGGACCATTTATCTGTAAGCAAATGTGAGTTCTTGCAGTGCAAACTGATTTTTCTGGGGGTTCTGTGTGGGAATTGGAATGTATTAATCAACCACAGGATAATTCTGGTGTCCTGATGGCAAAGATACATTCTGGGATCACATTTGTCAACTGGATTATTCCCACTGGTGACAAGGAAATGTGAATGCCACTGCAACAGGTTTTAGTGGGGCATTGCTTAAAATGCACTCTGCATTCCTTGTCCGTAGGAGAAAGATTGATTCCAGCTGGAAAAGGTGCAGCCCCTAGAAATGATCTGGAGAACAGGGAACCCAGCTCCCAAAAATAATTAAAGGAGCCTGGTGAGGTGGTGGCAAAAAAAAAAGGCAGAGAAAAATTAGATTCCTTCTCTATAAATACACTGGTGTAAATACCAGAGAGGGAGAAGAGTTCTTTGAGTTAAATGACAATTCTGGCACAAGAACAAAAGGCTCTGAAAAAGTTTAGGCTGGAAAAGAGCAGAATAGCTTCAAATCAAGGGAGGTGCTTGAAGAGCCTTCTAAAGGGAATTGTGTAAAGGGCTAAAAACCTGATTGCTGTGAAGATGGAGCCTGATAAATGTATTAATGGGATTATGCAATGTGGTTGGCTTCAGCATTAAGGGATCAGACTCTGGATTTCTGTTCCTGCGCTTTCGCAAATGCACTTAAGAATCCTGCAGGTAGGAAAAAAACCATGGAAGGTTCACATTTTAAGAAATATTTTCATTTTGATTCAGCTCGGAGTGGGTTTTGCAGTTTTGAATGCTTTAATAACTGAACTGGGTGAACTGTGGAAAAGGAGGAAGTACCTTCTGAGCTGGGAAAAAGCAGCAGCTGCCACCTGCTTCCTTATTTTAGCGGTCGGTTTTGGCAGCAGGCCTGTGCTACTTAGATATCTATTTTTTAAAAAAAATTTAAAGCCTTTTGGATAGTAAAGTTAGGCCTCGAAATAGATTGGGCTCAAAACGCTGACGATTATTTATTGTTATTTATCATTGTAAGGTGCTTTTTAAAAAACCTGCAGCACTTAAGGCACACGAGTGTTTATTATCGATCCCGGCGTTCTCGTTATCGATCCCCGTTTCCCCCACTTACAAACAGTCCCCAGATTTCTGGTTGCTTTACTAAAATCCCAATAAATAAGACTGAGTGCCTTTTTGTCAGAAGGCCGTGGTTATTTTATCAAAGACAGGTGCCAGGCTGTTTTATCACGGCGTAACTTTGATTTCTTGGGCACTTTGCGCTCAGGATTTCCGTGCTTTTTATGTTTTGATTCAGCCTCAGCTCTCCAGCCTTGTCTGCCATTGAGAGCTGAGTCTTCCCCATCCTCTGTCCCTCTGCCTGGAGGTGTCTGTGATTCCAGAGGAAATATGGCAATGCCTGTGGAGGACTTCAGATGCCCTTTCAGGCGTGGCTGTAGGATTTCAGAGCTCTCTTCACTCAGCAGCATCTCTTCAGCCTGGGGGCTTGACCCTGACTATCTCCAATCCCCAGCGTGTTCTCCTCGCTTCCCACTTGTGCTCCTTTATTCACTTTCTCTCTTTTCAGGATGCAAATGGCAGATGGGTTTTCTTTCTGGGTTTCAAGGTCTTCTCCATCGGAGCCTTTCAGCCATTCAGCCTCTCAAACGAGTTCGCTTAATTACCTCAACTTTTTGAAACTGAAAACCTTTTCGGAGCTGCTTTTGTTTTGCTTAAACTGAGTCAATTTGTGGAAAATAGGCTCGAATTGAGTGATCACAAGAGGCTTTTATTACAGCATCCTCACTATTCGCCAGAAGTCTCCTGCAGAATCACCTCTCATTTGCTCGGTGCCCGTTTTGTTCTGAGCTCTGTTGGCTCTTACAGGGCCCCACTCTTGGTGTTTGTTCTTCCTTCTGTATCTGGAATTTTAAGCCTCCCTTATCAGCCAGTTCCTCGGAGTATTTCTCTTTCTCTCCAGCCATTTTTAAAAGCTCTCTGCACACATCCAAACCCAACGGTGGGGTCTCCAGTGGACCTCTAGCACAATCCCAGCAGACAGCCTTTTACAGCCTTTTCCCAAAGTGACTCTAATCCAGAACGATCGTTTTTCTGCCTGCTATCGCTTTGGATTTTTAGCAAACGCCGATGATTCACTCAGCACACAGAAAGAACCGTGGAACAATGTCCCAAAAGATTATTTAAATGGAGTTTTGGGTGTGAATTTGGGCTGACCATGGCTAGTGTGCAGGCTGAAGGTCTGACTTTGGTGGAGGGGTTTTGAGGGTGCCTGTTTTCCCCAGCCACCTGCAGACGTGTTTCCCAGCTGCCTTGACTACAGCATGACCATGATTTCTAACAGATTGTTTTCCTGACATGGAAGAATTATCCCTGGTTTACATTGTGGGAGCTGAACCTGGGGAGAAGCAGAACAGCTGGCTTAAACACACAGGTCTGTGTGAGCAGAGCCTGCACTCCCCCAGTTGTTTCAAGCACTCTCAGCAATCTGGCAGCTTGTCAAGGCCCCTCAAATTGTGTGGACTCGAGGGTGAGCTGAAGTGCTGGAGCATCACAGCCTCGAGTCTGGTAGCCTGGTGCAACAAAGCACACGCTGAAAACGATGCTTTTGTACTTTACCCAACTGCTTGGCTTGCAGTCACTTTTAATTTAAGTTTAGACAGAGCTGAGTGCTTAGTGTGCTTAATTAAAATTAAAAAAAAAGGTGCTTTTGGTAGACAAGAGTGTAATGGCCGAGCTATGCCACAGTTACAATATGTAGGTGTTTGGGGATTGTGTTATAGACAAGCAAAACAATTGTTTGTTTTTCACTTCTGTTGTAATGTATTTCAAATGATGGAATATTTAGTAGAGCAGAATAAGCAGATGCCTGCCAGCTTTTTCATACCAGTGGTTACCAGATGTGTCTGTATTTAGAACCCTGCCATCTGTTCCAGGGTGGAGTTTGGGGCTACTCAAGGTATTTGGATGTTTCTTCTTCCTTGGGTATCTCTGGAAAGCTTCAAAGCATCTGTGCTGAGATGAAGGGGAAGCATGGTTAGCTGTAACACCCCAGGAATTCAAGGGAATTTTCCAGAAATGCAGCTGATTCCCCAGTGCAGCAGGGTTTGGAAGGGGAAGGAGCCTTGAGGAGAGGCAGTGCTGGGTATTTTGTGCCATTGCTCAGCCATTGCCAAGTTGGAGTTTGGCTTGGCTGTCTCCAGGCTGGGCTGCTGCTTCCTGCTTTGGATTCCATCTTTCTTAAGAGGCCATGGAATTTCCAGGAGTATGGAAGTTTCTTAATGGGGTTTTAAGAATTGTTTCTGTAGATAAGTTCTGTTTAGATGTGTTTTAGATGGTTTCTTTTGGTGCTGGATTGGTGTAGAATTACTTTGAGCTGTTACAGAGCAAGGGGAGGGAAACCTGCTCTACCTTTACCCTCTCCCACCATGTCTAGCATTCCCAAAGCCAGGAGTGACCCATCACACTGAAATTAATTTTGGGTCATTTTGGGGATGGGGGAAAAACATATTTTGATCAACAAACTGCTTGTGGAAAAGACTCACCTAGTACTGGTAACAGCCTCTGGTTGACAGTGATGTGGGACATACTGGGAAGGAGGGAAAGCTGCATGTCTGTATCCATCCAGTATCTCATGGTTTATATCTGGTCTTCATCTCTCAGAACTTAAATAATTATTGCTGAAATAGGAAAATGAGCCTTTTAGAAAGCTTCTTGTGAAGAAAAGAACTCAGAGTTGTTGTGAATGGTTTTATAAACAAAGCATTGTGGTAATGGGGTTGGAGCAAGATGATTTTTAAGGTCCCTTCCAACCCATACCACTGTGTGATCCTGTGATAATACAGTAATTTAATTAATTTATCTAGAATGTTTGTCCCTAATCAAGCATGTGGCAGTGCAATTCGACATACTCAGAATGTGATCCATAATATTCCACCCCAAACAAAAGCTCCTACTCCATTTCTTGCCCAGTGATTTTTCTTTTACAAAGCCAGGTAAAATAAAGCCAGGAACTGTGCCCTCATTAAGAAGGGAACAGGCATTTCTTTTCCTCATCCCATTTAAGCACCAGGCAGTGTCCTCCAGCATCTTGCCAGAAGCTTCCTCTGCTTTATAAGCTTATTTTCTTTACTGTCAGGAGCTGGTTCCTCTGTGCAGGATGCTGACAGCTCATTGTGTTTGCCCTTTGGATCCCAGCTGGGGCTGCACCAGCTCCAAAGCAGAACTGGGATTTGGGAGGGAAGGGTCTGTGTGTCCATTCCTGTGCTGACTTTTCCTTCCCTGCTCCTGGAATGTTTCAATTCCTGTTCCAGCCCTTGCCATGCTTTATGGCCAGCGGGGTGTTTTGTTACAATACTCCTCGTGCCCGTGGGGTCTTCAAAGGGCTTTATTTTATTTGAGATGCCTTTACCTACCACTGAAATGCAGCTACTTAAGCTGCAAAGCTTGGCAGCTGCTCCAACAGCAGGAGCACGACCAGGCCACTGCTTTTATGCCATAAAGTAAGGGAAGAAAAAAAAATAAATTTCCATATCCATTAAAAAAAACTGCAGGGAAAATGTAAATTGTCGGAATATAATTACCTAAACTGGAGTTTGGCCAGCATTTCAGATTAACATTTCCTCTTGTCAAGCCGTGGGATACCTGATGGCCAAAAGCAGCCGGAGTCTCAGCAGGATTAAAAACTGAGCTTTGCAGTGTAGTTGTTCCATAGTGGCTGAGAGATGTAGATAATCTATTTAGCACCTACAGCACCCTGGGGCTAAAAAGTGGCTGAATCCTCTGAAATCCGATAGGAGTGTCTGAGGTTAAGAGTGCGGTCTGAAAACCTTCCATGGAACTTGTAAAATCCGCAGATGGCCCGACCTTGGTGCCGTCGTCTCCTGTGGAAGGGAGGGGAAAGATTAAAAAAGATGTGCTGAAAGGATTGCAGCAGGGAGAAGATGGAAGCTCAGAGGCCTCCCCGCCGTCGTGGTTCCATCTTTTTCTGAGGTTTATTTCAGGCCGTGGAAGCCTGCCATGGAAATGTGCATTAGCTGGCTCTGAAATTCCTTCATACCTGCCTGCAGTGAGTCAATGTAATTTAGAGCAGATTGGAGACACCGGGATGCAAGAGAGGCTCAGGAGGAAGCGGGATGAGGAAAAGGGGATGTGGTGTGGGTAAGGAAAAGAGGGGAAGTGGAGACCATTGACGTGGAGAGGACACAAAGGTGTGATAGCATTCAGTGCTCAGCTGTGGCTGCCAAGTGTAGAGTAACTTGAAAGGTGATAAACATAAGGGAGGCTCCCAGCCTGAAGTGATACAGAGGTGTCTAAAGAAGTCGTTCTGGGAGCAGAATCCCACACTGGTTTGGTTAAAGCTCCTCCAGTGCCACCCCCTGCCATGCCAGGGACACTTTCCATTATCCCAGGTTGATCCAAGCCCCGTCCAACCTGGCCTTGGACACTTCCAGGGATCCAGGGGCAGCCACAGCTTCTCTGGGAATTCTATTCCAGGGCTCACCACCCTCACAGGGAAGAATTTCTTCCTAAAGATTGATCAGAAGGCCAAGATCTAAACTGCAGCTGCTTTTAAGGTGGCTTTGCTTTACACCTGCACATTTCTCTACAGCAGGGTTGGTGGTTTTAGTCCTCCACCCTTCAAGGTCACCATGGAGTTTCCAAGCCTCTGATAGGACTGGCAGTGTGAATTGAGTCTGTTCCTTTGGGAAAACAGGTTTGGAAGCTGATAGGAGTAAAAGGCTTTTCCTTGCCAGGAAAGTGTCCAGCGACTTTATCGGCAACTTATTTTCTTGTTTAAGTAATTATTACATAGGTTATAGGCCCTGCCCTTTAGGATCCATTTCTGATGTGGAAATTTTATGTGTATGTAAGAAAACAAAATCCCAGATGGCAGAAAAGGTGGGAAATGAGGGTATTTGAATACAGTAATTTTTTTTTTTTTTGGATAAGCAGAAGGCAGTAGAGCAGTAGATTTTTCACTTTGTAGAAAGGAAGCTGAAAACTCCTTTTGAAAACCAATTCCTTTTAGAGGAAGAAGGGGAAACACACAGAGAAGAGGATTAAATCTGAAGGTGTCTCTGTCAATATAATCTCTAGTAGCCTTGATAGTGCTTCCTGAAAGGGAGACTTGCCAGATCAGCCGCTGATCCTGACAGCTTCTTTTCTTTTGGGAGCTGGGAGAAGAATTGTTCTCCTGAGTTGTCCCTGAAGTGCACATTCTCCGCTGGTGTTTCTTCCTCAGTGAGGACCTGAAGGGAATGATTGTCCCCGTTTCCTCCTGCAGAACTCCAAGCAGATCAGGGTGGAATACAAAACCCCGAGAGCCGTGGCACAGTGGGAGCAGATGTGTGTGGTAGGACAACGTGGGTGTGTTCAGTGATTCGAATGTTAATTTAGGCTTTATACTGTGCCACAGTCATAGCCTTTTTAAAACTTTTCTTCTGATAAAATATAAAAAGTATTGTTTCTCCGAGCCTTTGAACCTGCAGTACCTATTCCTGCCCTTCCGTACAGCACGTTCCCTGCGGCGAGATTGGATTTTGCATTGCTTATCAAAGGGCAGACCTGTGCCCCCGCCTCACCCCTCGCTGGTTTTTCATCCCCAAATAAAAGTTAGTTTCTCCTTGCATCCTTTACACATGTGCAAATGACTGTTAAAAAGTGCAGAGTGACGGAAAAGTGGTTCTTTTCCCGTTTTGAAGTGCTCATGTTTTATTAAATATGAGATTGCTGGAGCTTTTTGGCCAGAAGCACACCACCCACTTTACTCCTGGAGATAAACCCCTGTTTCTTCCTGTGAAAAACTCTCTAATTTCCCCAGAGTTGTTATATTGTGTGTTTTGGTGTGGGATTTGATTGTCATAGATACAAATGCCTTTAATGGAGCTCCTAATATGTAAAATTAGAATGCATAAACGGAGGACTGGACCTGTGTGACGTGGTTTTGTTGTGAGAAGATGATGGCACTGTTACTTGCCTTTCGCCCCCAACTTCATTTAATTTACTTCATTGCTTTTTTTCCCCTTTTTTTTGCTTCAGTTACCATCTGTTGCATGCTATGTTTGGTACTAGTCCCTGATTTCTACATGGCTCCTCTCATTTCACAGCATTTAACCAGTGATGCTGCTCACGCCAACCCCCCCAGCATGGATCT
Source organism: Thryothorus ludovicianus (assembly GCA_013397245.1). Taxonomy (NCBI): domain Eukaryota; kingdom Metazoa; phylum Chordata; class Aves; order Passeriformes; family Certhiidae; genus Thryothorus; species Thryothorus ludovicianus. The sequence continues at coordinate 30,316 of VZTB01001193.1, forward strand.
GGATGTTATTTTGTAACAAACTCCAAAACATAGTGCTATTTTAGTACCTGCTGAACAGTTTTCCACAATACAGTTGTTTTCCTAACCCCTTTTGCCAGGAGACAACTGGACCTCGCTCAGGGGGACAGTGGCAACCGTTGCATCCACATCACTATAGGGCTGAGGCATGATGGAGCTCCATGGGGGAATCCTCACGGGGTTCTTGGGGGATACACAGCACTTCATGGAGCGACTGAGCTCCAGGGGGACACTCTGACAGGGTTTTAGGGGGACACACAGGGCTGCTTGCCCACAGGGCCAGGCTGCGGCTCACCTTTCGAGGCAGCATCGGACACTGACAACATGGCGGCGCCTCCGTGAGGGGAGCGGAGGGTGTGAGGGACGGCGGGCGCGCGCCTGCCTTTTAGGCGGGAAAACGCGCCCGGGCGCGGCGCGCGTGCGCAGTGGCGAGAGCCGAGCCGGGGGCAGCTTCGGCTGTTCCCGGCAGGTTCCGGAGGCGAGAGTCTCGCTGCTCCCCGCCCTCAACCCTTCGGGTATCTCCGCCCCCGCTTCGCCTATCTCCGCCCCCGCTTCGGCTATCGCCGCCTCTCTTCGTTAAGTTCCGCCGTCACTTCGGCAACTTCCGCCGGTTCGGTCGGAAATGGCCGAAGACGTGCGAGACCCAGCGGTTTAAGGGGAGAAGACCGGCCGGCTTTTCGGAATAAACCAACTGTGTCCGGCCCGTGGGGGGGGAGCAGGGGAGGGCGGACGGAGCGGGAAGACGAGGCAGCGGCTATGGCTCCCCCCCCAGCCACTCGCGGCTCCGCCGGGAGGGCGAAGTGAGGGCGCCGAGAGGTAGGAGCGGACCGTACCACACACGGGGAGAGGGGGAGGAAGGTGGGAGAGCTGTAACACCCCCCCTGGAACCCCCCCCCGCGGCAGCCCGTGGGGCCGGGTAAGGCGGGAATGGTACAGTCCGGGGGAAGCCCCCTGGAGCGGCGGCGTGGGGGGGGCTCGGCTGGGGCGTCCCTGAGGGGCTGGAGGGGGGCGCGGGGT
>VZTB01001193.1:49326-77498 GCA_013397245.1 Thryothorus ludovicianus
GACATTTAGGTTGGGACTTTTTTCTACAGATCTGCTTGTTTATCAAGTTATTTTCTTTTCCTTCTTTCTTGAAGTCTGCTTTATAACCAGCAGAGAAAAACATCCCTTTCTGTAGCACAGTTCATCTTGTCCTAAGCAGACACCTTGAACCAATCTGAATTTCTGTGCTCCAGCAGTGCCTGCTGCTCGTGCTGGCTGCAGAGAGAGCCAGTCCAGCTGGTTCAGGTGTGCTGGGAATTGCTGTGGCCAGCTTTGCTCAGTGAAACCGGGCCTTTGCAAGGCCAGACCTTGGCTGCTGCCTGGCTTTGGAACCTGTACAAGCTCCTCAGAGCTGCAACTTCCTCCTGCTTGGAAGAAGGAAAGAGCTGGTGTGGCCACTGGATCTGATTACACCTTGTAGTAGCCGGTCTGAGGTTTGAGAGGATCTCTGGCCATTTTAGTGAGAGGCATTTTGAAGTGGTTCAGATATCAATGAAGAAAGCTGAAAGGCTTTGTTTCTGTCTCCTGACCTGGGAATATTGGCCAGTTTGTCAGCTGGGATCCATCTGCAAGGGAAAGGCCCAGCTGGACAGGATGAAATCCTGGTAGCAGAGGAGGGAACGAGGCAGTGCATGGCTCCATTTCCCAGTGATTTTTGTATCTCTGATCAGATGTGCATCAGTGGAGGAAATCACACTTAAAACGACCACAGAGCTTTCTGTTTTAATTCCCTAACTTGAGCCTGGATCATACAAAGCAAACCCTCCGGGCCTGTGAAGGGGGTTTTGTGGAGGAATAAAGCTCATTGTCAGCTGCCGTGTTCAGACCCTTGGGAAATTGTGACCATTGTCTGGGCTATTATTGCTTAATAAAAGCTTTGCATTTCCTCATTCAGGGCCTTGAAAAATCTGGTTCTGTGCTTTTAAAAATAACTCAGCGTGAGCCACAATTGGGAGCATTGAGGAAATTCTTCAGCCATTTAAAACAAAGTGAAGGGAGGGGAGAAAAGCTCTCCTTAAAGTGCTTTTACTTATCCGTGAAGAGTGAGCGTGTCCCAGCCGTGCTTCCTCTGTCTGGATGGAGCACAGAGGCTCTGCTCCTGCTCCTGTTTGCTTCCAGCCTCCCAGGATTTTTGGGGTCAGTGCTATCCCAGCTGGTGAACCTGGGCTGGGCACGCCGGATGCATCCTCTTGGGATGTTGGACTTCTTGTGGATGAGCACCTCAGCACAGGTGGGACTGGTGGGGTTGATGTTCTTTGTGCTCGATGCAAAAATAAGGCAAGAAAATGTTTTTCTTTCTGTTTGTACCAGAGGCCTCACCAGAAAGAGGTGCTGAAGGCTGTGCAGGATTTTGGGCACCCACTCTGCAGGCCCTGTGGGGAAGGGGGCAGAGGAGGGGATGCTGTGGCCTCTCAGGTGTTCATCACCCCAAAGTTGGCTTCCCTGTGCTTTTTACTCTCCTGATTTGTGCTGGGAAATTATAGCCCAGCACCGAAGCCCTGAACTATTTTGCAGATCTGCTTTGGAGGTTTATTTCTTTCCCTCTGTGTGTTCTTGGGTTTATTTTCCTTCTGGTGTGGAAATAATTATATTGCTTGTTTCTTACGTTCTGGCTCCAACTAAGAGGAGGAATGTACTCAGTTTTTTTTATGTTGTGGTGATGTTTTCTTTTTTTTTTTTTTTTTTCTTCCCCAATGCAGTTTCTGCTGTTAAAATATTCTGGACAGCAGTTGCTGCCCACGTAGAGCACAGAAATGTGTGTTTAGTGGTTGCAAGACATGCTTGCTCTGGGTGTGGCTCGTTGTTTTGTTCAGTGCCAGTCTCTGCCCATATGATTGGCCATCCTTTATCATTCCCATCAAGCCGGGGAGATATCATTTACATTAGTAATTAATGCTTTGTGCAGGCCAGAATTAGCTACACTGGTTTTTGATTTGGAAATAAGGTTTTTTTTGGAGCTGTGTGTTTTGCCAGGATAGAGATCAGGGTGTGAGGAGAGGATGACACTGGGCTACAGCAGTGCTGCCAAAGACACTTGGTAATGAAGATAATGGGGTATTGTCTGGGTTTTATTTGTGATAGGAAATGAATTATAGCAGAAAATGCCTCTTCCATGCCTCAGTTTCTCCACCAAAAAAAATGAATGCTGCATGATTTGCCTGAGTGTGTTCATTAGCAGGAATTACTCTCCTCCCTCTTCCTGCCTCCTGGAGCAGCTGTGATGTGCACGGGGATGTGTGGGGGTGCCAGGGCTGGGTCCTTATCACAGCCCTGCAGCAGATGAATTCTGTCACACCATTGTGCAGTTTGGTGTTGTTTGAAATTTTGTAGGTCGTGTGCACCATTGAAATGATTTCCATGCCTATGTTTGGAGAATCAGCTGTGCCCACTTTCATTTATATCCATGTGACTGATCCAGGGCCATATATTAAGAATATAACTGCTTTTAATTTAATTTTTTTTTAAATCCACTGGTGTCTAAATGTATCTAATAAAAATGCAGACTGGAGCTCTTTAATGAGGCGTAAGTCAATCCTGGCTCTCTCTTTTTTACAAGACAAAACTACCTCACACACTGGCTTCTTTTTGTATTGACTTCTGCTTTGCATTTCTACACATTCATCATAGCATGAAGGCTCTGACAAAAGGAAATAAGAAAAGACTGTTTAAGAGACCGTTTTGCTGTGCATAAACCTGAACCTTTGCAAAGGGAAAACCCTGGGCTTCAGCAAGTGAAGTCATGGGCTGTGTGATGACAGAAAGGAGAAATAAAAATTACAGTGCTGAGTGACTTTAGTGTAGTTGTGAATTGTACAGCAAAGAACAGGAGCAGTTAGGAAGGGAAATATTTCCAGTTTTGTTCCTTGCCTTTGCAAAATCACAAAATTCAAGTGAAGGCCGGAAGTTTTTGCCACCAAAAATCTTCATTTTTGCTGACACCCGACTTGCTGGCTAAGCCAGTGGTCGAGTCTGTGAGCAGCAGCATTGGGGTGGAGGCTGGGGATGTGTGGCTGTCTCTGATTTTGGGGACTCTGGGGAGGAAATGGCTTTGCTGCAGGAGCAGCTGAGCTCTGCTCGCGAGGGTCCCGTGGCTGTGGTTTGACAGCTGAAGTCAGAGCACAGCTGTGAAATCAGACTCTGCTCACACACTGGGTGTGAAATCCTCGGTGGTTCTGGCGGTGACAGCGCCGGGCCTCGCGCAGCGGGTCCGGACTGGGGAGGAAAAGGAGATCTGCTTGTTCTGGAAGGGCAGAATCCTTTCCTCACTGCACAGTCACTGTGGTGACGAGGCCCAAGCTGGGGTCCTGGGCTCCTCTTGCTGGGGAGGACCCAAATCTTGCCTCACCAGGTTTGTGGAAGGAAGGGAAGGAGGAGAAGGGAGCTTTAGCAACTCCAAGTTGTGATCCAAGGCTAAAATCCAGAGGTTTTGTGTATAGAACAATAGATCTGTGAGACAGAGCAGATGAAGAAGAAGTTGATGAGTTTTCTGAAATGCTGGCCCACGAGAAAAGTTTCTGAGAGAAGGTAGTCCGGGCTGTGGTTTTTAATTTGATGACCTCTTTCCACAAGCAGTCCAACTTCCAGATTTAGCAAGGCTTTGCATAACAGGAGGTGCTTTGTTTACAGGCTGCACATTCACCGGTAGACACAGGAGCACAATGATAAATTATTCAATTATAGATACCCAAAGAAGCAAACCAGGCACCCACTGGGCTGTGTTGTCCCTCTGGTTTCCCACTTTGCATGGTTTCTTGCTGGCTGATTCCAAAACTCCAGCAGTTTGCAGCAGTGGTCTCGCAGTTATTAATGCTAATTAGCGAGGTTCTGCTCTGTGAGTGTTCCTGCAGCACACACAAAGTGCTCAGCTCCTCACCCGTGTAACGAGCGTGTAGTCAGCCCCGTTGTTAATTAGCAGCATCCCTCCAAGGACTCGTGCTCCTCTTGGGAGTGGAAGTTTGGTGTGGAGCTGCCCGTGGTAGTCAGAGCGAGTCCCTGACTCTGCTGTCGGATTTTTGCCCTTTGTTTTAATCTCAGCTTCTCCTCTGCGCCTTCTTGCTGAGCAGCGTGGTTGGTAATGTTATAAATGCATGTTATAAAGTTGTTTTTTTTGTAAATATTCATATAAGGTTGTTATAAATACATATTATGGAATTGGGGTTTTTGTACCCATGTAGGGTGGGTGCTCTCTGTGTGGGATGGAAATGGGTTTAAAGACAGAGTTTTCTTTAGCAGTAAAGTTGATCAAGTGTGTTTGCAGTGAGTGAACACTGCCTGCTCAGGATAACACCCAGTGCAGAGCCTGCTGCTGATCTGGAGAATCTGCTGCTGATATCCCAGCTCCCAGCACCCACCATCTGTAGGAATTATAGACCAAGGCCCAAATTAACACTGAGAAGGAGAATTCATTCAAACCACAGCCAAGAAACACGCCTGCTCTAAAAAGGTGGGACCAAGGAGTGACCGTGCAAAACAGCTCCTAAAAACATGGAAATAAGTTCTTAGGAAAGTTTCAATATCCATATTTAAGGGGTGGGTTCTATGGGACAGGTGAGCTCTTGGCTCTGGGCCAGAGACACCCCGGATGTGTATTTTGCTTTATTGTCTTGTCCTTATTGTCTTTTATGAAACCTTTAAAATCCTACCAAGCAAGTAAACTTCATATTTCACACTAAGATTATTTCTTTTCAGGTTTGCTGTTAAAACCTTGTTTTAAAGTCCTGGCTGAATCTGTGCTCCAGGCAGGGGTCGGTTTTAAGTGCTCTTCAAAAACTTTTATGCTACAGGAACATGGTGCTCCTTGTGCCAACAACAGTTTGGTGTCTCTGCCTCTTAATAACCATCCTGTAGTAACACCTTCTTCCTTGATTTGCAAAACAGCTCCATTCCAAGAAGAAATGTTTCTCCTGAAAATGTGGAAGAGCAGTTTGTTCTTGGCAAATCCAGCTGGGGCTTTATTATCGCTCTGATTTAATATCCTTGCTGATGGAATGTTCCTTTTGTGGGGGGAACATCTCTGAGAGGTGATTCTCTCTACAGAAGAGCATTCCTGTCCTTTTTTTAACACTGAAGGCAATAGAAGGGAAGAAACTGGTCAATAAAATGACTGTAAATGAGAACCAAATTATGCTTTAATTTTTATGTATGTTCAGGATAGAAAAGCAATGTGAGATCAGGAGATCCTTCCAGAAGAGGAAGGTTGTTCTGAAATATCTCTGCTTTGTCTCTAGTTTAGTGTTCAGTATCATCCAGAAAACTCTTGGGTCTGCGTTTGATTGTAATTTGCATTTAGATTGGCTGCCTGAAGGGAGTCTATTGCACGGGGAGATGGGGCTGTGTGGCTCCAGTCTCTGGCAGATCTGGCTGAAAGTAATGGCATTTACATAAAAACCATTAGCTCTGTTATTGATAAACATGAAAGGCATCCATTTCATTTAATTTTTTGATGAAGAGCTTTTAATATAAGCACACAATAGCACTGAGGTAGTAACATTCCTGTCCCCCATCCCTCCGTGCTGACCTCTTGTTTTAAGGGCAAGCTTTGATTGGGATTTTGTTGGTGGAGAGATGGGAAGTTATTTCTGTTCCAATTTACTGGAGTAACCAGTTGTCTTGCTACGTTGTGGGGAATTATTTAATGCTCATTTTAAGAGGTGTCTCTATTAATTGAACGGGGATTTAATGTCTCCCTGAAGCACAGTTGGTCTGTGTGTGATGTATACTAACAATTCTATGGATAATCTTTTCCTTAATCAAAATAGGTTTAGGCAGAACTTCAGCGGCGCCTCATTAAAGGGGATAAAGTGTGTTGGAACAACAAATGTATTAAAGGGAACTTCTTTGGTGCACTCTAGATCAGAGCCCATGTAACCCTTCAGCACCGTGTCTGCATAAACATTTGTTCCCCTGCGTGTGTCCTGGTGCTTTGGGGATCAGGACGTGTCACAGAGAGCTGTGTTCACTGTCTCTGGAGGAGCTGGCTTTGGGAAGCTGTTCCTGCTGCTCTCACATATAAATACCTTGCTTTTCTCCTGGGCTGGGTCAGGTCTGACCTCGACAGCCTCCAGAGGTGCAGTAGTTGTTTTCAAGCATCACAGCATTTGCTGAGAGCTTTGCAGGTGCTTTGAGTTCTTGACCTCAGAGCTGGGGAGGTGAGCGTGTCTGTTTTGCATTGATTACCTGGCCTACTTCTTGATTTGAAGTTGATTTTTTTTTTTTAAACTTTGCGGTCACTTTATCTATATTTACAGCTCTTTTTCCTCTCTTACAGGCTCCAGACAGATGAGTAGAGAGCTGGCTGCAGAAGAGGGACAGATTCCAGTTTGCCAGCTGATCACCGTGTACAGTGAGTACCTTCATATTTCAGGAATAAAACTTTCTGTAGTGCCTGATGTCAGCCTCAAATTGCCTCCATTGGGGCACAGCATTAAATCTGCATGCTTGGACAGTGTTTTCCTAAAAGTACAAGCTTCCTTGGCTTAGCTCCTGTTTTGGGAGAAGTGTGCTCCAGCTCCTTTTATCTGAAGTGGTAAATTGTGTCCTCATCCCACTTCCAGCAGTGGCAGTCTGCTGCAGTTCCATCTGGCACCTGCTCAGGGCTGTGGGGAATCAGCACTGAAGCTCTGAAGGTGTCACCTGAGGCTTCCTGTGCTGCAGGGTCAGGAGTGGAAACGCTCCCCAGAGCTGTTCCAGCCTTCTTGGAGGTGTTGGAACTGGGTGAGGAGGGTGGATGAGGGACCTGCCACGGCACATGCTGGGGTTACTCATAAAGGAGCGCTGTGAAATCGGCCAAATGAGGCTTGGCTTGACTGGTGGGCGGAAAAGAGCAGGGAAAAAACCACTGCAAAGCGTTGCCCAGTTCATGGTGAGGATGGCAGGTTTGCCCTGAAAGTGGAGGAGAAAATCTTTATTTCATGGGGAATTTTTACACATTAAAATTTCTTGCACGCGCGTTAATGGGCTGTAATAACGAGCCTGTGCTTTATGAGGTGTCTGCAAACATCTTAGAACTCGCAACGGCGAGGGAGTAAATACTCGAGGTAGTAAATCCTGATTAATTGGAATGTCTTGGCCCATGTGGTGCAGTGGTGTGGCCAGACTGAAATAGGGAATTGCCTGATACAGGTGTCTGGAAGCCAGGAGGATGCTCTAGTATGGGCTGTAAAATTCAGGTGAGTGTGGGAGCTGCAGTAATTGAGTTTATTGTGACAGTCCTAGCAGGTGATTCCCTAAGGATAATGTGGGATGATGAATCTTGAAACTGAAAGTGTTCCTTAACAAAAGTCAGGGATGAAATAATGCATTTAGAGACTGGGTTGTGCCATCAGCTTGGTGTGGATATATCCAGGGAGCAGGGCAGAGAATTCCTGTGCTTCTGGGAAAGAAGGGAAAGAGAGGCAGACTTATTTGTGGCTTCCTTGTTTCTCCCATATCCAACCAGTACATGCAGGATGTGTCTATTCCTGTTTATTACAGCATTTCTTGTTGTACTTCTGGATCCAGGAAATGTTTGTGCCCTGCCAAAAGCAGTGGGGGCTCCCCTCAGCTGGAGCACAGCTCCTGTGAAAAATTCACCAATGAGTAACAAAACTGGGAGTGTCAAGGTTTAACTCCAGGTGTCTGCTCAGGAAGGCAGGAGCCTGCCTTGGTATGGAGAATGCAAACCCCCTCCCTCCCAATTATTATAATTTTGGATTTAAGGGGCTCTCAGGCAAAGCTATGGGGACAGGAATAACAGTTCTTTGTGAGGAGAACTAAAATGAAACAAGCAATGCAGTATTACAAAGCAAACAAAGGCAGAGTCAGGATCCCAGCTGAGCCCTGTGGCTCAGGGGTTGGTGGCAGTGCCATCCCATGGTGGCTGCAGCCCTCCTGCAGTGGCACAGGTGGCTCTGGTGGAGCAGGGATCCTGCAGAAAGGTGGAGTTTGCTCTGAAGGTGCAGTGCAGAGAGATGGGCCTGGTGTCCCTCTGGGAGTGCAGTGGAGAAGCTGCCTTGGTGTCCCCAATGTCAGCTTGGATCCAGGTAGGAATGCTTGGCTCCTGGCCTGGCTGGAGCATTTCCCAGGGGGATGCTGGAATTTTCTCAGTGGGACTGAGTGGCCCATGAGCAGAAGATCTGTGCCTGGAGGGAGGATGGGTGGTGGGAGAGAGACAGAAACTGCCCCAGCTGGTTTTCAACAGCTGGGCTATTGACAGAAGATTACCCCACCCTGCACCCCAGTTCCAGCAGATGGAATACACAATTTTTTTGGGTTACATTTTGCACTGCAACCCGTGACAGGGAGCAGCAGTGGGGTCACCTGAAGGACAAACAATGCTGGTATTGACCAACGTGCCACCGTGCCAAGGTCCTCATCGACAGCTCTAATCCCACTGTGTGCTCCGACCCAGATCTGCTGACTCCAGGAGCTGGGATCAGTCAATACCATTGAATTCTCCTTCTCTTTGCATATCTTAAGGAGAAGGAAGTCTCAGGCTGACAGCTGTGCAGTCTGCACAAGGCCAGGGGCTGCACAGGCTTCCCCCAGGACATCATTTGGCCCGTGCAACATTTATTACACTGCTGTGGTGTGCAGCAGTGACTTTCAGAAGCCCTTCTGGGTTAGTGGGCCTGGTGGCCAGAGGAATGAATGTAGGAGACAAGGATTTCAGGTTTGGAGTCCTTTTTGGGGTGGAAGGCTGTGATTAAAAGCAGGAGTATGAATTTGGGTCAGTAGGAGACAGCTGAGGGAAGGGCTGTTCTTGGCAGGGAGCTGGAGTAGAGGAGATGCTGGAAACAGTTTGTGATTGCCACGGAGCAGAATGGGAAAATAACCTGCTTCAAGGGACTCCTTAACAAGTCATTCTTATGCAAGACTCTCCATGACACTAAATATCTAAATAACCGGGTTGAGCCTGGAATTTAAAAATACTTTCAGGAGACTCATCTCGAAACACTTCCTGAGGCCTCCTGGCTTGGCAGCACAGCCAAGTTGTGCAGGAGTTCTGCAGCAGGTCCCTTCCTGTGAGGATGTGGCACCTGAACCACCAGCGTGGCTCTGGTGCTTCCTGTGCTTCTCAAGGGCTCCCGTGGTCTTTGCTCACAGCTGCAGTGAGGAAGGGAGAGCACTTGGGTATGGCAGGGGGGGTTTGTGCTGCCTGTACCTCCTGCAGTCCTCCCGAGGGCCATTAGGAAGTGAGAGGGTGGAATTTCTACTTCTTGCTGCTGTTCCCCTCAAAAGGTGCTGGAGACTTTTGTCAGCTTCTTAAAAACTCACAGGGTGGCAAACAAACACCTGAGCTGGGGGAGGCTGGGTCTGTCCTGTCTCCAGCCATGGCCAGTAGGAATCTCCTTCATCTCCCATCACTTTATTCAGGTTTTGGTTAAACCCCTGTGTGCTTTCAGCCTCTGTCCAGGCATTCATTTCAAAGTTTAACTTTGTGTGGTGAACCACTTCCTTTTGGTGACTGCACCTACTGCCAGCTCGTGTACTGTAATGAGTTCATGTTTGGGGAACTGTCATTTGCATTTGCATAGAATTCTGTAGATCCCTACTGTGTCCCCTGTCAGGGGCTTCTTTTCCAGACTAAAATATCCTAATTGATTCAATGGTCCCTACAGAGGTGCTTCATGGTTTTGACCATCTTCACTGTATTCACTCTTTGCAATTTTTGGTCATTTTTTTTCTCCTCTTGAGTGTTCTTACTGGAAGATTGAAAGAACCTTTGGGTTTCTGATGTCCTGTCCTTTTGCTGCAGTTCTCCACGTGTTTAGCCATAGACAAGAAATCAGGAATTTTGATGCTCCATGTAATAATAAGCCATAGCCTTTTCTTTCCCTAAAAAGCAGAGATTTGTGTGTCTAATCTAAAAACTCTATCAAGAAAAGCTGTGAATAAACCTGATAGCATTCCAGTGCACAGAGTCACATTCCATTGTTGACAAGGAGCCCTGGCAGGGTTGTGTGGCTTTGTGCTAAAGCTGTCAGCCAGGATATGGGGATATATCTTTGTATCTTTGTATCCTGCAGCAGTTTTGTGAAACCAAATGGCTGCTGGTGTTCTACTGCATCCTCTAAATGAGGACAAGAAAACACTCTGGGTGTTAAACCCTCTCCCCCTCTGCGCTGGTTAAGAAATGATATCAAAATAGAGAATTGGTCTTATTTAGATAAATATAAATCAGAATCATCAAACAGGTTCTGGTTCTGCAAGGGCAGGGGCCTGGCTCTCCATCTCTGCTTTGCTTAAATGATATTTATTTCATTAGTGGCTTCCAAAAGGTGGAAGTGGAATATGATGTGATCAAAGTGTTAACACCAGGGTTGCAGTCCCAGGGCTGCCACTGACAGTGCCTGGGGCTGACAAGTCTGTGGTTTTGTCTATCTGCCCTGACTCAGATCTGTGGCTTTTGTGCTGCCCTGAGGTGAGTCAGGGCTCCCACAGGGGTGATTACAGCCCTGCCCTGTGGGCAGCCTGAGAAATTTGGGCCTCTGTTCAGCTGAGAACTCTTGGCTGTTTTCCTCAGTGCTGAATCACGGCTCTGTGGACCATCCAGAGCAGTTTTTCCCAGTGTTGAGGTTTATCTTCCACGCCTCCACTGCTGTTTCCCCCACTGTGCTTTTCTTCTTTCCTCTCTGCTGCCCTCCCCGGTGCTTCCTTCCTGCCTTTAACCCCCAAGCAGCTCCCAGGATCTGTCTGTGCTCCACGGGTGGCTTCTGTTCTGCACAGGGGAACCACAGGACCAGTTCTCTCCCAAAGCAGCTGATTTGTGCAGCACAATCAGTTCATTGCACAGGTTTGTCCAAAAAAGCCTCCCCTGGCCTGCCAAGGTGTGTCACCTGTGCCTCAGCCACTCCTGAACCCAGCTGGGGAGAAAGAAAGGGAGAAAAGAAGGGGAGAAATACACCCAGAAACCATAACTTGATTTTCTGTCTCTCCTCAGGGTGTCCCAGCCTCTGCTTGTTGGTGAAGGATGGAGGATTTTTAGTGTTCTTTCCCTTTATATATATATAAACACATAAATTTATATTTATAATCCTTTCCAATTCTTCTTTTACTCTCATGTATGGGAAGTTGCACACAGCCAGCCTGCCAGCCCACGGCCAGCCTACTGTAATAATTTCAGCTGTAGTTTAGTAAGATAGTAAATTGAGAGTAATTTTTAATCTGCCTGGTAGAAAACCAGCTTAATTGGCTGTTTCTCCTGGTGGTTCCAGCATTATTTTTGGCCTTAGAGGGTGTAAATGCAGCAGACATTGATCTCCCTGAAGGAGGGGTCAGCTCTTCCTGGACAGCACTGGAACACTGCAGCTATTTATTTATATTCCACCTTTTTTTAGTACATTGCCTGAATAATACAGCCAGTGTTGAAAGGGCCTCTAAAATGCTGAGCTGTGTGGTGGAATTTTGCTCTGCCCAAGAAAATCTCTTGGTGAGAGACTCCATGTGGGGGAAACCTCCTGGATGGGTTTGGAGGGAAGGTTTGGAGAGCTCCCCGGGATCCCTGCGGTGATCCAGCCACGCTGGGGAAGTGGAACTTGGAGAATCCAGCTCGTGCCATCACCCAGGGGACTTTTTCCATTTAATGCAGCCATTGAAACTGGGACCAGAGGCTGTGTGGGACAATGTGTAACTGGGAGCTGGAACAGGCTGCCTTTGTGGCACGTCACAAAGCCAGCAGTATGTGCTGGAGTGCTCCTGCTTGCTGGAATGTCAGCCTGGCTTCTGTTCTCCTCCCTTCTCCCCAGGAGCTTTGGCTTTGGGCAGAATAAGTCACTGTTTGTGTGTTTATTTCATTTCTGCTCACAGTTCTTGGATTGCCCAGAGGGTTACAGGGGAAGAGCTCCAGGGAGGTGAGAGCCATGGGGCTGCTGTGAGATGTGAGTTAGTGCAGGGCTGCCATTCTCCAGCCCTCTTCTTGCTCCACAGAACTCCCTGACAGGAGTTTGTAGGGAGGTGGAGGTCAGGTATAAGAGGAAACAGCCTCAAGTTGTGCCAGGGGAGGTTAAGGTTGGATATTAGGAAAGATTTCTTCATGGAAAGGGTTGTCAAGCATTGGAAGGGTTTGCCCAGGTCAGTCAGTGGTGGAGTCATCATCCCTGGAAGTGTTCAAAAAATATGTGGATGTGGCACTTGAGGACTTGGTGTGGTGGTGAATGTGGTGGTGCTGGGTTGATGGTTGGATTTTTGTGATTTCCCAACCTTAATGATTCCCTGATTCTTCTCTTGGCCTTACTGATTTTTTCATTGTTAAATAACAGAGCTCAGCCACCCTGTGGAACAGAATGAGCTTTAAGGCCCTTTCCAACTCAACCCATTCTATGAACTTGTGGCTTCATTTATCCAACAGCAGATACTGAGAGCCCTCTCTGGAAATAATTGCAATTTATCTGACCTCATAAACCTGGGAAGGGAACAGTGCTGGGATGAGAACCCTGCAAGGAGCAAAGCCTGAGAACAGATGAAAACTTTGTGATACGAAAATGTTGCAGTAATTATTTAGTACAATAAAACTATTTCAAAGTGGTTAAAAGTTATGAAAAGGGCTCTCCAGGAGGTTTGCATTACTGTAGCAATGACTGGGAAGTGAGAAACAACGGCAGTAGCACAAGTTTGGTTCTGTGAGTGAACTCTAGAGACAGGTGGGTGTAAATGCATTCTAGATCTCCTCAGACTTGATAAAAACTTGGGAATTTCTGCTGTGGATAAAAGTGCATTAGCTCACGTTGTCAGGAGAAGCTTTTTCTACACTGAAGGTTCACCTGGCAGTTCAGAGGGAGGCCCTTGGGAATAATTGTGGGAAGCACAAGTGAAATCCTCACTTTTGTGTGAGTAAGGAAGTTCCCAGCACAACTCCATCACGCAGGGCCCCGATCCGAGAAGGATTTACTTTGTGAATTGTTCTGTCATCACTCAGCAGGATAATTGGCTTCTGATTAGGGAGCAAATGTAGCTGCAGGTTGGTGTTTGAGGTTCTGAAGTCCTCTTGAAAAGGCAGAGCTCTCCCTCAAACAGCGACGGCTCTCCCGAGAACAGGATGCTGGAGACTCCATTATACCGGCATTGATGTAACAGCTGTTCCTGTTTGAACAACTTTATTTCTTCCTCCTCCTGTTGCAAATCAAAGGAGGAGTGGGAATCAGTGTTGTTGTTTGTTCAGCATTAATAACAAGGTTATTAAATTTTTCACTGCTGGAGATGCTTTTGTCACGTGTTTCCTGCACTCAGTGGCTCTCAGACCTGCTGCTCTCGGGGTGTTTTTAGCTGGTGATGCTGATGACTGAAGGATTCTTATTCCTTCTGTTCCCAGCTCCCAAGTGACTCAGGAGCTAAAAGCAAGCCAAGATCTGTGCCTCCCACAGGCAGCAGAAAGGCTGATGTGGAAGTCATGGGCATCTTGCTGTGAACATGATGCTTAAAATTTTAGAAGAGGAATTTTTGGTGCAGAGTAGCGAGCGAGGGGGGCAGCTTTACCTCGCCAGGGCAGCTCCTGGGCAGAGCAGATTTCACTTCTGCCTCTGAGGCAGGCTTCAGCCTGCACCTGCATTAGGTAGCGTTGCAAAAAAAATCTACCTGGAATTGAAGAACATCCTGAGTTGGAAGGAACTCAGAATTCCAGTCCAGCTCCTGGTGCTGCACAGCCACCCCAGCAATCCCACCCTGTGCCTGAGAGCCCTGTCCAAATGTTCCCTGACCTCAGGCAGCCCTGGGGTTGTGACCATTCCCTAGGAAAGTGGGACATGAATCTGTTATTAATTTATGAGGAGTCAGGTTATTGTTTTGCATATTAGTATTTACAGGGTTGGAAAGAGAAGGGGAGGGTTTTGGAAGCAGGTGCTCAGTGGGGCTGCATCTGTAAAGAGATCAGAGTCCTTGCACAGTGCCTCAGCCCTCTGCACCAGTGGTCAGTGAAAGCATTTTGAGAGGAGAAATTTAACCTGGGAGAGCTGGAAGGGGATTGCAGTGCACTGAAACTGCCCCTAAGGAAAGGAGGATTTAATTCTTCCCTTTTCCCTCCCGTCTCCCGTGTGGGGCTGCCCGAGCTCTCTGCTTCATCCTGCTGATCCAGCTGCTGCCTTTCCCTGTGGACAGATTTAGAGTCCTTTTAATTCCGTCTGGAGTGCTCACCGTGAGGCACAACCGAGCTCTGATGCCTTTGAGGAGGGGAGGGAGCCTTTGTCAGGTCTCCAGGGAGCTGATTTACACAAACCCTCTCGGCTTCACTGGCCAAGTGTGCCTTTGTTTCCCTGTGCTTCTGCCTCCGAGATGGAATCCTAAGAGCAAGGCCAAGTGTCAGGCTGCTGCCTGTGGGGGCTGCAGCTGCACAGTGCATCCTTTAAGGAGGGAAAATTGCCAAAAGTTTTGGGCTGTCTCAGCCTTTCTGGTCAAAGTTGGCTTTTGTTGTTCCGAAGTTGTGGATTTTGTCAACCTTTAACCTTTAGACTAAAGCACTTTTTAATAATGAGTTTATTTTATCAGTGATATAAGCAGGAGATTAGAGGGTGTGTGGGAAAAGTGAGATCTTGCCCTAGCCAGCTCTGATAGGTATCACTGGTATATTTCTGTCTGCTGGATTTTATTTCTAACCAGTAAAAGAACCATGAATATTTAAAGAAGTATTACAGCTGCATTTTTTTCAAGCCATGATTACAAAAACATAAAAAAAATGGAGACAGAAATTGACTGCTTGCCGTTGAACAGCGAGCTTTCCCTAATAACCAAAATTAAAAGTTTTTAGATGTCTGCCTTGAACAGTCTCTCCACAAACTTAAGACTGGAGCTCAGCCTTAATGGGAAAGCTTTTAAAAAGCGTGTTGGAAATCCCAAGTCAGCAGGGGGTAGATGGAAATACCAACAGGAGAAAACAACTTCTACACAGCCCGAATTTGTTTTTGGAGAGTTTGTTCCCCTCTCTGGAGAAGGAGGAAATGCAGAGTGACAGAGAAGTGGCTGGTGAAACCCAACGCCACTGCTGGGTCTCCTGATGGTTTTTCCTGCCCAAATGAAGGGCCCTGTTTTTCCCTTTGCCTCTGTTCATTTTATTCAGAGTGAGTGTTCCCATTATCCAGTGTGTGTGAAAGGCTCCTGGCCGCTGCCTGAGCTGGATAATAAGGGAGTAAGCCGGGAGCAGCCTAATTTATAACTTGTGAAGTGATTCTCTTCAGAGCACTAATGAGCAGTGACCCAAGCACAGGTAAATTATCTGTAGGGGTTTTTTTTTCTCCCTCTTTCCTCTTAAATCTCTGATCATTTCTCTCCCCAGGCATCCTGTCTTTCACCACCATTAGCGTTGTCTCACTTTTTTTTGTCTACATTCCAAAGTTGAACCACTTTATCCACAATTGATGTGTACTCCTGTAGGGTGGAGAGCACGACGCTGGTATAAAAGCATTTGAAATAGCACGGCTCATTCTTGTGTTGGAGGGGAATAATGGACGTGGGACACAGCTTTAGAATTAGAAAGCTCTCTAAATTTAGAGTGTGCCTGTGCATTGTCGCTGAACCGATCTCATGGCAAGCTGGTGCTGCAAGGAAAGGTTTTGCTCATTCTGCTCTCTCTCTCTGTTGGCACTGTGGGGCAAAAGGCAGGGTTTTCCTATTGCTTGGTTATCCTGAGTAAAGTTACTCCTCCTGGAAGTAGCTGTCTCTGCTGACAGTCCCCAAAAAATGCAGAGAATTGTGGGAATCCGTATGGCACATGCTCTGTGATGTGCTGTGGGCTACTGCCAGCTTGGAAAATAATTAAAACCCCAATGTTTTGCTGGGTTTTTTTTGCTGGATGTTGTTGGATACTTAATGGAGCTCGTTGGCAGTAAACACTCCTTCCCTGGGGATCTTTCCAGAGTCATTAAATCTGGTGAGGGATAATATGGAATAGTGTGCTGTTTGTCTGGAACATTTGCTGGACATGGGAGCTGCAAAAAGGAGCCCTGTCAGGCATCCCTGAGCAGCTGCAGGGTGATAATAGAGGTGAAGGGCCAGCAGAGGGGTTACTGAAAATATTAATTACAGATGATGTCTGATTTGTGTAAATAAAAAATACAGATGATGCCGTGGCGGTGAAAAAACCTCAACCTTTAACTTTAGGGACAATGTTGATTCCCCCAGAGGAAAATTATAAAAGGCCACAAGCAGTGACTGAGAGTTACAAAGTGGCTTTTAGTCAGAGATGTGCAGATTCCAAACATTAGTTTGGATGGGAAAAAAAAAAAGGAATTAGTTCAACAGCTGCTGGGCTCTTTCTGAGCCCTTTCAGAGGGGGCTTTGAGTTGGTGACTGCAGCAGGTTGCACTTGATGCAGGAGGTTCTGAGCTTGTTTATAGCCAGTGTCACATTCCAGGTTACCCAGTGATGCTTGTTTTGTTCCCAGTGTTTGCTCCCCAGGAGAGGGTGAGCACAGGTGGGGACATTGATCTCTAGGAGGTCACCACAACAGCTGCAAGGTGGCTTTTGCAAAATGCTTCACGTGCAAAGGGATGTGGTGCAAAAATTCTCTGCTCTCTGCTCAGCTGGGGCTTTCTTTTGCAAAACATTCCAGAAGGATTGAAATGTGATTTCCAGATGTTAATGTGATAGTGGGTTTAATGCTGTGTTCTGAGGGAGCAGCCTTTGCTGAACGTAACCTTGGGCAAAGTTCAAAACAGGCAACCAAAAAAGCAAAAAGGGAAGTGATAAAGAGCTGGCAGCCATACAGTTATGGATTTATGTGGGAAGGCCAGAAATGAGCTGGGTCTCTTATCAGAAAATGTGGAATAACGAGGCCTGGCCCCTGCCCCTCTCCTGGAGACCCCTCCTGCAGCCTCACACCTCTCCTTGGAGTTTGGAGCAGGGCTGCTCACGTGGCAGAGTGGCAGCAGATCCAGAACCAGTCCAAACCCTTCAAATAGTTTGGGAAAAACCCCAAACCAGCAGCCAGGAAAGGTCAGTGCAGCTGCCTTGCATTGCAGCGTGTGTTAAAACACAGGGATAGTTCCCAGCTGGAATTGCCCTAATTCCAGTCTTGTCATCAAGATGAAGTGGACTGCAAATACATTTCTGTGGGAATTGCTCCTGATGCAGAGCACCTTTAATAATGTCTCAGTATCTACCTCACTGTGTGCAGTTTTAATAGAACCAGTAGCCAAGGGCACAGATGGAATTGTGAGCCAAAATACTTTGACTTGGTCGCTAAAAACCACACTAAAACATTATTTTAATGCTTGTAGTACCATGGTCCTGAGTGAGCACATTGGAGCAGCAGCTCTAAGCTGGATGGCAAAGAATCACAGAAATAGAATATCCTGAGTTGGAAGGGATTCATGTGGATCACTGAGCCAGCCCCTGGCCCTGCACAGATACCCCAACAATCCCACCCTGAGAGCATTGTCCAAACACTCCTGGAGCTCTGGCAGCCTTGGGAATGTCACCATTCCCTGGGGAGCTCTTCCAGTGCCTGACACCCTCTGGGGGAAGAACCTTTTCCTGCTGTCTCTACATGGGAAGAGCAGGAGCTGGATCTGCTGGTGGGGCTGGGTGAGGTGAGCCTGGAAAGGGTCACAGAGAGAGGAGTAGCTGAATGCAGCTGCAAACATCTGCTGCCTCTAGCCCGAGTTTGTGTCCTGGCTGTGCCACTTTGCAGCAGCACAGGTAATGCTGGAATTGCACAAGCAGCTGCCGGCCTCCCTGGGGAGGGTTCAGGTTTTCTGTCATGGTTTAACACCAGGTGTCTGCTCAGGAAGGCAGGAGCCTCCCTTGGAATGGAGAATGCAAACCCCCTCCCTCCCAATTATTATAATTTTGGATTTAAGGGGCTCTCAGGCAAAGCTATGGGGACAGGAATAACAGTTCTTTGTGAGGAGAACTAAAATCAAACAAGCAATGCAGTATTACAAAGCAAACAAAGGCAGAGTCAGGATCCCAGCTGAGCCCTGTGGCTCAGGGGTTGGTGGCAGTGCCATCCCATGGTGGCTGCAGCCCTCCTGCAGTGGCACAGGTGGCTCTGGTGGAGCAGGGATCCTGCAGAAAGGTGGAGTTTGCTCTGAAGGTGCAGTGCAGAGAGATGGGCCTGGTGTCCCTCTGGGAGTGCAGTGGAGAAGCTGCCTTGGTGTCCCCAATGTCAGCTTGGATCCAGGTAGGAATGCTTGGCTCCTGGCCTGGCTGGAGCATTTCCCAGGAGGATGCTGGAATTTTCTCAGTGGGACTGAGTGGCCCATGAGCAGAAGATCTGTGCCTGGAGGGAGGATGGGTGGTGGGAGAGAGACAGAAACTGCCCCAGCTGGTTTTTATCAGGAGATTGCCCCACCCCAGTTCCAAGGTTACATTTTGCACTGCAACCCGTGACATTTTCCCTGGATCTTTGGAACTTCCTGTACCTTGGATTAGCAATGAGACAGCGGTGGCACCTGTGAGGGGCAGTGACAAAGCTGAGGTAGCAGTGGTGGCCCCTTGTGCTGGGGCACATATCAGCCTGGTTTTGCAAGCCAGACCTCCCATCTCCTGAAGTTCCTGTGGTCATGCAAGCTCCCAGGAAAGCCAGCTGAGACACTGGATTAGCTTAGGAAAAGCTTTTCAGCTTTTCACAATGCAGCTGCCAGCCCTGGGCAGTCTCCTGACCTGATGGGCACGTGGTGGTGGATTGTGTGCTGTGCCCTGTGGGTTACACTGCAAACACAAATGGAATATAAGAATATAAACCTGTGAAAACATTATTACACCCTGTGTGGGGTCAGTGTCTGCATTTGGGTGAGAGCTCTGCAGCAGGGACCCTGTCCCACAGCTTTTCTGCTGGATAGGGATCTACAACAGTCTTGAACAGTCTTACTCCTAGGTTTCCTTTCCAACTGCATCCTTAAATGTATTTCCAGCTGAAATATCTGCTAAATCAGCTGCTTCAGGAATTTTGGGGGATCTTTTTGCTTTTTTTTTTAACAGGAAGGAGCTCCAAATATGCTTATTTTCACGGTAAGATCACAGGCATCAGCCACCACTGTATATTTTGGTGTTTTAGTTCTCATGTGTGTTTATGCATTTTCTTCCTGACCTTGCAGATGTTCTCAGCTACTCTTTTATAGATCAGACAGACTGACCCTTCCCCTCTTAAATACCAAATGTTTCATGTCAATTTAGCAAGTAATGGAGTGGTTTTCTTTTGAGGAAAAACTCTTTTTTTCCCAGGACACACTGCCCTGCCAGCGTAGGTGCCTCAAATAATTCGTGCCTCTTTTGTCTTTTCTGGTAATGATTTCACTGCTCCTTTTTATTTCCACTGGTTCTGCCTGCTTTAACTCACTGCTTTGGCTTCAGTTGACACTATTGCTGTTTTATCCTGTTGGAGAATGGTGTTTTATGGACTGGGAAGGTTTTTTGGGATGGTAGGAGTAGCTACAAGGTGGGGCTGAGGTCACTGGGAGAAGAGGAGGCTGAGGGGAGACTCCTCAGCTTCTTCCTAAGGGACAATTCCAGTTTCTGCTCCCCGTGAGGTCCCAGGGGATGGCTGGAGAGGTTTGGGATGGAGATCAGGGAAGGATTCTTCCCCCAGAGAGTGTCAGGCACTGGAAGAGCTCCCCAGGGAATGGTGACATTCCCAAGGCTGCCAGAGCTCCAGGAGTGTTTGGACAATGCTCTCAGGGTGGGATTGTTGGGTGTCTGTGCAGGGCCAGGGGCTGGCTCAGTGATCCACATCAATCCCTTCCCACTCAGGGTATTCCATGATTTTAAGCCCAGGAAAATCTGTTTAAGCTCACCTTTGAAGGGGCAAACCCAGAGCAGTTGAATGATTTGGGTTTTTTCTTTCACCAGGGGTGGCTGTTGTTTGAAAGCTCATTTTTAGTGCCCATATTCCTCTCAGAGTTTGGTTTCTCTGCAGAGCCAAGGCTTCTGCTGGGGTGGTACCAGAGGGAAGTGAGAGGGATCAGCTCCATCCTGGCTGTGCTGGGCTGAGAAGGTTAATTTGAGTTTTTAATGAATGATTTGTGGGACGCTTCCGAAGTACAAAGAGCAGCTTTAACCTTAAGTTAAAAGTGCCTGAGATATTCATCCCCCTCTCTGCAAAATACGGATAAATACTTCTTGATCTGCCAAAAAGGGGCTGTGTGGGTTTAATTAACATTTGCAAAGTGCTTGTGGATAACATCTTTCATCTGAGTCTCTGAAGCAAAATATTCTCGGCATCCTCGCTCAGCATCGCAATTATTCCTCCAGCTGTCGTGAGCTGTGCCAACAAAAACTACTCTGCTGTCATCAAGGGATTGTTGATGCCTTCTGACTTGTTTTGATTCTGATACTCTCTTCCCCCTACTCCTTCTCCCCATACAATTGCTGTGTGAAATATAATATATTCTTCAGATTTGGGGGAGAGAATAAAACCTGCTCCTTTCCTCCACAAATTTATTTGCGTCTCGTGTTATGTTCTTGCTTGTAGCTCTTTTTTTTTTGGTCTGTGCCCTTGGAATAGAAGGAAGTGTCTTTTTTTTTGTCTCTCTCTTCTTAAAATACTTCTGGTGTTGTTTTTTTTGTATCTTTTTTTAAAACGCTGCCATAATTTATTAAATACCAGTCACTCCAGGGAGACCTGCTGGCCCATGCACTGTCATTTCTTATTTCAAGGTGGATGTGAAAAACCAGATGAATTCCTTCATTCCCTGCACTCAGGTTCCCCCTGAGTTCCCACTCGCAGCATTTGGAGTTAAAGGAGTTAAAACTTTCAGCTTTGTTCTCCCAAATGCTGTTTTTATTTCTAACAGTGCTTTGCGAAATCCTCTTAAAAATCAATATTTCTCAAATCTACTTTGAAAGGAAGGCTTGTACGTACGTAGTCTCCAAGGCAATAATATTACCCCTAAGAATTTAGAAATTAAATAGTTGCAAGTCCTAGCCAGGTTGAGGTTGAGGTTTTTCTGCAAAACCAGAAGCACATCTGAGACCCCCCAGGTCTATCACTCAGGTAACTGTGGCCATTAATGTTATTTCTCTTATGAGGATTCGTTAATCTTGGCTTAAAAAGCATACGAGATTTAAAATTTATTTTTTATACCTCTACTTGAAGGGAACACAAACTCTCATTTGAAGTCTTGGAACCTCTAAGCTCATAATTATCTGTGTGAATGCAGACTACAAAGAAATGAGCTCAAGAGCAGCTGTGTACAGCCTCTTTCATCAACCTGTGTGTTAAAGCTGCCTCTGTTTGCTTTAGCACTTAAACCCTTGCTCCTGTTTGCCCTTCACATGGAATAATGCTGTGGAACGAGGAGCTGGGCTCTGTCCCACCCCGTGCTGCTCCTCAGTGACATTCTGTTGTTATTGACAGGGGGTTTTAGAGGCAGAAAAAACGAAATGCAGCTCAAAAACTCCTCTCCCCTCGAAATTCCAGGTCATAAATCGCAGAGTGCACAGCAAAATGTGGTTTTTCTCTGCCTGCTGCTTTTGGCTTGAGGGGTTTGATGCTCCAAATTGAAATTAATAGCCCTGGTTCCCGCCGAGGGTGGGGGGAGTTGTGACTTCCCAAAGATTTGTGTCCGTGTTTGTCAGTGTGAACTCTGTTCTGGGAGAAGACTGACTCTGTTCTGACTCCCACGTCAAATGTTTCATCTTCCCAGATGAGAGCTCTGGATTCTGCCAAGTGTGTCAATGATGGTTTTAAAAAGAATAAATCTGACCACGGTGCAGGCACTTCCCTCCTTGGCCAGGGACTGGGATGTGGTGGGTGAGGACAGCAGGAGCTGGCATGAGAGCCACCAGTGCCTCCCTGTGCTCTGGGCTTCAGGGGGAATGGAAAATCTCTGAGTGAGTGACAACTTAACCAACAACTTCGATTAAAAACTTGAGATTTGCCCACCTTGATAATCATTTGCTCTTTGTGCAGCTGCTGGGAGCTGAGCTTGTGGCAGCACCTTTGCTGCTGTGTCAGGGGCATCCCCAGTGCTGCTCCCAGCTGGGAGAGGTTTTCTTGTTACCTTTTTGGCCAAAAAGCTTTTCATGTTTTCTTGAGAAATGTCAGGAAATGTTGCCTGACGTTTGGAAAATAGTTTTGCTTCTCTGTGTTTTTTGGAAGGGTTGGGTTTTCCTTTCCTCTTTCCTATCTGATACCTGTGGCAGTGCAGGTGTCTCTGGATGGGGGAACCAGAGAAACCTGGAATGGTTTGGGTTGGAAGGAACCTTAAAACCCATCCAGTGCCACCCCCTGGCGTGGGCAGGGATACCTTCCACCATCCCAGAGTGCTCCAAGCCCTGTCCAACCTGGCCTGGGACACTTCCAGGGATCCAGGGGCAGCCACAGCTGCTCTGAAGACAAATGAGGAGAGACTGGAAAAAAAAGCAAATAGAGCAAAGGTGTGAGCAGGGCTTGTTTCTGTAACCCTGAGCTCTGGGTATGAGCAGCTCTGTGCCCTGATGCCCCTCATGGCTCTGGATGAGCATCCAGGGAATTTACTGAGTTGTGCCCTTGGGCTGGGAACCAAACTGCTTCTCCAGCGTGTGTCATCCTGTGGTTTTATTGCTGAAAAATGGGGCTCCTGCTCCATCTCTTAAGGGCCTTTTTGATGTTCCAGTAGCGCTTCAGCACCTGAAGAAAGCTCAGAATTGCATCTGTGAAATTGTAACACTGTCACAGAAGCACAGCCTTGTGTATCATTGGCAAATATTTCCTCTCCCTCCAACTACCTGGAGCCATCAGCCCACGTTCCTTTTTTAGCTGCTCTTCACTCTGGGGCTCCTCTGTTCCTGGAGCAGAGGTGATCAACAAGTGACTTTGTCATTATTTGTTTCCTTACATATTCCTTAATTGCAGCACTCGAGAGGAGGATTTTTCCCATCTCTCTTGTTCAGGCTGTCTCATCATAAGCCTTTCTTGGGGCTGGATTTAACTGGTGAGCTGTGTCTCAGGAACTTCAGCTGGTGTTCAACCATCCCTCACTTTGAAAACCATTCCTAGTGTCAGACCTCTCCACTGTCTGCTTCCCCCAGCAGCCTTTTCTCTTCTTTTTTGAGCAAACTGGTGTTATAAACCCATATTATAAATATGGCTTTTTGCATATATTCAGATGAGTGTGGCACATATAAGGTTGTTATAAATATGTATTATAGTATTGGGGTTTTTGTACCCATGTAGGGTGGGTGCTCTCTGTGTGGGATGGAAATGGGTTTAAAGACAGAGTTTTCTTTAGCAGTAAAGTTGATCAAGTGTGTTTGCAGTGAGTGAACACTGCCTGCTCAGGATAACACCCAGTGCAGAGCCTGCTGCTGATCTGGAGAATCTGCTGCTGATATCCCAGCTCCCAGCACCCACCATCTGTAGGAATCATAGACCAAGGCCCAAATTAACACTGAGAAGGAGAATTCATTCAAACCACAGCCAAGAAACACGCCTGCTCTAAAAAGGCAGGGCCAAGGAGTGACCGTGCAAAACAGCTCCTGAAAACATGGAAATAAGTTCTTAGAAAAGTTTCAAGATCCATATTTAAGGGGTGTCTCTGGGACAGGTGAGCTCTTGGCCAGAGACACCCCGGCCATGTATTTTGCTTTATTGCCTTGTCCTTATTGTCTTTGATCAAACCTTTTAAATCCCACAAAAAGGTGAACCTGGTTTTTCACTCTGGCATTTCTGAAGCCGTGTGTGTCATTGTCCCCCAGCTCTGGGCCCTGTTTTCCCTGAACTGCTGTGATTGATTCCATTCACTCCCTTTAAGCAGCCCTTAGCAGAGTTAACACAGTAAAATGAACTTGGAAATCAGATTTATTATTCCTTAATATTTCAGATTCCCCTGCCTCCCATTTTTGCTTTATTTTAACAGAAGCTTCCTCTGGAAATCTGGTGGAGGTTTTTATCTCCACGTTTGATGGCTGACTCCAAGCTCCAGCTCTCAACACACATTTCATGGCATCAAGCATCATGTAATGCTTCCCATTCCCAGGATCTGTGAGCCTTACACAGCCTGACACTCACAGCTCTGGAAATTCAGCCATCTGGGAGGGGAAAAATGATTTTTGACAGCAAGAGCAGAGTCACCCTTCAGTGTGGGACCAGAAACTTGGGCTGAGGGTGCTGGGAGCCTCATGGCTCGTCTGCATTTGGGACACACAGGCAAATTAATCAGAATTCAGCTCCTCAGGTTCAATTGTTTGAAGTTTATGAAATGTGCTTCTTGCTCTGAATGAAATTTGCCTGAAGGTTTGTCTTAATTTACTTCCAGAGTTAAAATTAAGGTAATTGGAAAGAAGGTCACTTCTGCAAATAGAGGTTTTGTATGGTTGGACTAATTGCCTTGGTTTAATACCCTTTTAGTCAAAAACAGAGTCATTTGCACTGAGTGAAGTCAGAGCTGGGGTAGGACCCAAGGATTCTTGTTGTTTTCAAAGGGATTCTGATTTACTTTGATTTATTCCCTGTTTCTGTACTGGCTGGGCCCTGAGTGTTTGTGTCACTGACCATGAGCTCGTGTGTGTTGTGCACAGCAAATCCACCCCCTCACCAAGGAAAATCTGCCTGGAGTCTGGCAGAGCAGTTTTAATTGAAAATTTATTTTAAAGCAATCAGTGGGTTTTTTTTTTCCTGGCACAGTAAAACAGTAAAGAAGAAAAGCTCCCTGGATGCTTGTAGGAAATTTCACGTTTTGTTTTTAATTTTATTATTTCTGAAGTCTGCAGTGGAAACAACATTTCTGTGCAATGTAAAGGTTTTAAAGAGGGTCCAGATGAAAGCTTGGGCAGCTCATGGATCTGTTTTCCTCTGGAAAATGCTTCTTCCTTGTGGATGTAGTAAAGGCTGAAAAAATCTTGCTTACAATTTGATTCTCAGATTTCGGTGCAAGCCTGCTTTAAACCTCTTGAATCTGCACACATAATTCATCCTTCCTGGCAAAAGCTCAGGTGCTGATTTTCCTTATAAAATCAATAAACAGAGATAAAGAAGGAAAACAAGTGCTGAGATCTTTGAGCAAAGGGGTGTGCTGCTGCTTTTGCAGGTACTTGGCAGAAATTGAAATTTAAGGCAATTTCCTCATCTCAAGCTGCTGTTCTTTTGGTAGGTATTGACTTTTAAATCCTGTTCCTTCTCCAGTTCCTGCAAGGAGAGGAACGCTTGCACTGAGCTGAACTCGAGCAGATGGTGTTGGAAAAGTGTGAGCAGGAGAGAGGGACCTGCCACTGCTCTCAGGCACAGATTAAACACAATTTCTCTCTGGAAAAAGCCCCTCTTAACATTTGACCTTGGCTATTTTACCTTGAGTATCATCCTTTCCACTTGAATTACAGTAGTGCAGGTTAATTGTAATAAATGACCAAGTTTAAATGTGGTGACTGTTTCAAAAGCTTGGATCCTGCCTGCCTGATATTTGGATATGGGTAGCTCTGACTGGCATCAGGAATTACTGTCTTGGCACAGAATTCAGCACCGTGGATAATCATAAAATCCCAGACTGGTTTGGGGTGGAAGGAACCTTAAACGTTTGTCCTGTTCCACCTCCCACTATCCCAGATTGCTCCAAAATCCATCCAGCCTGGCCTGGGACACTTCCAGGGATCCAGGGGCAGCCCCAGCTTCTCTGGGAATTCTATTCCACCCTCCCAGGGAGCAATTCCTTCCCAATATCCCATTGAAATGTATCCTCTCTCAGCCCAAAGCCTTTCCCCCTTTGTCTGTCACTCTGTGCCTTTGCAAAATGTCCTTTTCCATCTCTCTTGTAAGGCCCCCTTGGTTATGATGCCTTAGGTTTTGGCTTTTATATTTTAGATCCTGTGCTGTTTTAGTGGGTAGCTTTAGGTTTCTTATTCAGTGCTACTGAGCTCTCTTCACAGAGCAGAGACACAAAACAATTCCTTCTCCAGCTCCACACCAAGGACAACTTTCAGACCCAAGAATGAAAACAGCAATGAAGGGAGAAGGAAAAACCAGGAGGATGGAGCTTCATAACCTGGAGCTGTGCTTGGACAATTGTTTCTGATCTGCCAATGGAGCAGAACTTATCCAAGTGTGGCACCTCGTGATCAGGTGTCCATTCTGGGACCATTTTGGGGTTTATTTTGGGTGTGGCCTGGCTGGACTCTTGTGCTGCCCAGGTGTGCCCAGTGAGGCCTTTTAATAAATCCCTGCTTTATCCTCCTGCTCTCTGCTCTCTGCTCCAGCTCAGCCTCCTGAAGGCCACAGTTACCTGTTGATAAGGGATGGACATAGTGCTGGTTCTTAGCACTTCTTCAGTCCTGTGTTGGTTTCAGAGAGGTTTGGGGAAGAAGAAAATAATTTGTTTAATTTCTTTCTTTCTCTCTTTAAGCCAGGAGGTTTTTTTGGGGTCACCAGAAGCCCAAAGCTGCTTCCCTTGGAGCTGAGGTGTCTCAGGGTGGTGCTGGAATATTCAGTGCAGAGAGAGCTTGAAGTGTCTCTAGAAGTGCTCAAAGAAAGAGATTTCTCAGATCTTTTATAGTCTAAAGTGTTTTAGTCACTGATGGTGGCAGGACCTTTGCAGTGAGGGCTCTTTGCTCTTGTGCTGGGATCAGAGTGTGGCAGGCAGTCCATGGAATCTGTCTGATCCCACCGAGAGCAGCTGCTGCCACTTCACATCCTCTCTTCTGAGGGTTTGGTGTATTCCTGGTCACAGTTCCACGAGCAGGGGGAAAGAAAAAGAAACATTTACCTGCTCCTTGTCTCCTCCAAGCCCTTCCCTGGAGTGTGACTGGGAGCAGCTCTGGCTCTGGGATGTCACTGGTGAGCGCTGTCAGTCAAGCTGTGACATTGTCCCCTGGCCTTAGAGCCCCCTTGACATGATCCCAGTTAAACCTGCAGCTCCAAAATCAGGACAGCTTGCTCCTAGCTCCCTGTTTGGACATTACCCAGCCTGTGCCATTTCCTGATCCTCATCTTGGACTCTTGGGCTTGCTTTAACTCACTATTATAGGTACAGCTTCTGGGTTTAGTCTTTGTCCCTGTCATTTAAGCTCTGGTTTTTCCTTGTGTCACCTCTCTCTGTGGGACCTGAGTCCTTCCAGGTGAGGGACACTTTTCCAGGATGATGCCCATGGACCATCTCCATTTGCACTAATAGTGGCATTAAATTTGCTGATAATAATTGATTTTCCCATATCAGAATTGTCCCTTTTCTGATTTTTCTTGTCTGACTCGACTGTAAAAGTGTTAAAGTCTCTGTCACAGGCTTTCTCTGTAGTCCTGTCTGGAGCCTCAAAACTTTTGTCACAGCACAGGACCTTTCTCTGATCAATCTTTATCCTAACATTGGTGTCATCATGTCAAATTCCCTCCTCTGCCAACGTGCCCAGCCCTTAATATGAAATAAAACCATGGGAAATCCAAACTACTTCAGAAAAAAACCTCAAATTTGTGGTCGTGAGGTGGCTCAGGGTAGCTGGGGGAGCAGTGCTGATGGAAATCTGCACCATCCGAGGGCTCCCTCAGCACAAGGTGCTAAAATCAGCCCCAAAAGAGAGGTAATTTCTCAATTTGTGTGGTTTTAATCCATTAAATCATATACACGATGCAATCCCACGTGGTTTAATGTTTTTGGGGAGAGAGAACGAGGCTGCTTTCTCCTGGTGAGCAAAGAAATCCAAAAGCAATCAGTTGCCTGAGGTGATACCTCACTAACTCTATTTCTTCATCCCATGGCTACAGCTTTGGACTTTACAGAAACTGGTTTGTTTGTTTTATTTTTGGTTTTGGGTTTTACTAGGAGAAATATTGAAACTTCTTAGGTATTCATATTCGAGGCGTGTCAAACATCCCGTGATGGCAGAACCAGGTACAGTCAAGGCTAAAAGTGTAATAAAACAGGTATTTTATTCCTGTCTGCTGTTACTATGAAATTCCCATTTCAGTTTCCTTTTCTGAACAAAAACTCACCTTATTATGACTCCAGATCTGCAAGGGATGCTGAGTTTTCAAGTTCACGTGCACCTCTCCTGGGTCATTTTAAGGATGTGGGACTCTGTGGAAGGAAGGAACTGGTTTTATTCTCTTCAGAGCTTCCTCACAATTTCTGCAGGCTGGAAGTGCCTCCTTCTAGAAGCGACATAAAATCAAAAGGAGATCTGAGATTTTCAGTGCTGTGGTTCTTCTCTTTGCACAGCTGGTGCTTCTCTGAGATGTCTCAGATGGGGAAGTGAAACCCCCAGCTTTTATCTGTAGAGCACTGTGTGTTGATTGCTTGAAGTATTGCAAACTCCCAAGTAGTTAAGTGAAATTTCCTGGAAATTACCATTATTTAGGTCAGCTGAGTGCCTTTGAGTTGCCTTTT